>CM052264.1:8128849-8225010 GCA_028455795.1 Lasioglossum marginatum | reverse complement strand
CCAGAAGGATTTCTCCCGACTCGAAAAAAATTTTTTATCATTTCAATGTCGCTCTCTACCTTACCGACTTACCGACTTTTATGACAGTTATAATGCAAAGATTATGCAATCAGAGTGAGTTGTGGTTAGGTCGTGGTGGAAAATCTAGGTCGAAAATCTAGGAGTAGTCTTTAAAAATTGAAAATTTACCTTATTTATGTATCACTCTAAATTAAAGAGGATTCGCTTATAGATCATATGTGTGAATTTTTATGGCGCTGTGAGGTGACCAGGCTGATGATCCATTTTTAGAATTAATTGAAGATATTCTATATAAAATAGAAAGTCGGTAAGTCGGTAAGGTAGAGAGAGACATTGAAATGATAAAAAAATTTGTTTCGATTCGGGAAAAATCCTTCTGGCAATCGTCATTTTAGTCAAAAAAGGACCTTTTTTCAAAATTTCATCGAATTCTGTGAATGGACGTAAAAGGAAACTTCGCCACTGGAGGAAACGATGGGGAAGAGAAATCGAGGGAATTCTTAATGAAAGGCATAATGAGTAATTTCGTTTTGATATCTCACCCCCTTAAATTCCACGTCGTTTACTTTATCTGTCGTGCCGTCAGATATATCATCCTTTCAATATAGCTTTGCGGTATTCTAAATATTCGCAATTGAAAATATATTATCGAATTAAGTATTCATTTCCTGGTTTTATAAACATTTATATATATTTAATTAGTTAATTAACGATATTCAATAAATATATATCGGAGGCTGATCGGCTGGGTTCCCCGTCGAACCCGTTGGAAGTCGACCAGAAACGTTCTTCACGGATTCACTCATCTTTCTAACGCGCGCGAAACACAAAAGAACGACGAGACGACGATCGCTAACAATTACTACAATCCGCGATCGTGTAGCGCAACGGTGAGACACGTCAACGAGCCCACGAGCCCGGCAGTACCTTCGCACGAAAATCTCATGTCCGTCCCTTTTCAATCTCTCTCTACTGCGATAGCTTCCCAACAATCCAAAATGCTCTTTACTGCAGCGTAGCCAAAAACGTTCTGCCGCTCGTGGTCACATTCAACAAGGTCCCAGCCCATTTCTTTTACGGGACCCTATTTCGCATCTCTCCTTGCGCCGGCACGGAGAGGGATGCAGATAAATAGGAAACATTTTATTGCTCTTTCGCTGGGTAGTTACAAAGGTACGCCCCAGCATCTGGCTCTCAGCTGTTTGACGGTAAACGCGTAAACTAGATATCTAAATTATTACTTTAAAACTAGACTTAATCGTACACAGGCGTGTAATTTGTCTTGTACAGTAGATAAACGTTACACGTCGTTGCCAATGGGTTGCGTCGCTGCCGTCACGTCCCGACATATATTATTTACAACTTTACAATTCGACTGCATTTATTATTTACGGTTTTACTATTCATCGGTATTTATTATTGAAACGTTGAAATGTATAAATACCGTATAAATTATGTAAACTATTTGAAATATCAAGCTATTATGATGCTGATTATATTGATTGCTGATACACAGGACAATGTTTCATGTTTAATTAGACGTAGATATGAATTCATTAAATGAGAATTAAAATTGTTATCAAGTATTTATAACACGAAATATTTTGAATATTTTAGATCATATTACTAAAATATGAATTTTAATCGAACAATTTAATGAGAAATCAAAATTTTACTGTAAAATGTATGCGATGCTCATATAAGAACGTTAATTACAAGTTCGAGCCTATCAAATTACAAAATTATTGATGTATGTACAATTATTTTAAATTTGATACCTAAAGAGAAAGCTTTCATCTTGGAACGTATGTTCATCTTGGAACAGTATGTTTCTCCGGACACTTAAGATTCTGAATCCAATTCAATGCAAAGGAAAGCTCTGAAGGACACGTAAGGGACTGTCATAAAGGTTGGGACAGTGCTTTTTTCCACAGTAACGCACTGCAAACACCAATGTCATAGTTATCAACTCTATTTCTGTTTATGAGCAAACTTTTCATGAGCGTTAGTCATGATGAAAAACAAAACGTGTCCCAATCTTTACAACAGTCCCTTATTAATTTTAGACAGCGGATCTTTAAGAAAAATAAAAATATTCTAGCTGAATTTCAACAATCTGGAGTAAACTAAAAATTTATCTTCTTTCTTAATATGTTTAATAGGTTGAATATAATATAACAGTATTATTAAATTATAATTAGACAGTGGATCTTTATGAAAAATAAAAATATTCTAGCTGAATTTCAACAATCTGGAGTAAAATAGAAATTTATCTTCATTCTTAATATATTTAATAGGTTGAATATAATATGACAGTATTATTAAATTCCTCTAATATTTTTACCGTTTTATAAATGTGACACCTACTCATTTTTTAATTATAATCTTAAATATTAAAAAAAAGAATGTTATAGATTCGGCCGAACAGTTTAAAAACACAAAGCGTAGTCCGATGCGGAGGAACCTCACGCGGACGCCTTTTACTGTAAATAAGAAAAGGGATCCCCGATGGAAACGCCTTTTCGTTCAAGAAGATTGTCGGAGGATGTTTGTCCATGGATCGAACTGCGAGTTCAACGAGAATCGGGAAACGATCGCGTGGTTGCATGTAATGTAACACGTGCCGAGTGCATTCTGGCTGAAACGTGTTGCTCTTTGTTTTCCGTAGAGGTCTGGTGTTTCTTTTCTTTCGGGTGTCCCGATGGAGGCACACGGTTTGCACGGGAAATACACATGTGAGCCGAGGATCTAGATAGGAGACTCTTAATCCCTTGAGAGCAAGGACTGATATCCAGCTTCTATGGATGCAATCATTTCCAACGGGAGTAAATTAGTTTTCTAGAAACAGTTTTCTCGCAATTTCTCTTTCTTATGATGAAATCAGTCCCATATTATCTCCACACCGAAATCCGCCAGGTGAACGTAAAACATCGTAAATCATCGATACAATAGGACCCCGAATTTTAAATAAATTTATTTAACGTGCAAAGGTATGAAATTTTTCATTACTTTCCTTTTTTATTAATAAGTTTAGGAGAGTTTTGTTGCTTTTACTTTTACTTCTAACTCGAGTTCGAGGGCCTCAAAATTTTTACCGCTTAGGGTAAACCCTCCACTTGACTTGAGCCGCCACTGACAGCGTTTTTCATATTTATTATCGAATGTTGCAGCGTAGCTTAGGTGTCAGCAGCTTAATTGCATATCTGCGGAACGATAGCTGAAAAGTGCTAGCGGAAATAGTGCTAGACAGAACGAACAGTTAAAATGTTGAAGGGACCAGGTCGTGGATGGAGGAAATCGAATTTTGAGGGGCTGCCTGGAAGAGCAGAACGGCAATCGGAAATAACGAAGTAGTGTAAGCATTAGGACGAAGTACCGTTCCACTCGTTCATCCTTTGGGTGGCAATCTAATGCAATTTGTCGCATTGCGTTCCACGTGTAATAAATAAACGTGGTAAAATGGACACTGTCGGTAATGGCACTATGTTCTCGAATATAATACTGCATTGTTTTTTTTGTTTTTTTTTGTTTTTTTTTTGTTTTTTTTTGTTTTTTTTTGTTTTTTGGGTGATAAGTATAATATCTAGACTGTGGATTTTTATGTAAATGTTTCTCTGTTTTGCATCTGATTTCTACAGATTTTTTATTTGATCTCTATAGATATTTATTAATATTGATTAATCATATGAGAACAAGAATTTACGATTTTTCCGAAAACTTCAGATTCATTTTTTCGAGGTTTTGTATCTAATAACATAAGTCCCAATAAAATAATTTAATTATTTAAATAATGCAAGATTAGTACACACTTTTCTGTTTCAATATTCCAAGGTACATATATTGAATATTAAAAAGAAATCGTTGTTCCTATAGGGTTCAGATTTGAATTACAGTATTAATTATTGAAATCGTTACAAACAACTAAATAAATGTCGGAATGAATAAAGTAAATATACATGAATATTCGCCTATTGGAGTTCAATGACTTTTTATCGACGAATATTTTTATGTCATTGCTCTTTTATGTATATCCATATTTGATATTTATATGCATAACTTTTGTAAGAAGAATTTTTATTATGTGTTATTTTTATTATATGTTTAGTATGTGTTTATTTTCCCGTGGTAATATTATGCTTGATTACATAATTTAATCCATTCTATTTTCTCATATTAAATTAATTTATTACGTGATTTCAGGCATTTCTGATGTCCAGAGTATATGAGAAATTAACGGAAGCTTCGTGTAATGGCTTCTACATGTATGCAATATATGTAGAGGATATTGGGTAAGACGTTCTGTTATGGGTTTGACAGAGTGATGCTTGAACACTTTGAAACACGTGAATGGCAAATGACGTTCACGAGGTCCGCACCAAGTAGCTGTTGATCGAGGTGCAAGTTTGATGGATGATGATGTCACATTAATGAAGGTATCGTGTTCGGTTGTTTCTTTTTCAAAACATAAAAACACTAGGGATTGTATCACGAGGTACATATAATGAAGTTTAACATATGAGATTTAACAATGAGATTTTAACACTAGATTTACCGGCAATTAAAATATATCTATTTCTACCGGAACCAGTCAAAAGTCGGACGATTCTTATTTAAATTTCTCGGAAAGGAAAAAATGAATGGAAAAAATTTGTTCTATAGTTTCTCATGTGGAATCAACCCCTCCACGTTTGTACCATGGGACACTCTGTAGACATATGGAATAAAATAGTTTACGAGACTTTAAAGTCGTTTTCTAAGAGGACAGTTGACTTGAGACCAGAGTTGGGCAAAATTTTTATTTGAATAAAATTTTTTGCCCAACCTTGCTTGAGACCCATGCTTGCAACCATGCTTCCTTTGAGACTTTCGCTCGTAGCGATGAGTATTATACGATTCAATAAAAAACAATTTTGGGTAGAATAAAAATTAATTTTTTTAGAGGTGGAGGTTGATAAAGCTGAGAATATGCCATTACCTAACCATTCACAGTGAATTTACATTTTTCATCCTTTTCTACGTTTATCTCTACGTTTATAATTCGTGGAGTAATTCAATTGTAATTGAACACGACTCTGATGCGATTATGCACAGATACCTACTGTACCGCTAGGATTGAACGAAAAATAAAATATAGACATCAATAATTCAGTCGCAAAACATTTTTGTTTTTTTATTATTTTTTATGAAACTTTCATCAATACATTTGTGACGTTTTTTCTGATTGAAATTACATAATTTCGATCACATTTATTTTTTTAGTTCATGATACGTTCATGATCCGGACATGAGCGTTCGGATAATAGAAAGTTACCGAGACCGAGATACAGTGTGCTACATTTACTGATTTGAACAAAAGAAATTTTTGGCCTTAGCTGCCAGAAGCATATTCTACATCTTCGGATCGACGAAGACGTGTAAAAAATGTTGCCGTTAAATTTTCCTTGACCTTGGATTACAAGGTCAAATCTTTTTTATTGCATTGCATTCTTCGCATCATGGAGCTTCTCACAGGATATGCTTGCAATCGTATGTTTTATTTCTGACAATATTTGTTGTTAGTGCAAACACGAAATTCTAGTATGTTGCAAGCTTGTTCAGCAAATCAATACAAGATATTGTAGCATGACGTATTACACGACTTTAGGGCGATTGGTTCAACATAGCGATCATTAGTATCGGATATCGATTACGTACGTACATTTCATGCGAAATTTATCACTGAAAAATACGATTCTACCAGAATTCGGTTCTACCAGAATTATTACTCTGCTTACAAAATAAGTTACTGCAATTTGTATATATTTCGTGAATACGAGATGTAACAATAAATAACTTTCTGGGCAATTTGGTAAACACGAGTAATGATACAAGTATAAAAAGACATAATAATACATAATAATTGATTATACACAATTCAAATCAGACAAAATTTTTTATAAATGAAGTAAATGACTTCAATTTTTCTGCTAATTCTGCTAAGCTAGAAGGATTGGTTTAGTAAAAGGAGCGCAATAACATTTTTTAAATATTGTATTTGGTCGAAATGATTAAAATTTGTTTATTAGTTTATTAGTAAATTTCATCGTAAATTGGTTAATGTTGCTACGAGATAGAAACGATTTTCGCAACTTTTAATAGTTCATACATCGTAAACCAATTTACCAATTTCGATGAAACTTTTAACATGTGTGTATCAAATCACCGATATGAATCTACAAAACACATTAAACACATTATTTTAAATTTTCATTGTAAGCCCAGATAAAAAAAATGGTAAAAAGTTAGTATTTTTTTTTATTGTAAAGTATAGTTTACAATTTTTCTCGTGATTCCGAACACACGGAAATTTTTCAAAAATTTTATTACACGTGATATGCTAAAGTAATTCTAGCTTTTCAGAGAAACAGAAATTATTTGATTCATTGGAAAAGATTTATTCTAACTTAAAGCGTGTGTGGTCAATTACGCGAGTTACAGTTATTTAACTGTAAAATAAATGTTGTATCGTCTTGTCACATTTAGTTTTGATTTTATAATAAAATTTTATATTGGCCCGTGCCAATGAATTTTGCTCGATACTGTACCCATTGCTTCGTTGCATGTCAATATAAATGTTTACGACCGAAAGAATTATTTAACTGAATATAATATGTTATTGAAATGTGATTTCATACTGCTAAAGTCGATGATGTACTGATTATTGTCAGGTTATCGCGCGTGAAGTGGCGTATTTCATCCGACACTGCTTTTGTCAGTAAAAATTTATTGCCCGCTGAAACTGTTTCGAAGCTGATTGAAATAAATTAAAATCGACGATAGAGAAAGCTAACTTAATTTTGCCGAACTTAAATCTGAAGCTGTAAAATCAATAATTTAATCGTTTCTTTATTCATTAACTTTTCTCGCAAGTCTATAGTTTAACAGAAATTTCAAACCAACAAGGGGAAGTATAATGTTTCACAAAGAAGGTTCAATCACACCATACAGAGTGGTGCTAATAATGGCTACTAAAGTTAGCTACTTAACTATTGCCTTCAGTTGTGATGCTTTGAAAGGAGCATTTGAAAGGAGAAATAATTCTAAGTTGTACAACAAAAAATTGATATGTATAGCACGGTAATTGGTAGTTAATATCAATAAGAATTATTCAATACATGTAGGATGTTAAATTAAATATGGTCCTAATTCTTTGGCTAACAGCTGTATAATTGAGAAATAAATAGTCATAACAGAAGACAGAAGAAGTGGTTATTCTTAAGTGGACCATGCTGCATATCTTCCCTAGATTAATGTTGTTGAGCCCGGCTCGTTCTATTAATTCCGCAACGAATAGTCTTGTATTACGATCGGAGGAAAGGAAAAGGAGAGGAGAAGGTTAGGGGATTTCGTGGATAGGGTTGGAGGATTTAGCAGGGAATGCGAAACCCACTTAAGAACGAAAATTGTCGTTGAAACTCGGCAAATAAATAATTCTCGGACGCGGTATTTCTGCAGAACGAAGACCCACCTTTCTCTAGTACAAACTTCGTTCTGGGTGCTCTATCCTCCTTTCTAGTTGAGCGGGATCCAAGATCGACCTTCCTTTTCCCGCAGGACAGCCACCCTTATCAGCCATTGATTTACATCTCGAATTGTTCCTGCGGGAACACGCCTACCTGTCGCACTTCTTCCGTTCCTATTTTTCTTTGCCGACACCCGGACGACTGCATCATCCGATTTTTCCTTTTGTCCTCGCTCCCGAATCTAATGGAATACTCTGCCCGTAACTGCTATAACTATAGAATATCTTTTTCGAGTGTGTCGTTAACCTTCGTATCGCAAATGCCGGGTCGTTTAGACCTGACTGCAGACGCTGTTATACCCAGCGCTGTTATACCAATCGAAATAAAATAGGTTGAGTTTGTTGAGTTTTTCAAAACTCAAATTGAACTGTATTTAGTGGTTTAATTGACGGTATGAACAAATTATATCTTGTTTGGTATCATGATAAAAAGCATAAGCAACTAAAAAAGATGGATAAGAGAAACATTGCTTATTGCTTTTACGTTATTACTATTACAAAACATTATCGAACAAATTTTTCACATTATTATAATTACAATACATTGGATTATATTCTATATTTTAGATTTTAGAAATTGTACATAAAGAAATGTTTGGTCTTGGTCTATCACGATGTCAAGATCTATCAAAAAAGGTTGCCATAAAATTGTCCCTGACCATGAATCTCAAGGTAAAATTTTATAAGAGAATTCGGTGCAAGCGTGTTAATATTATTATAATAAGTTTGACTAAGCGAGGTGTTACGACGTTCCTCTAATTTCCCAATAATTTCAGACAACTTGGAATAAAATGTCGAGGTATGTTTTCCTAGGGGGACGACGAATCAAAGCATTAAACGTTCTTCAACCATCCCCGAGCAAAAATTCATTTTATGCTCGGGTAAAAACGGCGTAAATAGCTTGTTCGTTAAACGAGTCAACGGTAACGAGTGAAATCGTTGCTGATGGTTCCATGGAGCATTTACGTTTCGACCGCGGAGACATACGGTTCTGGACTGCGGAATTTCACGCGGCAGTTAACACCTGGTAGATAGCAGAAGCGACGTGCCGGTCAGATAAAACGCAAAACATTGGGGCTGACATGCAATTAGTGGCAGCGCCGACTGCAAATCGTCGTGACGCGCCACCGCGAGATTTACTGTTCGCTCCCCCCTCCCCCGTCTTCCTCTTTTTCCGTCGCCGCGCCGCTTCTTTCCTTTCTCTTATTTGTACCTTTCTTTCCATTCTACTCTAATTTCCTTTGCGCCCTTCAAACGCGAATGCGTGGACTGGCTTTAGTCGCGGATGGACTTAATCCCTTTAGCAAAAACCTTTTCCCTTTCCCTTTGCTCCCCGTCGAGAATGAATACCGACGCTGGGAACTTCGTTTTCAAATCCGTAGCGAAGTTTTGCGAGAATGGGTTTTATGGGAAGTTTTATGGGAACTCATTGGACCGCTCTTTGTGTCACCGTGTTTCGTCTCTCAGTTGGATTATCCCTTTATGCTACGGAATTATGCCGTTCTTATTTTCTACTGTTGTATTTTACTCTGTGTAAAATGGCAATGCTTAAATGGCAAACGTTGCTGGACAAAGACTTCTGTAATATAAAATTTCAATATGTCATACAATTCGTCCCAACGTGTACAGGGTGTCCCAACAAGAGTGGAATATTTAAATTCCAAATGAAATACTGTTTTTATGATTTACTACCGAAATTTTGATTTGGATTATGCATGGAACAATACATCTGGTAAATGCCCTCCTCGGCTTTGCTGGCACATTTGCATTCTTTTCACGAAATTTTCAATCACATATTTGGTTTGGGGGCGCTTTCGACTTTGATTTTATCTGGCTATATCCTTTCACACTTTTCTATAGATCAATTTTTATTAGATAACGACACAAGTATTATTGATCCATCTGTGACTAGTAAAAATATTTTTAAAAAGTTGCAACTGCTAGATCAAGCTGGAGACTCCCATTGTATAATGCAATAGAAAAATATATAAAAAAGCTCTGTACATATGTATTTTATTTGACAGTAAATATAAAGTAAGTACATAATAAGTAAGTAGAAAATCTGTTTAAAAAGTCTGTATCTGTACACTTAACACTGCAAAAGGTCAATACAGACAGTCTTCCTAAATAACTTTTTGATCGCGTCACATGAGGGTACACATGTAATACTGCGGATCTTTATGCAAAATAAAAATATTCTGCATTGATTGCGGCAAGCAGGAATAAAATAAAACGACTTTGTTACGTTAACCTCCGCAAGGTAATGTGGGGTCTCGGAGACTCCTGCTTCAGATTTTTGAAAAGAATTTTTGTATGAATAAAATTAAATCTGTTTGTTTACTTTTAATCCTGCGTTTTATTCTTCACCCGAAATTTATTCAAAACGAGGCTATTTATGAAATTCATTTGTCGGGGTTTAATTTTTCTAATGTGTTTACTGTTCATTTAATTTGTCGGGCTTGAATTTTTCTAATGTGTTACTGTTTTACATTTCACCCAATTAATTTCTTCATAAATGCATAAAGATCCGCAGTCTTGTAATAACTAAGTTTCGGCACAAAAAATTTACGGATTTGCAAAGGCAAGTGTTTGTACATCTTGGGTACGCTAAGGGCACACGAATAAATGAAACGAATAAATAAAAAATCCATTATTCCGGAGGGGGAGAGGGGAATAATATATTCGAGAAGCTGCTGGATCTTGGTGGCGCCAGATGGATTTAATTATTTTTTGTACAGTGTGCCCCTTTTTATTTCTTTTCCTTGGCATTAGTCAGATTCCATCGGGACCGCCCTTCTTTTATCCGCGACTTTTCTATTATCTTACAAATTACGTGTCTGTCAGCTTCTGGAACTTCTCTCGCCGTAATTAAATCGCTTCTGGAATCTCGGCTCGTTCGAATTAACCGAAGTTATAATTTCTGAAGGGGCTCGATAATCGATGCGCGAACGTGAACTACTTTCTATGTCGTTGGAAAAACGAAGAGACCCTTAATGAAGAATTTGCATTGCTGTCATTATTACGTGCACTATCTGCGGCCGCTGCACATCTCCTCGTATTTTTCGACCGCATTTCTACTGTCCATTCTGTTTACATTGAATCTAATCGATTGTCTAATGAGTAGACAGCGAATTTCTAAGACAGAGAAACATTAGAGAAGAATTTCAAAATATATTGTTATACTATTATTTTCAACCTATCGAACATATTGATAACGATATTAAGAAAGAAAATAAGTTTCTGTTTCACTCCAGTTGCAAATCAGGTAAGAAAATTTTATTTTGCATAAAGATCCGCTGTCTATCGATGAGTCGGATCATTATGCAAATTCTCATAGCTTTAAAAAAAATCAGACTTCGGAAGAAATTTTAATGGTTTTCCTTTCTTATTGTAAAAATAAAATTGTCGAATCCTAAACCTCAACCAAATTGTGTCTTACATTGAATACAAAAATATGAACAGAAATACACAACTTCATTTCGTATATTAGAATAAATTCATTCAAAATTGAATGCTATAAATATATAATTGAATATAATTTTATTTCTTATGCTAACGTTTGTACTGTGTTTCTAATAACTAGGCTGCGGATCTTTATGCAAAATAAAAATTGTCTGATCTACAAAACGTATTCTTTAAATTTTCGCTATGGGCCCACATAAAAAAGTTGTAAAATGCAATTTTAGTATTTCTTTTACAATTCCGATCAATTGCAATTTCAAAAAAAAATTCTTTTCACATCCTGTAATAAACTATTTGCTCTAGCTTCCCAAGAAAGTTCAAATCGCACAATTTTAAAAAGGTTATCGTCATCTTTTCTAAAGCGTCCGAATATTAATTCGTTTCACTGTAGACTGTAGATGCATAAAGTTTTATTTTACATGTCGCGAACATTACGAACCCATTTACCTCCTATGAAATACGCAATGAACGCATTTATCTGCTATGAAATAGTACTCAAACTTGTACCCGCGAAATTAATTTTGGACAGCGGTCTCAAATTAGAGTCCAAATGCTGGTTAATAATTTGTATTATATGATCTTGCGAAACTGACAATCGGAAAGCGTGGTTTACGCACGATAATTAAATAATTAATATACACCACTGTGCAAAAAAAAGAAGCACCCAGTACAATTATGCGATATAATGACAAACAATTTCTTCATGTAGAAATTGTATTACAATTGTATACAATGATTGATTCATTGCATTTAAAGTATTAGATAATCCGCGATGCGATAACACATATCCTCAGAACTATTCAATTAAACAGCGGAATCCTTTTTCAGCAAAAGAAATTTAAAAGAAAAAGAAAATTTAACGAAATGAAAATTTTAAGAAAACACTATAACGTTTTTCGTTTACGTTAAACTCCATAAAAGATTCAACGAAGGGTATGAATTTTTGTATAATTTTCCTGTCAGTTAATAAACCGTGAAAAAGCGTAAATTTGCATAGACATTCGCAGTTTAGTTAGAAGAAAATGTACCACGTTTTCCGAGTGTAAAATATCATGCACCGGAAGAACCATTCCTTGTAACAGTTGTAACGGAACAATCCACGCTCTGTTTAAAATTTGTAACTGTAACTCTCGTCTTTACAATATTTTCTTCCGTACATTTCACTTGAATAATCCATCACCGTACTGAAAGCATATATCTAATTACTCTACCGACTTGTAAGAACTTATTACATACATAAACTCAGTTAGGAAATAGTTTTGAAATATTCGAAGTTCAAAATGAATTCTTGCTGTAAAATACAATTACTTTGTACATTTAAATTAAATTAAATTAAATTTAAAGATAAGTATAATAAGCCCCATGCCTGACACATCATTTCGCCTATAATAATAATCTAGTAATAAGTTAATAAATTAGTCTAACAGGACTGTTTGAAGTAGAAAATGATATTTCGAAATAGAAAGAACAGTTTTACGTCAGGTGGAGCGACACGGAATTATTCTAGCTCAATTTCGTTTTTCCAGACTCAAATTGCCCCGTTCCTCATTAATGTGAATACCATGTACGAAATGAAGTCCGAAACAAGAAGACTTATCCCACAGAAAAGATTCTCTCTGCGCTTTTGTAGGTTACATCACTAAAATGATGTGCTGGAAAATTACCTTAGTTCTTTCGTATTTCGGAATTCAACAGTGGAAAAATCAAATTAGTTATTACATGCTAGATAATTGTTTTAGAATTATACATACACTATTATACTAACAGATTCAATTTTAGTTCAATTGAATTAAATTTCATTGAATAAAATCGTGGCTCTATTTTTGACAAGATTTTAATATCAAGCGTTCCATATTAAATGTATATATATTCCATTGTTCCATATAAAATTAAATTATCATACAGAGTGTCCCAAAAATGTGGCATTTCCTTGAAGGGAATGATTCCCGAGGTGATTTTTAAATAACTTTTTCCTTTGCGAAATTGTTTTTCACGGCTTCGTTAAGGCTTCGTTATCAATGGGAAGCACGGACCAATGATGTGTGACCTATATAAGTTGAAAAATGATTAGTATAGAAGTTATTTTAATTTATATTGTAAAATTAAATACGAATACCAAATGAAAAAATACATAAAAATAAGGATATACATATAATATTTTTACTTTTCTATAAAGTATAAAGGACTGTTTCATACGAAATTATTGCAAAAATTTATACTGTGTATAATGTCCTCGAAACGTCGACGTATGTTTATAGTTAGTTTCAGTGTTGATAATATTCTACTAACACGATACGAGTGGTTATAAAGATTGCAGACAGTAAAAATAATTCTGTGCAGTGTGAAACAAACTTTGCAGCGGTCAGTTTCAGTTTTTAAGGAAGTTCAAAAAGTGCGATTGTTTGTAATTATATTGGATTTTTTAAATTATATTGGATTGTTGAAGTGCATACGCCAACCTAGACTATTTGGTAAATACTTATTTATTTATTTGTAGTTTTTTTTAATGTGCATTGACATATGTGTATTATCATTTGCGGGTTTCAATATGAGGTTATGTAGAAAATAACAGTATTTGTTTTAAAATTTCATTTTACTAATCTAAATTGCAATACTCTCATATTAAATAATTGAAAATATCTTGATATTCGATGGCCATTTATAGATATTTTTTATAGGAACTTATTTATATTTAAAATTATTATAGTGACCAAGACAGTGTGTTCATATACAATGTATGTATAATTCGTAATATGTATTACGTAAAATATACGATTTTATAGTAATTTTTACAAAATAAGATTTCAGAAAGTTTTTAATTATAGTAGTGGTTTCAATTTAAATCCTCTGCAATATCATTTTACAATATAATATTATACGGAGTGTCTGCATCAATCATTTCAAAGTGGCTATCGCATAAAATTCCTATTTGCGACTAAAAAGTAATTATATAATTACGTTTTGTTATGTTAAATTATAAAGCCATTCAATGAATTAACATTGTATTAATGCATCAATTTTTCATAACAAATAATATTTTATGTCCCTCAGCAATACGCGAGTATTAATAAATCAATTTTTCATAACTATTTGTGCAGCAAACAATGTTTTATACAATAAGGTTCGACCAATTTTCAAAAAAATTTTTTAACTTCAATAATATTTCAGTGAAACGCGTGCAAAAAATTGAAAAATTTGCAAACGCATCAACAAATCGTTGGAACGCGCGAAGCGATATTATCAGCTTTGGACGAATTTCTAGAAAATTAATTTTCAAAAGGCAACGGCGAGTCGTTTTCTAATAAATTCAATTAAAATCCATATAGCGACTGAAGAGAGGTTTCACCGTTAACACGGGACTAAAACATTCTTAGCAGTAAAATGGTGGATCCTTGAATTCCTCGGCAGCTATCGCTCGAAGCTTGCACTTCGATGCACTTGCTCGTATCGGCGCGGCGCGCACCCACGAATATCGCTAACCTCGTGGGAGTTAAAGCTAGACAAGCTCTAAAAAAAGATATTAAACAACGTTTCACGTTTTCTGTCCAGTTGAAACGCATTCGTCTATAAAAAAAAAGAGTTTCTCTATGAAAAAAGGCCGCGGTGAATCGATTGTACACGGTACATACGCTATACGATTTTATTTCCGGAAACTTACGGTCGAACGTCGAGCTGGTAGAGGGACACCGGAATTTGACAATCGTGCCGGAAATATGTCCATCGACGACGACGGTTCAGTCACCGTTAATCGATGCCTATTATTCCCCGCCCCCCGCTAACGGCGATAATGCGAAAATATCATTTACCGGCTCTCACTTCGTCATATGCGGTCGATTCATCGAGCGAAACCGTGCAAAGGAAGTCGATCTCTACTATTCGCATCCTCTGCGATGTAGTGTTCCGACACGCGTCGCAACGCTCCGTGACCATCAAGAATTAGGGTAAACTGTACAATGATTGGCACCCTAAGCCAAAATCGTAGTAAAAATCTTTCGATCTTTTTTTGATTTTTTGAATTTTGAATTAAACGAGCTTAACTTTCTATTATAATAAGCTAATAGAGATTTTTCGGCAAAATCAAACAGTTCTACGAGTCATAAATCTTTTATTATAAAATATATTCAGCGAATAACAATCGTAAGACAAATCGTTTAGTTATAATGAAAGTTATAATAGTACTATTTCTAGATCAAAAAGCTTCATTAGATTTACATTCTAAAATCGGACATTTTATATGCACCGGCCTAATACGGTAAACAAAAATCGATCTTTTCGACCCGTCTACACATGCGACTGCCCTCTCAAGATCATAGATATCCTTTAATCGCAACGTGGGGCATATCGTATCCCAGAGATTTTGTAGCTCTCGCAAAAATGGCGCGGGTAATCTCATCGCACGTAAAATGTCGGGAACAAAACCCGATTACAATTCTGTGCGGCCGTATTTCAGCGAATCGAAACGCTCTATCGGTCGACAAAAATAGAGGCTGCCAATATTTCCTCAACGAAATTCTATTCGATTCTCGCGCGTATTTACACCGGGAAAAACGCGTAATGATAAAATGTATTACCAACAGGATGAATTTTAAATAGTGCAGCGGAACAAATCGATCGCTTCGTGCGCGAAATGTAGTTTTCAATTTACTCCGTGATATTGAAATACGTTGATACAGCAAAAAATGTTACACCCGGTAATCTGGATGACATGTTCCACTATTCGAGTTCTTAAATTTCCATTGTCTATCTTTTTTTTCTATTATACACTTTATTGAAATCATTTTTTATACTCATAAGTCATAACCTGATTAGTATTGAATTGGAATCATTATTTTTAGGAACGGTATTTAAAATAAAGGGAATAAATAAATTGTTTCAGGACAAAGTCCAAGTATTTTCAATATTTTTCAAATATCATTTTGAGAAGTTATAGTATAAATTATTTTATTTTCAAAGTACAGATACTTTAAAATAAACAGAATTATTTACTATTTATTATTTAAGATAGTATTTTACCTGTCTAAATGGAAGCTAGATGATGAGCCTTTGGAATCTTCGAATTAAATTCGATCTCCACGCCACCATTGAATTCTTGAAATATTTCTTATAAAAAATGTATAGATAGATTATTATTATTTTGATACATTTGTTACATTAATCGTCAATCGGATAATTGATTGATGATTAACTGCTGAAACTTCGAAATGAAATACGGAATCAAAACTGTATGAATATTGAAAAAATGTAAACTAAGTTTTTGTTGAGATATATTTCTGTCAATTCTCCATCTCCGCTCTCTGTCTCTCTCTCTCTCCCTTCTTATTACAATTTATGGATAAACCGTATGGCGATTAACTTCATCAGCTCATCAATCGATTGAATCAATCGCCGATTTATCAATGATTACTTTTTTAATCGTACACATTAATCAATCAATCTTGATTAAAATTTTAATCGATTAATGCCCAACTCTGCTTTGAAATGCTGACAATGAATCAAAATGGAACCACGCCCTGGCATCTAATTGTTAAAATTTGTCCTGTACAAAATTTTTTGCCGCATTATCTAGTAAATTAATTCTTGCAATGTCTCGAACATATTTAAGTTGTCCGGTACAATTCGAAAGAGATTATTCCTCCTGAAAGGGTGTACGTATACTTCTGTCAGGCACTGTATGTACCTATGTACTCGCTCGCAAACGAACTCGCCAGCGAGTGAGCGAGTTCCGCGACTCACCGTGAATATCAACTACATACACGGCTAGCTAGAAAACTCGCTTACTCGTTTGCTCCGTGTTTTGTTCGATTCCGATTGTTTTCTGCATCAGAGTTTTGTGTACCGACCGGTTTCCTCACTTTATGTATATTACGGGAAGCGATTTTAATGGCTAGAGAGCCATCAACTCCAACTCGCTTTGGTTGCTCGCTGGCCGGTTTACTATCACTATTGATTACATTGAGCGGATTTAATAGCCGCGAGTGATTTCATCCGTGAGCAGCAAGTACACTAACTGCGTGTAATCGACGCTTAACAATATGTGAAACAACCTAAGGGTGTGTAGTGTGTATCAACACGGGCGGTTTGGCAACTCGAAAATCTCAAAAAAATTTAAAACTTTGCATACTTTCGCATAGTTTACGAGACCTCGATAACAGACTCCACACTCGAGTGGTGACTCAGAGAGTCACGTGTTTAAACCAAACACCTAGTACATGAAAAACAAAGAAAGAATTCGAACTTAAAAATTTCAATCGCAAGGAACATTAGAATAAAAATGATAAATATTAAAATAACTTTTGTACTTTCAAATTTAGAGTTGGGAAAGAATTAGCATAAATAATCAAATTTATAAATATGCAGAGCGTTGCCCTTCGGGTGGTCTCTCATGGAAATTTTGTACGCTAATGACTTCGTTCGCTCCCATATATCAATCACTTTAGTTGGGGGCAATTACGAGAGTGTATCGGAAATAATTCTGCAAGTATCATTAAACGAATTAGTACGAAATTTCCGCTGTTTACTTTTCGGTCTTCATATTTTCGAATATTTCACAGGTTCTCGAAATCTGTGTGTAATCAGGCAGAATTAAGAATAGATTTTTATAGAAAGTGGATGTACAAGCAGAAACATTCTTACCTCGAAATTATTGTATTGAGAAGCGAAGCAAAAATTGCGAATAAGCTTTTGTTTAACTTCTAAGCTTATTACGTGAGTTTTTGATGATCTGCAAACTCGCAAGAAAAAAGGAAATCGCCACGATTCCTCTAAAAAAATGTTGGGAACAAAATTAATTAATTTTTTGTCGATTACAAAATGAAGGTCACCTTCATTTTTTAGTAAATAATATTATTGACATGACCTTAACAGAGTAAGGTCGTATAGGGGTTATTTTATTCGAAACATTTTTTTATCTATTTACCGGAAATGCACGAAAAATCATGGTGACAAAAATCATGATTAAAAATATTCATGATTTGTAATTGATGATAAGTTTGAAATGTACATATAGTCTCAGCTTTTTTCTTAACAATGTGTGTTACAGATCAACTTTTGCAGTGGTGTAGCCTAGCATTCTTTTGAGAGAGATCAAATATGGATGGAGCACACAAACGTAGTAAGTTTCTGTTACTTTTGGTACATTTTTGTTAAATTATTTATCGCAACAACTTTCAATACTAGGAAATAAAAAGTCACGAAATGTGGAACTAAAAACTACAACGGAAAATAATACTAATCTGGAAAATACAATGGAAAATACAAGTGAATCACAAAATACAAAGGAAAATACAACTGAATCAGAAAATATAACTGAACCAGAAAAAACAACTGAACCAGAGAATACGATTGAACCAGAAGATGCGACGGAAAGTACGACTGAACCAGAAGATGCAACGGAAAGTGCAACTGAACCAGAAAAAGAAATAACACCACAAGCTCCTGAGAAAAACTTGAAGTACTATTTTAACAGATTTAGATACTACCATTACGTCATTGCAGAAAAAGTGGACACCGCAATCGGAGTTTTATGCCTTATGATAATTAAATTATACCTTTTCTTGACTGGCCACGAACGGTTAGCGTTGGAGTCCGACGGGTCAGCGAACGCAATGAATATGGGTGTGATGGATGATGATTATTAATGCAGAAGAATTTGTTTTTGTGATTGTCAACATTCACTAAAGAATAAAACATTAAAAATTGATGTACTTTGAATGCTTTGTTTTAATTTCATAAGATACTTTTAGATGTATTCAAATTTTAACATACATAACGTATAACGTTTGGGTTAGGTTATTAATTAATCAATTTTGAGTGTTTTGAATTATAATGTCACCAGATTAAGAGTTGTGTCCCCACTCTACCTTCCCCTTCTACGACGCTATTTCCCCACGCTTCCGTCACCGCCCGCTCACGTGACGCGCTACTGGTAGAGAGGAGGTAACTGTTTCCTCTAGATTCGAGTTAATTCCCCTAATCTGGAGACTCTTGCTATACGAGTAGACTGCGAATCTTTATGCAAAACGAAAATATTCTGCATCGATTGTGGGAAGCAGTAGTTCAATAAAAATTCATTTTATCCCTTAATAGTCTTTTTACGTTGAAAACAACATAACAATATTCGTAAGTTTTTTATATTTTCCACTGTATTTACATTTCACCGAGTTAATTTCTTAAAAAATCCGCATAAAAATCCGCAGTCTATGAAACAATAAAAACATTTAAAGAAGATAAAAATATTGTTATATGGTCATGTGTATATATTACTATACAATAAAATGATATAGATTGGAGTGGTCTATTCTACAACAATTAATAATAATATTAATTAATGGCCTTAATTTTCTAATACAAAAATTCAAAAATTTGTTTCTTTTTGTCTAAAATGACGACTCGAGTCACCTCTTCTTTTGCACATGCAGTTGACCTTCAACTTGAATGACCTTGAGTCAAGAACTATCAACATTCTTGTTAAAATTAAATTTTTGTTATAATGCAATTAGGACACTTGTAATTTATTGACAGAATATGTTGATTCAAATACTGCTTACTTTTACCAACAACTATTATTTAGAAGAAAGTGATGTTTGTTTTTAAAAATCGGACATATCATACGCGAACCTTAATTTACCTTCTAAAAATACTCGAAACTATTTTAAACTACTTTACCATCTTTCATTGAAAAATATCCCGGTTAACATAATGATTGCTCATGAAAAAAAGGTCGTAAGGTCCCTACTAAAAACACACTAAAATGTGATTTCTGTATGTACTTTAACATGCACATTTCACAACATTTTTACATCCTGATTTAAAGGGCATAAGAAAATGTTTATCGTTTGTGGAGAATATATTGTGATAGCAATGATATCGGACGATAAAATGAAACTGTTCCTTCGTAACCATGCTGCGAAGTCGTTGTATCAACAGTAGACATCTGTGTTTTATGCTCGGTGTTATGGCAGAGTTGTTGATGCACGCATTATATCACAGATCGGCGCACTTTTCTTCTACTTTGAACGCCAGAATTCCGTAGAAATATCGTCGCGAGTTTTGATTTCTCTATAACAGCTGTCGGCTTCGACAATCTTCAATGTTTTATAACCATATTTTTGAAACGTATTGGTTCGAATAATTTTCTGTTCTTAATGTGGCAAGCAAGTTAATTTTTCATTAAAATTACGTTTGCACAAAATTTTCGAATTTAAGGTTATTTCGTATTGACGTCAGTCGTCAGATTTTAGGTTTAGGAAAAAGTTACTTCAAATCATCGGAGAAATCAGCCTCTCTCAAGCACAACATTTTTCACACATCCTGTATATTTATTTCTCCCCTTAATAATTTTGATAAGTATCGAAAATAACTTCTGTTAGCTTCTGTTCTGTATAATGAATTTCGAAAATTTTTATTTTGCATAATAATCCGTAATATCCGTAATAAAATTTTGTTCTCTGCATTTCTGTTTTTCCACTTTTTGGGTTATGTATAGCTGTATGCGTAGCTAAGCTTTTTATGAGACATTAAGTATTCTCGGTAAATATTCGTGATCTAATGTGAGTTAAGTATAATAGCCCAAGTATAACGTGAAAGCTTTTTGTTGAGATCTTATGGTTCTGGAAATTGCGTACTTACGAAGCACCGCTATTGCTCGCCATATTATTTTCTATGTGTCCGCGTAGCGTCAGTTGAATTCCTGGTCATTCAATCGTGGAATCGGAATTATTCAAATCGTACTAGATTTCCGTTCATTTCTGTCATTTCAAATTCAGAGTGAATAGATAAATACATGCAGATACGTCGATTATATTTACTGAAGTATGTAATGCTAAGTAGATAATGGTATGATTATAATAAACGTGGGTTACTCTAATTACGTAGTACCGTCAAGAATAATAATAGATCTGGTATGAAAGCGCACAGCTTGTGAATATTCTCTCATCTATCAAGCTCAACCTATTTTATTAAGCATTTCTCAAGCTTTTGATAAGTAGTATATTATTCATTTTTAACAACTAGGTAATTGGTAAATAATTATTTAATAACTAGAATAGTTTTATTTTCTTGTTGGTACCTAATATTGAAATCATATCAATAGAATTATTATTCTATGTAGGTACAAAATATCATCGAATAATCGAATATAAATATTAACCACAATTTTTTTTTTAAATAATGTTTCGAAAAGAAATACAAACATTTATACTAATCTACTTCAAAGTAATTTTGATAAGTCAAACAGGTGCCTGATACAAGCAATATCATTCTCAAGATTAATTATTAAAATATATTTTTAAATGGTATTGACATGTACTCTTGATTAAAATATAATTTTCTATATACTGAGACAATCTAACAACTCTCAAGGAAGTACAACATTTTTGGAAGAAAATTGTATATTTGTATATTTATTTCTTCTTTTATATATATCTTCTTGATAAATTACAAAAAATAGATATACATGGTGTCCCAAAAATGTTGTACTTCCTTCAGAGGGGATTTCTTTCCTTAATAATTTTGATAAAGTAAAAATAAATATACAGGATATCGCAAAAATGTTGTAGTTCGTGAAAGGGGATTTCTTTCCCTAATAATTTTGATAAATTAAAAGTAAATATATATACACAAATAAATAAATATATAAAGTGTCCCGAAAATGTTGTAGTTGATGAAATGCTTTGATAAATTGAAAAGGATATTTTTTCTGTATTACTCTTACTGCATTAAGCTTGACTTCATTAAGCTTGATTGCATTAAGTAATTTGCTTGCAATAAACTAACTAACGGAACAAAATAACTCCGGAACAAAATTCGATTGAAATACAGGTTCGTACAGTCTATTTTTATAGTTGCTTATGCTGGTCGTCCACGGTCGGAGCCGAATTCTATGTATTATGAAACAGCCTTGTACACGTGTGCTTTTATTCATAGCATCGAGGACAGCTGGAAAGGATAACAAAAATCACAACAAGTTGACGAACACCGGCCGGCCGAATTGGAACGATGGAGAAACGATAGCCACTCGATACATCCATCAGGAAACGTTTTTAGAATCGGATTTACGGGCTCGGTCTGCGGCGGGTATGAAAATTTAAGCGCAGCCGACGGCACTGCAGGTGCAGCCCTACGTTCGATAATTTATCAGGATCATTCCGAGGGTGGTGCTAGCGGGCTAGAATAGGGCGCAGCCGAATTTATGATAACGATAACATTGAATAATTCGCGGAAACGATTGATCGCGTACATTCACGGCAAGACCGGTCAACCGTGACACGCTTTCGCCGAAGCTGTCAAGCAGGCGCCACGTTCGACGAGTAATAAGTAGAAGGTATCGCCTTCACGAGAGCATCACATTGTAGTCGTGAATCTTTTATGTTGATGTTAATAGTTATTCCTCAAAATAAGTTGCTTATTTTCCTTTACTTTGTATTTAAATAATATTGCATAATAATATAGAAACTCGGTTCCATCCTTCAGAACAGCGATTTGATTTCCACAATTGAACGTCCATTTGAACAACAATTTCAAAATAACAGATTTCATGTTTAATTTTTCTATAAAACGTACTTTCACCATCTGACTTATACTTTGCAAACAATTATCAGTATTGGCACACACGTCACGTAAACAACAGTAGGCAAACACTATACTACAGCCGTGCAGACCGACTTGATCGCTATTTAATCGAAAGAAATGTATAAAACCGTCCGCGTATAATTCGTGCATGATTCCAGCTGGTTCGACGCTTCTGGCGTTTAATTAATTTAACATCGTCGCGCGGCCGTAGCTGCGTAGGTTGGATCATTTTTGTTTTATTATAATAGGTTGATATTTTGTAGACGAACGCGTGTGGGATTTTAAACGATTATTTGTTCTCGCTGGCCCCGCGTACAGAATAAAATTAATGTTGTAACCGAGTGCTAACTCTTTCTGACCGTGTGCGCAATTAAAATGCGTTTCCATGATGTTGCTAAATGTGATTGCGCACCAGCGAATTCGAAATTTTAATGAAATCATCAAGCCAATGCAACGAAAAGAGCTTTGCAGTTTTGGATGCTCGTTTCAGATGGCTTTGCAGTTTGCGTACACATATTTTTCCTAAAACGATACTATGGGGATTAAAATTTTATTTACAATCATATTTGAAGCCACATGGAATATTAAAGAAAATTGTTGTTGAAGTTTGTTTTTACATCAACACCTGCTACTCTCATCGAGTTCTCTTTTCGATAAGTAGAAGATGTTAATGTAAAAACAAACTTTAAAAACAATTTTTTGGCAAGTTTCTTTTCAAAATGTTCACCGATCCACACGTGTAGATTTACCCCTAGGATCACCGCGTACAAAGTTTATTCGGATTTTTTATCGTATAATATGCGATGATAAGTTTGCATTTAAAATTTATATCACAAAATTGTATCAACGAGGGTGCATTCAGAATTGGCTGGTTAATTATGGCGAGATCATGTTGTTCGGCAAATCTGCGGTATCCTGGAATCGATGACATCTCCATACGTTAGTCTTTCCAATCAGAATTTCTAAACCATCGTTGTAAGAGAAGCGTGGTGAATAGACGCTTTACACAACGCTCGGAATCTATTAGCGGAAGTTGTTATTAAACCCTTGGGGCGAGCAATCTCGTCTAAACGGCAACCACATATGTTCCCTTTTGCGAGTTCACTACAGCGTAGCCCCAAGACTTACAATAAGATCTTACGCGCAGAAACAAAACGATTAACACAACCGCAGCGCGCTATTAAATTGCATCTATGATTGCGCGCACTTGGAATTTTGCGAGTCATAGTCTATAAAATAAAATATAACTCACTACGTATTATCAAATATTTTACTAACAGAATCGAATCAATTTCAAGTGCTTTACTGTTCTCTGAAAACTCAACGTTCATTTGCATTGCATGGCGATTTGACAAAGTGAAAACGATATTGTCTTTACTTCATTTAAAAGATTAATAAAGTGGATAATAGACCTAACTGATTTTGATAAGATTTGAATATGAACTTCTTCCTTAATTTATAATTGTATAGCTGTTCAAAATCTTCATTTTGACAATATACAATTAAAAAGTCATCGAAATCGGTGAGGTGTAATCACTTACGTACAATTACCTAGTTATTTACAATTATAAAATTTTATACAAACGTATTTAACTAGATTAAACTAGATTAAACCCGTTCCAAATATTCAAAAATTAGGAGCACCTGCAAACAATTATTACAATCTATGTAATGATGATAATTTTTATCATTGTTTTAACGGCTTCGTTGCTTTTAATGCAAGTAGATAGTGCAAACGTGACTTCGAAACGTACAACAAAAGTGTGCTTCTATTATAGATACGTCACTAGCAGAAATACTTCGCGATGCACATCGAGACATGAACCTAATGTTGTGTCACGTAACCGAGTTATAGAAAGAACTATAAAGTGTCACGGCAGTATTGTATTTGCTCCGTCTGACACGACGTGATATGATAACTTATGACTTTGCATGCTATCATAGTAATGCGACTACCTTATGGTCAAAAATCGCTGTGCCGGCCACGTTTTGCATTTACGACATGTTATAAAATATTATTATACGTGAGAACTTGAGTAACGTTGCTCGGTATATCTGGTTGGCGTGGTTGGTAATTGATAGCGTTGCATCATGCCCCAGTTTTATGTCCAAAATAACGAACAGTGTTTCACTAGTTTCATGTATGCTTCATATAGGATTATTTACATAAATTGTATATATTGTTGAAAAAGTAAATTTATAATGGCATAATTGAAGTCAGGCTCAGTCCCACAAAATATAAAAAATAATAGTAAGTTCTCGACTTACGCGGTAATTTGTTCCAGCTTTTCTAAAATATATTCTACATATAGAGTTCAAATTCTGTAGACTTGAAAATTGTACGTTTTAAATTTACAGTTTTAATGCATTTACAGTTTTAACGCACTACAACTTGGTCGAATTTAGTAAAAACAATTTATGAAAGTTTCCGTGATGGAATTTTGTTGTTCAACATTCTATGCCACGAGGAAATATTTTATTCCGAATAAAGCTGTTACTCCAGATATAGTAATTTCATTCGAATTCATTCAACTGTGCGTTACTGTGGCTTTTCCTTGGTTACCACAAATCTCAAAGTTGCGTATACAACGCAGAATAGTTCGTACCCCCATCTCCGCCCCAAACACTTTTCGCATAGTTCTGGCGAATTACATCAGTGTGCAGTACAACCGAGAGTGCGATTTAAATAGTTCGAGGGCTTTCCCTCCCGGAAAAATTCAATACCAACTCTTTTGTAACATTTTTGTTGACACGTTCGCGACGAACAATTTGTTTTGTAACACTCTTCCCTTTCCCGGGTGGTGCATTTTGGTCGTCGGAGTAGGAGCGCTTTGTTAAAACTATGTTTTTTAATCTATATTTCAAACTTAACAAGGTACAGATTTTCGGTTCGAGTGATTTTCGAGATCTGATTTTCGGTGTCGTGTCGTGTATAATGTCAGCTCGGATCTTTTCTCCCGGATCGTTGGTTATCTTTAAAATGTATGGAGTGACTAAATGATTTCTATCATTGAGTGTGTGGTGCACTTTTCCCTTTTCTCACGTGAGTGCACATACTCGTTTTTTTAGAATCTCTTAATTTCATATAATTTCCCACATCTCCACATTTTCTCAAACAAAGTCATCACTTTTCATACACTCTGCACAAGAAATTTCATTAATTATTGACCTACATATAAAAATTACGAGATCAATATGGCGTTCCATCTTTTTGTCCTTGACTGTATGTATCAAAATATGTGCCAGTCTGCCGCGTCTGTGTTTCCGATCGGGCTGTTCGAGGTTTAAAGGATGAAAGGATCCCGGTGCAGTTAAACGTTCGTCATCGATCGATCGGCGAAAAATCATCGTTCAAAATGATAGCGGAGGCAGCCCTCGCAGATCGCGCTCGCCCGGTTGATTTTCAGATAGCGATCGGTTTAATGGATAAATTTTTCCCCCGAGTGATTTTTGCGACGCAACCAATGCGGACAGCCTCGACTTTTCCGCGAGTGCATCCTGGGTAGGTAATCTTTTCCGGCACGTCGAGCGTTTGCAGGCCGGCTCGAATTGAACTGGGAGTTACGCGGCCCCCAATTAAATTTCTCCATTGGTCCGCCAGTGTGATTCGAAATCGATACTACGTACCTCGAGTGACATCGTGTAATAATGTCGATGAGCTGACTCGTCGAGTACGGACATGTGGAAAAAAGGGTGCTCCTCTACCGACCTGGAAAATCTTTTCTCTCCGATGTTAAATGGAAATGCTGTATTAACCTTGTTATACAGCGTGGTGTTAATATTGAACTCTCCGCCACTCCGAATTTTTGTTCAATTTTCTTCCCAACAGGTCCCCATCAGATAAAATCTTTCGTCGAAAATGTACTTGGAAAGACTGCCCGTTGGTATTAATTCTGAACAATTTTTTGTACTAATTATTAGGGGTATCCATAATGTCCTTTCTCAATACTTAAACGAGCTTCTGTATTTTATTTGACATTTAGTGGAGATGAATTTCACAATAAGCACGCCAAATGCCAATTTTCATTACAATTTAGGTTTTGTAATAATAAATAGCGATTTCACGATTGAATGTTTTTTTTTATTTTGGTCTGCCTGAAAACATAAATAAATCAGAAATGTAAACTCTACGTTAACGAAATTTGTTGTTATGTTTATTGTTATTATCGTAGCGGGTATTTTGTTAATTTCAATATAACCGTTCATAGATTTTGGGATTCGGTCTGTTCATATTGTTTTGTCAACGAATGTAAAAGCATCATCATTTATTCAGAATTCGCTGAATTTTAACTAACAAGTCAATCAACGTCCATAAAGCGTACAGTTCTTTCGCATTTATATTTACAATATTCGAAATTTGGTAGGTCTACATACAGTAACATTTTACAACCGACTGTATAACCATTTCATTTAAATTTCACATTTGCTTTATTATTGAACAAACATTTTATTTACTTAGCTATGTATAGTCTATGGCTTAGAATCCATTATCCTGTAAGATTCTTTTAAATTAGAAGTTTTAATTACTAAAACAGATACGTTTTAGTAAGTTGTAATTTGCATTATTCGGCAGCATGTAGTTACGAAAATAGCTACCGAATAACTTACGCTGCCGAATAGTGCAAATTACACATCGTAAACGAAAAAATAGGACTTTCGATGGCGATAGCGTCCTAGATCGATTTTTTATCTAGCGTTTTTGACCACTGAAAAACCCCATTTCTGTATTATCGAGAAATGAGAACGCGAATCCCGCACCTTCGCAATCCTGGAAAAAGGAGTCCACTCCCTTAACATGACGATCAGTACAGTCAATTTAATATAACCATTAAGTATCGTTCTTACAACGTTTACAGCATAGTAAAGTGCAGAGTTAATTTAAAATTCTTAGTGGATTTGCATTGAAAGGTTGTGTGCTTAAGGTGGTCTGTTGTCTTAGTTCTTAAAGGAAAGACAGTGAAGCATCGTCTATTATTCGAGATATTTAAAGAGTTTCGTCGTCTGGGGGCGAAAATATTCCGGGGCGAATTAATAATGTTTAGGAAATTGCAACATTTACGTTTTCGAAGATAATACCTTTATGCGGCTACCATTCTCTTCCTACAATGAATGTCTCTCGTTGGAGCATGATGCAACTCTGTTGGCCGGTCCTATTACTAATTTAACTTCCGACGGTACGCCAGCGGCAAAGTTAAATCGAACCTGAATGAAGGTCTTCACCGTGTTTCTGCCGCAACGACGGGAATTCAGTCAGATCGTTAGGATGAAAATCGCGGGCTTCGTTCCGAGCACAAAAAAGAAAAAAATTCGTACGGACAAATGCTTATAATATCGATCCCCGTAATAATCTGGATACCTTCATCCCAGATATTCAGGCATTCCTCCCATTTTTAGGGCATCAGCTCCCGTTCACAGGTCAAATCGATTAAGGGGAATTCACAATTTTTCATTTTCGATGTACGTCGCAGATAATTAATGAATTATTCACAGTGAATGTAAAAGATAAACACTGGAGTATTTTGGAGTAGATCCAAACAAAGTAGCCAGATGAGGGGAAACAGTCACGTGTGATAATTTAAACAAATACTACAATAATATACCTGGACTCATTTTAATCCATCCCTCATTTTTATTTCAGATTTATTTGTTTGCCAATTTGTTGATTTAATTTTTCATATATATTTCAATCAACAAAACAAAATTTCGTTCAAACGTGCAAATTTGGTTGGAAATTCGTAATCTGATTAAGCTATAAATTATCTTGTCATTAGACTGCGGGTCTTTATGCAATTGTGGCTTTTGAAAATTTTCAAAAAATTCTAGGATATAAAATACGACAGAATTTAGTACGATTTTAATTTATTTCAGATCTAAACAGGCTACTACCACGAAGGATAAGATTTTATTTGATTCGAGTTTCTTAAAATTCGTCTACTAAAATTGCAAATTGCATAAACATCCGCAGTCTACTTGTCGTGTTACAGTTGCATGGGGAGTAACTTCTGCGGAAGGTCATTTTATGCTGCATCAGCAGATAAATTTAAATTGTCTTTATATTAGAATATTTTTCGACAAGTTGAAAAGTATTATTCCGCAGATTTCCTGAATTTTTACTTTTTCATTTTATCTTGAAAGCCAATTTTCACGAGTATTTTCCGATGGTTGTAATTATAGAAGTCAGTCATTTCCTTCAGAGCTCTCGGAAAAGAGTGAGTTTGAGGGATCGTTCGCATTTCGAACTTTAAAGAATTTTCCAACTTCTTCATTTCAATATTGATCAAAATTTCAAATTTCATTCAGAAATGCTTTTTTCTAATTTTTTTCGGCATTATATTACACCATCGTTTAATATGACTGGATCTTTTTCGTATTGCCATTCCAACTTTTTAGTGAAGCAATTATGGCTTGTATTTGTATGAAATGTGTTTCTTCAAATATTAGCTACAAATTGTAGCTATAGCTTCTATTACATCCGCTTCGATTACAATTTGTAACTATTATTCATCGAATACATTCTCGGCGAATACAAAAGTAGTTAAATAGCTTCTGGAATAAAAGTTACTTTTGTATTCGAACCTTCGAATACGAATAATAGTTTTGCATAATAATTTACTACATACACATACACATCCTGTAGTAAACTAATTGCTCTAACATCCCAAAAAAGTTCAAATCGTATAGTACAATATTAAAAAAGTTATCGTCTTTTTTAAAGCGTCCGAATATTAATTCCGGCCACTGTACATATTATTTACAATAAAAAGTAAAATTGTAGACATATATAAAACTTTAGTTTACTGTCTTTTTTCATGTCGAAAACATGTGGTGCCATTCAAGAAACTCAAGGTGGCTTTCATTTTACGCAAAAAGCACTTTTTGCGATTTCGGAATATGCAAATATGTAGACCACCAAGAACTGATAAAATTTTGTCTGAAACATTTTTAATTGCACTAAGAAAATGCCTAGAAAATGGTGACAAACCTTAACCGGTACACCCTGTT
The DNA here is from genome assembly GCA_028455795.1 of Lasioglossum marginatum. Lineage (NCBI taxonomy): Eukaryota > Metazoa > Arthropoda > Insecta > Hymenoptera > Halictidae > Lasioglossum > Lasioglossum marginatum. The sequence goes on along the minus strand of CM052264.1, from coordinate 8,195,396 downwards.
GTATAGTTAATAGTAGATTAGAGTTCAAATACATCTTGGATGCACTGTGCCCGCAAGCATCGCGAAATTTTGCAACTCGCACAGAAAACAATTCAGGATGTATAAATTTATCAGTGACCGAGAATCGGTGGCGTTAACGGGGAACGGTTGTAATACTAACGGAATCGAAACGAATGGCATCAAAAATATTGTCAGGTATCTAAAATGCAAACTTGGCATGGTCTCCGCTGCTCGTTAACTGGTTGAAAAAGTGTTGGCACTGGTCTCCCGTAAATCAATGACGCTAATGCCTGGATTACGGCGGTCTCGACTTGTTGGGTGTTAATGCAACGGTTGTTACAATATATATGCAATAGAAGTGCAGCGAACCGCTTACGGGGAACTTAACCTGTGCTGTTTTCGATTTGCATGCATATACAAGCATCCCCTTTCCATGTTCATTTTCACCTCGTATTCGTGCATCGTTAGTCATGCGCGTGTAGCTGAAAGATTCAGAGGATCGTTTTTAAATTGCACAACATTTTCATTTCTTCTCTTTCTTAAACGATGGAACATGGAACAGAACCTTGCGTGCTCTACCTAGCCAGGAGATGTACAAACAAATTTATTCGAACAGAATTTGTTGTTAACCCTCGCATCCTCGCAAGGTAAGGTATAATAACACATGAATAGTAATGTGGGATCTCTTAGACTGATGAATGAATCCGATGAATGAATTTCATAAATAGCCTCGTTTTTAATAAATTTGGGATAAAGAGTAACACAGGATAAAAAGTAAACAAACAGATGTAATTTTATTCATATAAATATTCTTTGAAAAGATCTGAAGCTGGGGTCTCTGGGACCCCACATTACCTTGCGAAGGTTAAAGAATTTCTGAACTTGAGAAGGAAGCTTCGCTAAAGGCACTGAAACAAGAGAACTTCAAAATGTTAATCATATAAATTAATTCTAATTAATATAAAGTCGGTAAGTAGGTATTACATTTGGGTGTGGAAGGCAGCTCGGATGACCGTCACCTTGACAATCAATTTTATGTGATATTGAGCTTCAGATAACTATGTTTGCTAAAAAAACATCATTTCTGTAGTTTAGTCATTATGCAGTAATAGACCGTTCTACATGAAAGATACACAGGTGAAATTTTTAAATAAATACATGTGTCGAACTTGAAATCAATTTTAATTTCGAAACTGAATATGTAGATAAATTTAGTACTAGTTTTAGTATTTATTATACACTAGGCTGACTTATTTCTGGAGGTATGCCACTTATTTATTTTGATTCATATTCGTGCACCCTTTTGGGCTATCGGCTATCTGCGTACCAAATTTCAACTTTCTACGCCTTCTGTGTTTCGAGATTTTTATACCGTTACAGAGGAAAGAGGAACTGACAATTATAATATACAGATTTCATTGTTATTACAAAAATATATTGCATCTCAATGCTCAAAGCATTGCTTGCTGAATTTGAATCAGCAGCAATACCAAACAACCCTCAAACCGACCCCTTTAAAATTGTTTAGTTAATAAACTGTTTCACAACGCACGGCAGTATTTCTGATCTCTCGTACGTGTACCATTCGAAAACTTTTTCGTCTGAACAATTTAGTGTTTCAATAAATCCCTCGGGATTTTGTTTCCAACGGAAAAAATTTTTCCGAAATCCATTTGTCAATGCACGAGGATCAATCTAGTTGGCACGGTTCACCATTCTTTGATTCTCACCTAGCTCTCGTTGATCCGTCAAGAGCTGGGAAAGTCGTTCCTCGCGGAGGAAGAACTTAATCCAAATTGAAGAATAATATCATCAGATAATCCTGACCCGAGGAACGAGATTCGCCGAAAGAAGGCCGCGGGAACGCCAACAGCAAATCAAAGCAGTTCGGGATTTAAATATTTCGAACGTTGAGTAGACGTCTCATGTGTGTGGAAGACAAGTTAAAGCAAGGAGCAACATTGTCCGCGTTTTGAGCTCAATAGTTCATTCTACTACAACATAACCTTGATTATGCGAACAGATGACGCGAATCGATGTTTGGATAACTGCATTATTCCTGCCATCAAACAATATTTATTAGATTGGCAACTAAGTTCGCGACCTCCACATTTTCTCAAACAAAGTCATTTATATATATTTTTTAAACACGAGTACTTTATATCAAATTAATCGCGAAATTCAGAGCTTTCCAATGATATACAGTTTCAAAGGTATGGTCACTGAATGAGGTTATAATGATACAATAAAGGTCAAAGGTGGCGAATTTAGTTGCCAGCCTAGTACCAATAAAAATAAAGAACTTCCCAAAATATTGATCGTTTTAAAATAAACTTTGTATATTACATAAATCAAATTTTTTGGATTCTAGATGAATATCCAATATGAATACCCAGCAGCAATGGTCATTAACTACTTTAGCAGGACCTCCGATAAGTCAGCCAGAAAGTTGTAATCGATATACAGAGAATCCTAAAGAGAAAGAATGATTCCTGAGGCCATATGAAGTAATTTTTTCCTTTGCGAAAATGTTCTCCGCGGCTTTGTTAAGTAGTTATTAACGGTAAAACAGCGGATGGATTCCGTCCGTAGCCGCACTCTGATTGGTTCGTATATTTCGTTAATAACTCCTTAAGACAACAATCACATGAAAAGACGTACAATTGGGGCACCTTGAAGGAAAGAAACATTTTTTTGAAAGAAACATTTCTTAAAGTCAGTGTTCTTAGCATTCTGACTGAACACACATAATTTTTTAATCGCTTTATATACATTCTTTAATTGATTTATTAGTTTAATTAGCGGTAAAAAATAATTTCTATTTTTATAGATTTATATAATAATTTCTATATATTTCTATTTTTTTTTCATTCATCTTGAAGCTTCAGTCAGAATGTGTTTCTAGTTCTAATGTTGAATTAAACAACAATCAGAATTCTACTGTACCAAATATTACACACTACAATGTTCATAAATATATAATAAATTATATGAATGTTTCTAATGTTTACGAAGTTATTGAAATATAATTTGAAATACTATTTTAACTATACAATACTGTTTAATATTATTTTCCAAAATGTTTCATAAATTATGTCAATGCGTTTATGATCCAACTAGATATTAATAAAAACCAGACCATAATGGTAAGCGTAATAGCTAAACCGCGATCTGGAAACAATGTCGAGATAATTGAAAGGGATTCTAATTCGCTATGTCATAAGTTAAATTCGGTGTATTCCTATTCCATTTAGTACGTATCTCATTACTGATTGCACTATGTATTATTGAAATAACATGTAAATGTAATCACGATGAATCTTCATTAATCATGCATAGAGATTACCTACCGCGAAATGGTGGGCACAAAACTTCACTTATGGATCACAGAATATTTCGACAAAATAATAGTATTAAATGTATTCGTTGGAATTAACAACGTTCAATGACAGAAATGAGTAGGAGCAATTTAAAATAGTAAAAATATTAGAAAAATGTAAGGGTGCTATGATATTATTATCAACTTACTGAACATATTAAGTTTGTTGCAATTCAGATAGAAAATTTTGTAGAAAAATCCGCAGTCTAGTTACAGTAATTAATCCCGTAAAAAATTTTGTAAATGGAAAAAGATAAATTTTAGTAGAAATAACTTTCCAAGCGAATCGTTCTGGTTCCAGGAATATTTTGTATTTGTTTAAATTATCCGCGATTCAATTGATTTTGTATTTATTCTCCGAAATGAAATTGAAATGCGTCTACGCGTTTTTATATGAAAAAAATTCCAACATCAAAAATACTAACAACGTTTTCTCCCGTATCAGAGGATGTAACAATCGATACTGAACTGGAGAAACGACTTTTTGTACAAATTTTATGGGAACGACGATTTACTTTCCAAACTATTCCGCGGGTATGCTTGCATCGATTGTACGGATAAAGATATAAATTAAGTTTGTACGGTCGCGACGCGTTTGAATCAAAACGAATTGTTATTTCTTTTTTTGTGTTTCAGCGGTGTGAGCAAATATTATCTGCATTATATTGTAGCTGCTTTTATAACGTGACAAAGGTTAAACAAAACCTTGTGTAATTAAAATTGATAGTGATCCGACTCGCGTGCGCGGTTCGCCACCAAAATTCGACCAGGTAATGTGCGTTAAATATTAAAACGGCAATTTCTCGTAGGATTTCGAGGATTTTTTTTATAAATTTGAAACTCTTTTCAAAGGAATGCGCGGAAGTCGTTTATCATGCCACTTTTTCAAGATAACGGCGATCAATGTGTAAAATCTCGCGGTCTTAAAAGGCATTTTTTCTTCTTCACCTGCTGCATTCGCTTGATTTGATCCGTTGCGATTATTTTCTATTCCTTGGTAAGAGAGAGACTTTGGGTTTCGTTTTATTTCGTTACGATCACCTTTGGCAAAACTTAACCGCGGTGAAAGCGTTGCTTTCGTTGAACGTTCGGGGCTATGGAAATTCGGAACGATGAACGACAAAGCATGATGCCGAGACGTGACGTGTTCTCAACGAGTTTACTTTCTAACTAACGTAAATGGATCTTTGCTCAGATTTTCCCGCATAACCCCAAGATATTATCAGAACACGGAGAAATTTGATTAGATTGGCGGTTTTCCGATGAAAAAATCTTTCTCCGGAGTTTCCATCAAATTATTCACTTAAAACTTTCCCATCAAAATTCGTTAAAATTAAATAATGCCTCGTAAAAGAATTTTGTCAAGGTTTCGACTTTATTTAAGAAGTTGCTTGATAAGTTACTGGATACGAAATGTTGCTTTTGCGGAGTTGATCTTTGGCGATATGATAAGTAGACTGCGGATTTTATGCATTTATGGGAAAACTGAAACTAAAAACACGGAGCAGTGAATATATCAGAAGCGTTACAAGTTACAAGACATTTTATTAAATAAAGACAACGGAAAAATTTAAAAACATTGTTACATTATTTTATATTTATTAAATAAATATGTATTTCTTCTTTTATTTATTTTAACTCCTATTTCTCACAATTGTCGCAGAAAATTTTTATTTTTCATAAATATCCACAGTCTAATGATAGGAGACTAATCTATTGTTAGTTTATTGCATTTGCAGAAAGGAATTTTTAATATAATAAATTATATTACATATATTCATGTAACATGAGTAAATAATACAATATTATTTAGAAAAGGAAAAATACTAAGGCACATTACTGTAATTTTAATATAACAAATTATATTAAATTACTTACACTTTATTTACACTAGTGTAAATGAGCTGGCTGTTTCGCAAATTAAAAACTAGATAAAAGATATTTTGTAATTTAATAAATAAAACTCTTACTGAATAATATTAATATAGTCAGAATCTTTAAAACACAAATAAAAAACAAATATGCTGAAAGCTTCTCAATATTCAAAGAAATGCTGGAAAACTGTTCTGCATAGAAAGCCTGCTTGGATGAAGACGTATGCACGTATATTATGACGTCGCTTTGCAGTTGCACCCTATTTCATGTCCAACCATGCGGAAAATGAGGGTCTGTGCCAAAATTCATACTTATATCGCACATTTGAGATGCGTCAACTAATGCTCCATTTTCAAGACTCAACGAAGTAGCCTGAAAAAATGAGGAACTGAAAACTCAAATTAACTTTTGTTCATTTTTTCACGTAGATTGCTAAGAATAAGTTACAGAACAGCCGTGTTAAACAATATCTTTGGCTTCTCTTTGACTTCGTAAAAAATATAAAATACAACTGGCTGTAAATCGAATAATTACAAATTTTATAATTAAATAGATTAAATAATTTTATAATTAGATAAATTAAATAATTTGTGTAATTTTATAATTAAATGAATTAAATGATTTGTGTAATTTTATAATTAAATAAATTGAATAATTTGTGTAATTTTATAATTAAATAGATTAAATAATTTGTGTAATTTTATAATTAAATAAATTAAATAATTTGTGTAATTTTGTAATTAAATAAATTAGATAATCTCCTTTAAAAAGTTTTTAAAAAGTGAGAGAAGAGAACGATAGAATCGGGGACAGATTAATCGGGGATAGATTAGGGGACATTATAACTTCATAGACAATTGATTTACTCGTGCATCGAGGGAACCGATATTACTTTCCCACGAATCCAATCATCGTAGTTTTCCGAGTAGTAACTATTTTTAAATGAAACTCGCTTCCGAAACTCTTCTAATTAAAGTTGTTATTAGCGACAATGGAAGCTCATAGTCGAAGATGAAACATTCGCACATTCTCCTCTCTCCATTAACAAGTCCACGAACGAGAACGCTAATATCGCTCATTAAGCTAGCGACGAATAACTCGATTTAAATTTTAACAAGCTTGACATGCTCGTGGACGCGGTGCTAAATTAATTGCAAACTTCATCGAGAGGAAAATTCTATTAATATCCGCTGACCGCTGGGCATGCATCTGTTTGTAAAAAGGGAAGACATTGATATAGGAATAAATGGTTCGTACAAATTCGTGAATGCACCACGGGTCTCGCGTTTTCATCGATTGCTAGAACTTTTCGTGAAATCTCTCTATCTCTTCTTGCTAAAAGCATCGAGTAATCGAAAGTAAAAATATACCAATAAATAAACTAAATCGAAACTATATAAATCTGTATTTTAATTGTTGTTTTCATTTTAAGCTCATTAAAATACAAATGTAAATGACAACTAAATGGAAAAACTAAATGGCAAGACATCTGCGGGTGTGTCTAATAGTCTATAAATTTAAAATAATATTTTTTTAGGGGATGTCTATTATTGGCACTGCAGTAGTTATTGACTGTATATGACTACTTTTGATTTAAACTGGTATAGAAAATAATTTTTTATTGCTTCTTATTTATATTTTAAAGCGACCTTGTAAGTTTTTATAACAGAGTTCCACATATGTGCCAATAACTGTACTATTTGTCTTACGATTATAATTCACCGAATATATTTTAAAATGAAAGATTTATGACTCGTAAAACTGTTTGATTTAGCTGAAAAATCTCTATTAGCTTACAATAGCAGAAAGTTAAGCTCGTCTAAACATTTAAAAAAAAGTTAAAAAGATTTTTACTACGATTTTGGCTTAGGGTGCCAATCATTGCACAGTTTACCCTATTCATTCATTGGACAGATCAGCGTCCCACTGTGCGTCGGTCGCTAAACCGCTGTCACCTATTCCCTGAAGAAGCAAGCCGGTCGTCGGTATGAGAGCCTTCGACGAGTCCGAGGACCAGCCCGTGTCCCCGGCGTCAGCCGCTGCAGTAAACTGGCGTCGGGAGCGGTATTTTTGTTTTCCCGGGGAAGGAACGCGAATTCCTCTCTCCCCCGGTGGCCCGGGTGTTCGGTCGCGTTTATTCTCCGGTGTGCTCTCGCAGGACGGGAAACTCGTGCGCGCGAATCCACGGGAATTATCGTAGCGACGATAAATGGCGGCGCGTCTTGCTTTTCCTCGGGCGGCAAGGTGCAAGTGTATCTCGTAAGTGATTTACATCGTTCCCCAATTTCGGGTCTTTGCAGTAAGTACACTTAGGGGCGTTATTCTATCTCTCCCTCTCTGCTGAGCCGCTTCATACTGGCGGCGGCGGGCGGCATCGGCCTTGCATTCTGCAGGCTGGTGTTTCGCAAGGACGTCGGGAGGCGGAAGGTGGAAGGTGGCTAGGTGGTAGGAAGGTGGAAGGCGGAAGGCAGGCGTGATAACGCCGTGGAGAACGTGGAATGGGCCACCCCGGGAGGGGAAACGCCTCGGAGGGTTGTTGGGTGGTAGATTGCTCCCACCGCCGTTGGGTTTCTTGTAAGCCGGTAATCTTCGGTAAGTAACAAAACACGCGGCTGAGCTTAGGACCCCCCTCCTTCCCCAACACTCCAGAAATTCTCCTGGCAACTCTATGCATGTGCATCGGTCTGTCGTAATGCAGTATTCAACATCATTCTCGCATAAGGATTTGCAAATCTTTGCGATTTACTTTGTCCCGTTTATAAACAGGGTCTTCGGTTCTTGCGGCGTACCGGCAGACAGACGTGCAACAATCTTCCGCGGTTGGCTGGTTTTAATCACGTCGCCCGTTTAGAGAGAGGTCCATTGAGAGATGCACTGTCTACGAGAGCAGGGGAGATTTCGGAGGCTTGATACTATCTTATAAACAAAAGAGGACTGCAGGCTAAGACGTATAGTGCTCCAGACGTAAAAGCTCGTCTGGAGCTTCTGAGATGAGTAATTAGTTTTTAAGATTTAACTGTTGGGGAGGTTGTAGCGCTCTACCTTCTAATGAGTGCTATTTGCTTGTAGAATTTATTTTTGTTAATTGTGATGTTAATATTGCGATCTTTGAGACGCGCGTCTGCAGCAACGTCGTCATTTAGAGAGAGGAAGCGTGTCACGTGACCGGGCCGTGGCGTGGGGAATAGCGCCGTGGAAGGTAGAGTGGGGAGGCAAGTCTTAATTTGGTGACTCTGGATGTAGTTCACTGTATAGCAAAGGAAATAATAGAAAGCAGAGTGACGAAAGTTGTGCAATATGTTCGAGGATCCTTATAAGACTAATTGTAAGTCCTCGCGTCTCCCCCTGGTAATCTCATGTAACAAGTAACGAAGTTGCTGCACAAAATCTGAGATGGCTGTCATTAACTGATCATCCGCTCTTCATTATCCCAACCTAATTTATCTGTTGCTATGAAATCGACGGTTTGGTAGAGAGTCAATATAATGAATAGACAGCGGATTTTATGCATTTTTGACAAATATGAATAGTAATTTAACACAATAAAAATATTAGACGAATATAAATATATTATTATATTATTTTCAACCTATTAAATATAAATATTAAATAAAGAACCAATGTTCCTAATGATTCAATACCAATAATGGTACCATTATTTAAAATATTATAGAGGATTAAAGGGAGTTATTTTCTATGCAATATCAATTTGTCGCAATGAATTCAAAGCATTTTTCCATAAAAAATCAGAGTTTAATTATGATCTTCTTTGTAAAACTTTGTATAAAATATTCTTCTTTGGTTAAGTAATTCCTCGTTTTCCCATACTAAATCCTGTTTATAGAAATCTGCCGATCTCGCGTGCATTATTATAATGTTGTACGGTTTCGTTTTGTCAGGGAATACGTCGAGGAACGAATTTCACGCGAAAAATATTCCCCTCCATGAAAAGTTGTGGAGCTTAACCTTTCGCATTTCGTCCACATTCAATTGGAAGGAATTGTCCTATAAACAATGAACTTCCGATCATTTGTTTTCCGAGGCTGCATTTTAATAAATGCAACCGATAATAATGCGCGCCGTCGTTGTGTTTATATAAATGTAATGTTTCGGTTTGCCAATTAAACCGGAAAACTATTCATCATCATATTCGACATCATTTACTTCGCTAATTGTAACAAGAACGGAAATTGGATTCACGGACATATTCGGTTCCGTCAAAAATTGTAAACGTCGTATTGGCTCCCGGTTTTACAAACAATCAAACCGGAACACAATTCCTCCCAGTGTAATTTCACCCGCGCAAGACTTTTCATTTCCTTTTTCATTTCCGGTTAGCATAATGCGTAAGCAACCATTTTCATATTTATTTTGTCCTATATTGATTCGACGCGGCGCACCACGAGAAATGAAATTCATCGCGATGTACAGTTTTCATAACATTTAATAATTTCGTAATTTTCAAGGGTCCAGCGAAACGCGTTAAACAGTGAACCTTTGTCAAGACGTTTTCTAGAAAATTGAAAGTTTATGGATCGATGCCGAAGCGAGGAAACAATTTCTGTTATTGCACTAATTACTAGGAACTTTGTGCAAAATAAAAGTTGCTTGTATAAATTGTGACGAACAAGGGCCAAATATATATATATATATATATATATATATATATATATATATAATTTTAATAATTTGTAAAGAATATTATGAAGTTTTGAAATTATTCTAGAATCTTCGTTATTTATCTATTTTACTATTTCCAATGCACATATTCACAGTATATACTCGTTTTATTACTTTCGCAATAAAGTGCACGAAAAGATCTGCGTATGGAATTGAAAACTTAAGAAAGAATGAATGAATGGAGATTTTAGGAATAAAAAGGAAGAAAAATTGAGAAAAACAAAGGAGTTTATATTATAAATGCAATTGTGAAATCTTGTGAACAATGCTCTTAATTTAACACAGCTTCAAACTAAATATGATGAATATTATTCAAATATTTGTTAAAAGAATATACAACGGTTTTTAAATTAATAAAAGGTTTATTCATTTAAAACGTAATAAATAAAAAAATGATTTATTACTGTACTCAGGATTTATTTAAATTAATGCTTAGATACGTAGTTTGTTTTTGTACGCTTGTACATTTCGAATTCTAATCGAACCCGTAATGGGTTCGAAGCAATTGGTACATGGCTCTTTTTCGTCCGCGGTAATACGTACAAAATGTTATCGATTTAATTTTTTAATATTTTCTTATGTTGTATTAGGTTTCAAGAGCCACCAATTCTTTTTTTGTATTCCGAACACATCATTCTTCCATAAAATGCTCACACATAAAATAAAATACGACCGAAGCACGATATCGCAGTAATCGGTACAGCTACCCTACATCCTATTTAGCCATTTCTTTTTACTTTCAAATGATTTAGGTGCTCGAGTTACAATGAACATCCCGAACAGTAATGTTTTCTACAGTAGAGCGTGCAGCTTGTGAATAACACTATGAATGGTGCATGACGACACGGTTGCTCTTCGTAAACCACTTATAATGTGCGAGAGGATTGATGCTGCTGGCGTAAAGGCAAGATAGGTGATGGTGGTTGCTACAGCAGTAAACGCGACGGATTACCCAGGCCATTGCTTAGTAAATCTAGTAGATCCTAGCAAATCGTGCTCGTTTCTCGGATTCGGTGTACACCGCGTGATATTTAAACGGGACAACCGATCCGGCAACGTGAGCAAGATTTCGCGTATAAACAGTAACGAGTCGCTTAATGAGGACGGTCGTTAATCAAATATCTGTTAACTAAAAAGTCTCCGAGACTCGGCTCCTTTAACGAATTTCTTATCAACGACGACAGTCCAGAATGTCTAAGAATCCAGAATTCTAATGTCCAGATTCTACTTTCTCTAGGATTTGTTAAATATGATTGTGACACACAAAACAATGAAAATATCCGAGGATTTAAAAAAACCGATCATATGATCTGCAACTTATTAAAATTATCAAGAGAAAACATAAATTCAACTCCTATTTCTTAATTTACTTATTATTTATTATTTTATTAATTTACTTAATTTACTTAATTTGCTACTTCATTTTCTTTACAGTGATTAAAACGTCTTTATCCCGAAAAATATCTTAGAAGAGAAAAGAAAATTTATATACTTTTTGTATGGCTACATTTATTGTAATGTTTGAATATTGATTACAATCGAACCAAATTTTATTTCAGTTAAAGAGAGAGGCGTAGCATTCATATTTGTTAGACTTTGTTGAAAATCTTCATGGCTCGAGCGTGGCTCGTTAAAATACGACAAGTGGTGAAAATTGGATTTTCGTAAAATTCGTCTACAAAAATTGCAAATTGCATAAACATCCGTAATCTACTAATAACCTAGCAGTTGATGCGACATACAACTATAAATAAAAAAAATGGCACAAAAAGATTTGTTTACTTTGTCGAAATTATGGAAGATATTATGGAGGTGACATTTCAGTGTGACACTTAGGTGGTACAAACGGAATTCTCCGATTCATAATATCCGTATTAGAAACCGATATATGTGCATACTTCTGTCACCCTAATTTTCCTCTCGTTCGAATCTCTTATCCTCGCGAAGCACACCCCCAAAATCATTCAGAACCTTCGACCCCGTGTTCGGAGGGGTGTTTGCATGCCCGAATCAATTGCATTAGAGATTACTGCGTTTGATTCAATTTCCAGTTCTGGCTGAGCTTAATTTATTATCGTTCTGCCTAACGCTCGAACTGTTTGGCCATGGACTTTGGTCTCGCCACCGGTTATACGTGTTTCTGTGTATAGGTACATGCTCGCGAGGATATACGTGCAATTTATATGCGAGTAAAGCGTGTTAGTACCTTTGGAGGACATGCGTTAGAATTTCACACGGCGATTGTTTAAATGAGGAAACACGCTAATCCTTGAAACCCAATTGGCAGCGATTGGCTTTAACCCCTAATGTCCCGGATTATGCCATTTTTTATACTGACACTTTTATTTCGGATGATCCATCATGAGTGGTGATATTAAATAGTTATGTTTCGTTTTTAAGGGAATTCTATTCGAACTTGTATGCATAACAAAAGTTACAATTAAATAAATTGTGTAGAACGTTTATTAGAAAAGGTTCCATAAATGTAATACAGTTGTCTTGCACAATTTGACTGCAAGAATTATTTATTATTAGACTGCGGATCTGCATTTATAGCAAAATTGAATAGATAAATATTGAATGTATAAAATACAATTTAAGAAGGAATTAATTAGAACAAGAAATAGAAATGAAAATAACAGTATATTATTGCCAAATGAAAAACTTAACCTAATCTAAAACATGAAAATTGTGTACTAATGGTAAATTTTGTAAGAGAATTATTACAGCATAAATGCAAACAATAATATTTTAAACAGGAGTCTTTAATAGTCAGGTTTATATGAAAATGAAACATCAAAGCAGGATTGCTTGAGGATTAAAACAATGTATTAAAAAATATATTGATGAGACTGATGCAACATAAATGAAACTGCAATAACTTCAATTCAGTCTTGTATTTTATAAGTTCTCGAATATTTTTATTATATATTTTAATTACGTAAAGAATAATAATCATGTATGTGACATTTTCAGCACGATGGTTTTTATAAGTAAAGCATTTCAAAGGATACTGGATGCAACTGTAAGCAGCGAACATATTTCAATTCAGAGAATGAAATATTTACAATAATAATACACAGACTAATGAAAAATTTATCACTCCCGTGCAGGAAATCAGTCGATTATTTTGATTATTAAAGTTACCTTTACTTTCATATATTACGTTGATATTTACTTATATTTCGTGCTTCGTTTAAAATATCGATAAAATGTACATCTTTTTACTATATTTTAAAATACGGGAATCGCGACTAAAGGGAAATACTTCCTCTTGTTCTTCATCGACGCTTCGAGCTATTCCGTAGGCTCCGCAGGCATTTCCTTTACACGTTTCTGCGAGCTTCCTTTGCGGAAAACCTTTCCTGTGCACGCATTTTTCATTTTTTACTTTAGCAATTTCTACAGAAACTTGGAAAAAGTGATCCGAACTTTTTACGTACGTTTATGGGCTAACCTGGGTTTTACTTGTGCTTTTGGAGACGGAAATAAGCAAAATATATATAAATTATATCAAGAATAATGATATGGACACAACAACTTGTAGTAAAAATATAGATTATGTTTCAAACAGAACGGATTTGATGCATTTATGACAAAAATGAGTAGATGTTATTTAAAACCGCACAAATATTAGAAGAATTTCAAAATATTGCTATATTATTTTCAATTTATTAAACATATTAAGCTAGAAAATGTATTTCTCTTTCATTCCAGTTTGTTGTAATTCGGGCCGAACATTTTTAGTTTGCATAAAGATCCGCTGTCTAGTTAAGTTATTGTCTTGTACAGTTTCGTAAATAACGTTGTGTCACTGCTTTGTAATAACACAAAACAGAATTATAATATTTAGAAACTACTGAGGTCATACACGTACCTAACCTATTTTTAATTTCCGTAGTATTTACATACATTAAAAGAAAGTCAATTTAAAATTGCAGAAAATTATTATCACTGTGAGATTAAACAAAAACGTCGATTGTCTATACTGTTCCTTTCTTCCTGGATATTTTTTTCAATGCAAATTTTCACAATGCAGATATTCCAATAATCTTAATCTCAATCTTAATCCAATAATCATAATAATTTTACCCATTATGCCATTATGACAACAATGAGTAAGCAACGACTATAAACCATTGGAGATATTGAAAGAATTTAAGTATTATATTATTTTGAACGTTCCATAATTTTTAAAGAAGGATTGAAAACTCATTTCTTGCGGTCAGGAATTGTTTATTTAACATAAAGATCCGTCTAGTCGCTGTAAGCTTCCGTCGTGAAATTTGCGATTTCTCTGTACAGGTCTTCTCGCATCGAATTTACAATTGAATTATATGGTAACGTGGATCGGAGCGTTCGTGCCATGCTCGACAAAATTCGCGGCGAAACAAATTGAACGTTCTCTAAAAATGAACGTTGTCCAACGTTGAGACAGAGAGATGATTTCATGTCCACCGTTCCGTTTCGAACTGATGAAAAGCGGAAGTTCTTCGTGTAGTGTTCACCGGAATAGGGCGAGCCGAGAGGTTGACGCGAAGTCCAAGCAATTAACACGAACGTTTAATTAAGCATCCCTCGGCTAGGTGCACGTAGACGCTGTTATTCTCACATACCTAAAGCTGAGATATATCGTTACTACTAACAATTATTCTAGCCGAGCTAGGTGGAAAGGGGGCTGGTCTGTCTTACGGGTGTCGGAATTAATAGCGGGCGCACGTTCCATTCCGCTTTCTATGTACCCTAACCTTGGTTCTTATAAGCGGACATACTATCCTCTCAACGCGACTATAATGATCGATTTAAAGATTGCGACCTTATCACGTTGGACAATCAATTTGGGTGACAATTTGTAATATTGCTCTTCTTATTCATCTTTTGCTAATCCTTTGCACTCGGAGCTGTGTTAACTCGAAAGTTAAACATTTCTTTCGCGACCTAGGATAATTCCATCCTATATGACATTTTTTTGGGGAAATATGAAATTGATATAATACCTTATACAATAATTAAATGCGTAGTAATTGATTAGATTTCAACATATTTAATAACGTAAACAGTATTTTGAACAGGGCTTGAAGGAAACTGTTAAAATTTTCAATTAGTGCCAGCAAATGCTAGTGCCGCTAACTGCTAACTTTTATCTTTTTTAGCCAAGAGTAAATAAGGTCCACCCTAATAAGGGCGAGTTTAGGTTAGAATGCTACAAGCAAGTTGACTTTTGGGATTGTCTTTTAAGAAACTATCAAATGGGTCTTGCTGAAGGATAATTTGACGCTCAAGAGATATAGATTACATTTTTTCTCGGAAAAATATACAATAGAAGTGTATATAATACATATAAACATTTAGAGCCTTGTCACCGGGAAGTGACTCACAATTATGAACCTGAACAAACTTATGAAAAGGAGGAATTTTGGATGAGAATGCACGATTTTAACCAGGCGTATTGAACATTGTAAGAAAAATGGTTCCGTTTAATTTTTGTATAAATTAAACAATTTTTTTGACGATGTTTAGCTATTGTTTAGAATGTTTAGATATACGCGTCGCGTTGGGACATCTCGATTGATCGACTAGTTTTCCCAGTGCCGTGTTAGTCAATTTAGAATGTGTTTGAAAAATCGCGTTTAAAAGTTTTCAGCAGATACATATATCCATTTACACGATGCGCTGGTATTCCATAAGCTGTATCTACATAACTATTCCGAATTTCTGCCTGGAATAGTGCGAATATAATCCCTAAGGGTGTTAGTATTGATTAATGCAAATAAAAACAATTTTTTAAAGTTGGCCAACCGGACTCCCTTTTAACGAATGGGGTTTCATTTGACTATTTCATCATACAAACTAACGAAGTGTAATATATTTCTGGCGATTTCAAGATAAACATGGACTGGGTCGATTTGTTCTAAAAATTTAATTCGACCATCTAAAACAGTTTCATTTTATTTTCAATTTATTGGAATATTTATCAAACAATTTAGAAAGGATTTTATTAAACTTTTGTTAACTATGTGCTCATAACTCTGAAATGATTACAGTTAGGTTAGGGTTAGGACAACTATTGTTACCGTCAGTATATCTTAAGTCCGCCCTTTCAGAAAACAGGCTATAGCGCCCTTCATACGTGAGCAGTCGGACTAATAGTCTCTCATTAAAGTACCGAAGCTACCCAGATGTTCGCTATGATGCCATCAGAATACTATAAGGAGCCACCATCTTCTCTAACATTAGAGTCTCAACAGTGGAGAATTAACTTTTATGGTTTCAAGAAATCAATTTCTTCATTCTTTCAAGAATGTTTTCTATTGTTTAAATATTGTGTTTTAAGATGATCAAATTGATGGGACATTGTTAACCCTTTGCACTCGGAGCCATGTTAATTTGAAAATTAAACATTTCTTTCGACCTAGAATAATTCCATTCTACATATATAATTTTTTTTTGTGAATACGAAATTGATATAATACCTCGTACAATACTTAAGTGTTTGATAATTGATTAGTTACCAACGTATTTAATAATGTAAGCAATATTTTGAATAATGTATAGCAATTTTTAGTGTTGTTCGCGACTGTACCATGTTTTTCCAATACCTTTGTTATCGCCTTCACTCGCAGAGCATGCCGGGGCACAGTTTGACAGGGAAAACTTGCAACACCGTTTGTAATGGACTCCTAACGAACTTTTCAGATCACATTTAGATGTTGGCGTTAGGGAATAACACGTAGAGGGAGAATGCAGCTCCGATTCAGCATTTCGATCCCCTTGATCCTGGCCGATCCTTCATTCAGATACACAGCTCTGATACGGTCGGATATCCTGTGCGCGTTATGGACAGGCTGATCCTGACACACGATGCGCATTACGCAGGGAACAGTTACTGTGCCTTGTACAAGCGGCGATGGCCATTCACTGCACCGGTCTCAATGAAACCGGCCATTGTGAAGTTTGGCATGAGATCGTCAGCTTGTTCGAAGATTTCGCTCGGCGGATTAAAAAATCTTCGTTTCATCGACAATGAGTCCAGGCTGAATGCAAAGGATTAAATTCTGGGCTGCTGTAACGACGACAGTAACATTCACTCGTCCACATGCAAATTAAATGAAATTCAAAGTGGCCGCAAGTACCTACCGTTTCTTCTTAAACCCTCGGACAACGAACGATTTTTATAGCTATACACGGTGTCTCAAAATTCACAGCTTCTCACAGCAAACTTTTCACAAACTCGCAGCAAGTTCACAGCTCTAATTAATAATTTTTAAAAATTTACATTAGTCTTTCCGATATCCTCGATGAAACAGCTATTCAGTTAGGTTAAGGCGGTGGACTCATTTCCAGAATTGCAAGGGTGCGGGATTGGCGTTCTCATTTTTCAATAAAAAAAATGTTGTTTTTCAAAAACGCTAGATAAAAGATCGATCTAGGGCGCCATCGCCCTCAAAAGTCCTATTTTTTCGTTTACGAGGAGTAATTTCCATTATTGCTATTTTCATAGCTACATGCTGCCGAATAATGCAAATTACGCCTCGTAAACGAAAAAATAGAACTTTTGAGGGCGATAGCGCCCTAGATCGATCTTTTATCTAGCGTTTTTGACTACTGAAAAACCCCATTTTTGTATTATCAAGAAATGAGAAAGCCCTTGCAATCCTGGAAAAATGAGTCTACTCCCTTAATTGCCACAAATTGAGTACTTAAATGACAATTTGAATGTTCCCGGTTAAAAATGACTCCGGCACAGCACTCGGAGGGTTAACACACTGACCGCATACAGATTCACAGTCTAATAATAAAGTATGTAGAGTAAGTCTCAGCTATTATTATTGATGAATTATGCGTTAAAATGAATTTGATCGATGGTGTTGCGATAGAACGTTGCGACGGTTCCTATGATTCAATCGGATTTTCCAATTCGAAAATGAATTTGAACTTCGATTCGGAGCTTTGATTGCTAGGCTCGTGGAACAGTTAGATACCCGTATCGATTTGAATCGCTATCTACCATTTTAATGTTATTAATGTGGTAGCGTTATATGTAACGTCATCGTACGCTGTGATGCCTCCGTATAACGTATTAATACGATAATCGTATTATTGCAGCGATGTGATTAATGCGGCGTTGATTAAGATTTATTAGGTGCAACACCGAATGGGAAAATTATTGCGGGATACTCCGATTCGTTCGCTGCTTTTCACCCATTCGCAGTACATAGAACTATTTTCAATCATTATTAGCATTCTTTCATTGCATTCGAGTGAACCTCGTTTCTCATCGTAATTGCAATTCACACACCGCAGTATTAGGGAGATTCCTAGTGATTTTTGAGCCGCAGTAATGAGCTCCTCCTTCATTTTAATGTACGTAATTGTAGGGCTTAATTTTCTTTTATTAAAGAAGCAAGAGAAGTTTCATTTTATATTCTTATTGTATCGGAGTAGGTATCTAAATAATAAAAAAACTTTCCCAATTTTTGCAATTTAAAGCAATATAAAGAATGTACAATCATGTCTTATTTTTAACTTTTATGAAGAACGTTTCTTCCTAAGAATAAATCCTGAGATTAAGAAAATGTGAGAATGATTGACAATTTTGTTTGTCTTGCCAACGAGAATACATTCTCATTGAATTACCATATACAAATTTATTTAGAACAAAATATTTTTAATCTCATCGGGAAAAAATGCCATAGTGAAACTTACTCTCGCAGTAATATGTACATTAGCCCTAGTTGCTCCATAGACTACAACAACAATCGCAATGCGTATAAAAATCTCTGAGTTTTGTAAACAAACAATTGAGTACTTTTGACCCGTGCACTGGAGGGTCAACATTGAACGACGTATAAGAACAGAAAAAAAAAATACAAAAACGCGAAACGCAGATTCCAATAGTGCTTACAGCGATAGGGAGTCTAGGTAGAGCCAAGAAGCAACGTATAAAATCGTCCTCTTTATTTTCACCTTACCCTACGTTTCTTCTTTTCTTGAATTTCCGCTTTTCCCGTCGTTATTCTTCCCGGGCGAGTCGAGTTAGCCTCGAACTTGAAACGAAACAGAGTTCCGCTTCGAAAACGAGTTGGCGAAATCCTCTAAACGAAGGAAAATATCAAGCAGAGTTTTTTATTCTTGGACGGGCTCTAACCTTTCAATTATCACGTCCCGGTAGTATTTTTTCGTTCGTTTGTACTCGGCTTCCCTGAAATTGTTTTTCTGGGAACACGTGCCCGTTTGATATAGTATAATATCGCGAGAGATATCGCGAGAGATAACGCAGGAACCCTTCCCCTACGAGTCGTAGAGAACGTATCGGGGGAGACGAAATTTCACGATGATCGGTTTCACGCGTTTTCTTCCTGGAACGATTGCTTTTTGGACCCTTCCGATATTAAATTCGTAACGAGCTCGGGGAGAGTCTGTCCCACACCCCTCGTAAAATATCCTTTATTGTTCGCTTATTGCTGTTTAGACCGAAAAAGCGACAATCAGTATTCGCATCATGCCAATTGAAAGCCTACTAGCCCCCATTACCTCTCCCTTTGGACGCTGTGTTTCGGTAATATGAAATACAGTGCTCGGCAAATGTATTATCCAAGAGTGCTTGATGACTAGACTGCGGATCTGTTGGAAATAGTAATGCCGATACAGTATGGAAGAATTCTTCGGATAGAACGATGTGAAAGAGACTGAGCCGGGGATAAAAAAGCGGTCTATTTTGTTAGTTAGCCAAGTTAGACATGTCAAAGAGCCGCGAGGTGAACCACCAGGAGGGCTCGATTGAATGGTAAGGAACCGCCGCGCCGTGGCGCGCCGATATGAGAAAAAGAATGCAAAGGGTAATCGATGGGTGGCAAAGAGATCCGACATAAAAGGAAGAGGCAGATAAGCCGATAGGTAGGAGGAAATGAATTTTATACGGGAAAGAGTCGTGCATTAGTTCCGCGACATTGGGTTAAAGATAGCCTCTACTCCATCTATAACCAGTATAATAATATTAAACGTTCTACTCTCGAGTGAATCTAACAGGGGCACGTGTATCTACTATTTCCATGGATTCTTATCTTTCGGCATATTATATAATACATTTTAATTCGCGCACCTGTCGGGCTGCTTCGAACAAATCAAAATGTCCCAAAGGAAATTACAGTGGCCGAAATAATGATAGCATAACAACATAACAATATGTTTCATGTAATTATCATTTCTATCTTTTATTATTAGTAAGTGATTCGTCGCAATTTAAGTAGTAGAATCATTCTTATTAATGTGTTTATTAACACTATACCTATTATTACCTATCGAGCACAAAAAGCGATTAAAACGTTTCTCTTATCAAAATGACAAGGCTCTATTTATTTAAATTTAGCGCAATTTTTATTACAACATGTGCTTGGACAAAGAAATCGGTCGAATCAATTTCCATGTAGGCAGCTTCATAATTTCAATGATTGTAAAATGAAAAATATAAAATCGGTCGTTTGACCGGCAGTGGCAAAATAAAAATTTTCTTTGTATTCATTAATAAAACAACTATTAATTACTAATTAATATTAATAACTGTTAATACAATAGTTAATACAATATCTTTAGACTCTTCTAATGTGTTTTGTGTTTTGCCTGTTCATTGTTGTTATAAATGCAGTCTAGTAATTATACTTTGTTAGAAATTGTTTTGTGTTATTGTCCATGAATTTGCCTGACTGTGTGGAATTGACTTCATTGTTTGATTCATAATATACAACATATGTATATTATTATTAATGACATTTGTCACAGCAAAATATTCGCTGGGAGTTATTACAGGCGACCAGTAAACGTAGTCTATCTCGAGGCTAATGCAAATATGATATCACATTTATATGTATACAGCGCCGTCCAAACATTAATTACAATAGTATCAACATTGTTCTAACATTCGACGTTATAACATACACAAGCCTACAACTATGGGCTCTTCATTAATAATTACGAAATCAATAAACTTATTTACTGACAGTATCCAATGTTAACAAAAATCTAGATAGACATGAATTTTATTACGTCAAAAGTAATGTAAATATGTAAAAATACGTTACCTCGCAAAATTAACGTATCGCTTTATCAATTTACTTATTTATTTTCCTTTATATCAATTTACAGTGATATTTAATAGATTTAAATCGACGATTTAATTGAGCACATAATACTTTTATCTTGTTCAATTTTTGAAGGTTACATTATAATACAGTGAGGAGTATAACTGATTCCGCGCACTTTAAATTAGAATAACTTTTTTATGAATGGACTTGAATTTCTCAGTAAGGCTACATCGACAGGATAAATCTTACACAATTTTATATTATTATAATCTTCGATCTACCCTGACATACTCTTAATTTGATGTTAAAGGATTTTGTCGATTCCAGGTGGTGTTTAATATTGTATTATTCTATGGGCAGATGTCGCAAGTTTAAGGGCTCTTTTTACGTCCTGGGTTGGACACTATCATTTCTATCGAGAATCCAGCCGCAAGTGAAATTCTTGCCAGAATGTAGCCGTGCCGGAAGTGTACTTTAGGCAGACGAATATAAAGTCGAAACAATTGGTTTTTACGAGGGACGCGTTTCTGGAATATCGGAGCGGAACAAGCTTGTTGTCCCCCGTAATACTTGCGTATCTGTTCCGGCTTCATTATCCATTCTTTTTTAAAACCTCCGAGTGTTCTTTTGAATTCATGCTTACTGAACTCCGTCCACGTATTTACGACGTCACGCGCTTATGATTAATTTAACGATGCAGTCTCGGGAACGCTTTGTGAATGTTTCAACCCATGGCGACTGGAATCGTCTCGTTCCACTGTATTTCTTTCGTGTTTAATTTTATTACAGGGACGTTGTTCGATAGAATAAGTTAGAGGTACAGGAAGTAGTTTAGGTCCATAGTTTCCCTAGGTTTGTTTTTATGAGACCAGTACTATAAGCCTGTTTGTTAGTAATAAAGTTGCTCGTGTCCCTGCATCATTGTCAAGTAAACAATTTACAATTAACCCTTAACACTCGAGTGACGACTCAGAGTCACTCGACTGCCAAATAAGTCATAACGTAAACAATATTTTGAATAAGCCCTTGAATTTGAATTGAAGCCCTTGAATTATCCCTTTGTAGAGTCATCAGCGAAATAAAAATATAAATAAAACGGGTTTTTATGTGTATTTGGGGTTCTTCCTTTATTTACTCAATTGTTTTATTTTTTAGTTAAAAACAAATATAGTTTCCACAAATATAAATCACAACAAATTTTCAGAGATATATTTAATATAATCAGTAAAAAGAATTGTTTAAAACAGGTAGCAATCGGGGGACTGTCCTTTGAAGTAAAAATAGTAGGGAGTTGTTGTCAACAAAATTGAAAAATAATTCGTTGTGCAAAGGGTTAAGCAAGTTGTTGAAGGGTGTCCACTTAATTTTATCCCCTTATACAGTAAAAGAGCCTTATATCTCCGGCATTTATAGAAGTCCTGTGATCCGTTTTTGTTGATAGAACACGGAGCCGGTGTATTAGTTCGACAAGAAGAAAGTCTGATCGTTGCTTGTCCGATCGTCGAGTTTGTCCGAAAAAGCCTTGAATAATCGGTAAGCCGGTTGAACACAGCACAATGTGCTGGAAAAACATTATCAATGGCGGCGCGGCGGTGGCGGTCGGCAAACTGAAAAGACGATAAGCAGTTAATCCATTACCGGTTGAACCGAATGTAAAGTATCTCCAGTCCGCTTCATCGTAGAATCCGCAAAGGTACAGGCTCGGGGAGCTGGAGTTAATTTATAAAACAAAGAGTAACTATAATTATTATCGCTGTGCCCAAGCCCGGGGAGGGGCTGCGGCGAAACTGTGGCTAGAGGAAGGGTGAAGGTAAAATGGTAGTAGGTCGCCGCGCTGTCTGCCAATTAAAACTTACGAACTCGAGGCAGTTTCTAGCTATTTCCCTCCCTTCGATGCTGCCAGCACCCTTCCCCACCCACCCTCTCTCTCTCTCTCTCTCTCTTCTCTCTTTCTCGTTTTCTAATCGTTTTCGGGTCTCGCGCTGCGATCTAGCGCCTAGCCTATCGATGTCTCGTTATAGTAGTTTAACTTTAATTGCACCCCTTCGCCGTACAGTGGCGGCTTATAGCCGGATGTCGCTTCGAATGTACACTTCCGCCGCGTCGTTTCGAAAAGAGAACAGTCCGATCCTCCGCTGTACCGTGCGGGTCAATTCAACTCGAGCCGAGAAATTTATTTTGAACCATTCCGCGCACTGAAACAATTCATAGATTAATATCCTGCACATACAGTGGACCCAAAAAGTACTTAAACACTAAATTTCCCATTCTCGAGAAATTGTTGATATTTGAACTGTGATATTTGTACTACTCAGACTCGTTTCGAAGCTTGGAGCCTCTACTTTCGCAAAGGAGTGTTCATTTGCCTATACGATATTTTTACATGATGTAACAGGCGAGAAACTGAAGGCATATCCTTCTTCAAAAATGTTGCAAATTCAAACAATTGGAACCAGTGGATTCCTAACGTTAAAACTTGAATTTGCGGTATATTCTCGTCGAAATCTGCAGGATTAGCTTAAAAAATGTAAAAAATGTTTGGCTTCCTGAGGTGAAGTTCAGCCTAAGATGCCACGGATTTGTTTCTCTTTCATTTCCACTTTGACAGCGAACATAACGTAATGATAATCAATTACGACAAATGATAGAACACAAATCGATAGATGAAGCTTCGCACTTTTCATTGATGTAAGTATATTAACCCCATGCCCTACAATATCGTGTCAGACTCGTGATGAAGATTTTGAACAAAGTCTAATAAATATGTATGTTATTATTATACAGTTATTAGTATATATAACTTATTAATTTCCTTTACGCCGAGATGAAATTCTATTTTGGTTTTTTTAATGCATAGCTATTGGAGAACATGCAGGCATACGATAGATATAAATTTTTTCCTTTTTTAAGAAATTACGAACTACAAAAAGAGTTCTAATCACTGAAACCGTGAAATAAATCGTAGGGCAAGGGGTTAACAATTTCATAAGGAATCTTTAGTAGAGCATGTATTACATAATAGGGGCCGCACAAAGTCTAAATAAAATTATAAGGGAACATGTACCAGAGTTACGTTGAAGGCTCGATAGGTTTAGTGTTAATGTAATGAGATAAAACGTTGCTTTCAAAAAATTGCTGAACTTTAAACCGATGGAGACCGCAATTATTTGTTCGCCAACCTAATAAACGCATCAATCGTAAAACAGTGTGTTGACCGCACGCGCGTGGGGGCTCGCTCGACTGTAGTCCCTTCGCTCGTATCGAGAATCAAGAATTGAATGGCATAGCAGTTCAAGTTATGACCCGCCTCCACGCGGGACCACTCTTTCCCTCGAGCTTTTCTTCCTTTGGTAAGAACTTTTATACTTGACCTCATTGCCTGAGTCTTCTTTTTTTCTTCTTCTCCTTCTCCTGTTTCCGGCGGAGACGAAAGCGTGAAATCGCGTGAAAGAAAAAAGCCCGACGGAGAAACGAAAAGAATGGAGCAGGAAGTCGAGAGCTAGCAGGAAACGATGGAAAACGGAGCTTCCGATGGAAACTAAAAATGAAGGAAATCGTCGAAGTATTTCAGTGGGAAGACAGAGCTTTGCTCTGTTTAGATACTCGACGGTCGACTGGGGTCGATAGAAACGAGGCAAAGTAGTATAAATTAATGCTCGCCGGAGGTCTCTATCGGGCAGTTTAGGCCTCGCTGGTTATGTACTGGCTCTATCACAGAATCGGAAAAATCCTCAATAATCAGGAGCACGTACAGTGCTCTTATTAATATTCGGACGCTCTCAGAAAACCGATAAACATTGATTTTTATATGATATTTCATGTTCTCCGATTGTATTTGACATGAATTAGTAGTTCAGGATCGAGAAAATGAGCGAGTAATGACGTAGTTTCTTCACATGTTACGGCAAGTAGTAAACACCGACAATGGTCAGACGCGGGAATGGTCTAGGTTAAGTTTACTTTTCAATGAAACTAATCAATAAACTATATTGGCACATAATAATTTTGTAATAACCTTTATATTTCTTGATTCACGTTATAAATTAATTTGTACTACTTCAATTATGTAACTACTAATCGTTTTTAATTTTATGATGTTGCATTTGTTAGAAACATATACTTACTTGTAGTGGCTATTTTTGAAATGAATAAGCCAGATATTGTAACAAATTATCCATTAGCAGAAGATTAAAAATTTAGCAATTGTTCAACAAAAACTTATTATCGAAGATATTCCTGATGAAAATAAAACAGAATATCTAAAAATACTAAAAAACAAAACGTGTCCCAACCTGTACGACAGTCCCTCGCATGACACTAATTGAAAAATGTTTGGGAACAATAAATGTATAAAGATTGACAATCTGCTAAATTGTCTTTGAAAAGTAGAAAGTATGAGGAGAGCATCATGGAATCTCCAGAGAATTATTCGATCGTGTTCGTTCCCTCTGAAAACAGACTTAAACAATCTCCTTCAATTTCTATCAGTTTCAGCATCCACAACGAAGCAGCAATAATTCGTTCGGGTACGAAGAGTTTCATTTCTCGGGTTTCGGCAAGATTGATTCGAAGCTGTCACTAATTCCAATAGAGACGAATATTGACTGTAAATCAAAAATATATCGGTTTCCGACTTCTCTCCTCGATTCGTTCTTCGAGCCGGTTTCTGTCCTCGTTTCAACTGTGTCTCGGGGATCTATCGCCGGCAGGAAGCAATTCGTAGTTTTCCAATCAGAGAACAAAACAGCCCCGCTCATTTTCCGGGGAGTACGCGGCTTGCATTATATTCCGAAAACGGAAGCGGTCGATCAGCGAAGACCGCCGCCGCGCCGTTGCAGTATTCCGAGACTCGAGAAAAGCTCCGCATGTTCTTCCTTTCCGTTTCGGATCCCCCACGGGAACGCTCCTCTTGATATTGTCTTCATTGTTCCTTTAATAGAGAAAATCAAGAATTTCAAGCGTACGGTATTTACAAACGGAATGATGAATCACTTCTGTTTGTTGATTAAGTCACCACTTCACTAAGCGTGTGCTTATCAATTAAGGATTATTGATTTAATCAGGGACCACATCTGTAACTAGATATTTATGCATGTATGACAAAAATGAATAGGTGCAATTTAAGACAGTAAACATATTAAAAGGCTTGGGAAATGGGTGGATGTAATTTAAAACAGTAAAAACATTAACCCTTTGCACTCCTTTGTCGAGTGTGACTCGACATCAGAGAAAGAAAAATGTAAATGAAACGGGTTATATTTTTTAGTTAGAAACAAATATAAGTTCCACAAATATAAATTACAACAAAGTTTGAGAGCTACCTTTAATATAATTAGTAAACAGAATTGTTTAAAATAAGTTTTAAGAATATCCATATGTTATTTTCAATTTATTACAATTGTTAAAGATAGGAAGAAATTTTCATGTTTCCTGCATCTTGTAATTACCGAAGAAATTTTTTTTTTTGCATGAAATCTGCAATCTAGTCATCACAAATAATGGAGATATGTGACTACATTTAGGACCACCCTGTATAGAAACTTTGTTCTTTTTTATAATTTATTCTTTAGCTCTGCTGGAATGTTTGAAGTCTTTAGAAATTGCCGTGACTCCTTCATTGGGTTTTCCTGCAAGTTTGCTGACACATTGACGTGCGCCTACGTCAGTTGGATCTTCGAATTTTCATTTTAGATTTTCTTCCACTCCGCTCCTCATTTAAAGCGGAAGTTTCATTTTCATTGTCAGGCGAGAGAGTATCTTCTTGCTTGTAATACATAATTTTAACGTTTAATAAAGTTAAGCTTCAGTCGATTTATAGCTTTCCAAAGTTATTGTTCAAAAACCGCTATTAATTGTTACACTAACTTAATAATTTAATAACTGTGTAAGTACCAGTCACTATGATTTCGAGAAACGACAATTTTCAATGGTAACGATTATTGTAAAATAAAATTACGTCAGCGTTTAGGCGTCAGCGTTGTTTGCACAGTGATAAAAAGGAAACAGTATACAAGCTGGCTAGGTTAGATGATCATTGAAACTCAACAACTATGCGAAAACTTCACCGTGAATCAATGAACTAATGGCAGGTAATGATGCTCGACGGAGTTCGGCCTTCCTCCCCTACAGCTATCAGCGTTCCTGCCCAACAGCGTCCATTCCCTATTGATTTCACCATGAAATCCACTTTAACGCTATTCCTGAGGTTACATGCCATCCTTGATTTACCGTCTAAGATGCTCGGCGACTCTGACGAAGTAATTTCAGCAATTCGAAAGAAGTTAAAACTTGGAAAATTCATAATTCTCTGATCTTTTTGACACAATTTTGCAGAAAAAATTTCTTTACTAATTTTTGTTTAGTCATGAAAGTACTGTCGCCAATGTACTCTTTAAGAAGAAATCATTCTCGTTCGTTCTGAACTCTTTTACCCTTAGCACTCGAGTGGTGATTCTGAGGCGCCACCAA
Organism: Lasioglossum marginatum; assembly: GCA_028455795.1. NCBI lineage: Eukaryota > Metazoa > Arthropoda > Insecta > Hymenoptera > Halictidae > Lasioglossum > Lasioglossum marginatum. Next base: position 8,167,913 of record CM052264.1, on the reverse strand, counting down.
AAATTGCTTTACCATTAATTAAAATATTGTTTACTAGACTGCCGATCTTTATGCATTTATAGCAAAATTGTGTATATGAAATTCGAAATTGTAGAAAAATTTTTAAATTGAAAATGTTAATATATGATTTCTCATCTATTCAAATCATTAGGGAAGAAATAACATGCAGTTTGGTTTCTAACTCTTGCAATCGATGCACACAAGTTTTATTTTGTCTACTAATTATATTAAATAGTACTCAAACTTTGTTGTAATTTATATTTGTGTTTAACTAAAAAATAAGACAATTAAAGATATGTATAAAGGAAGAACCAAATAATATAAAAACCCATTTTATTTACATTTCAAAGGGTTAATAGTTAATGAATTGAACCAGGTGGTAAAACATTAGAATTAAGAAAGAACGTTTATAACTCTGGGTCAAAGTGGACCCAACGCTACCGGAGGTTTAAAGGATGAATAAGCTGTACATGGTCCACATATTAAGAAATTCCGTGAATGCTGCGGATTGCCGACAATGGTTATTCGAGGAACTACCGGTACGGGTTAGAACACGATACACGACAATTTCGAGGATAGTCGAAGGCAAACCACACATTATACACAGGAACGAGGTTATGGTCGTTCTGTACGTGAACTCGGATGAAACACTTTAGATTCCAATTGCTTCTACCTAACACATTGAAAGCTAGACGTTCCATCTTCATATCGAAGGTGTTCTAAAACTCTTCCAACCTATTTTGCTGCTCGTACCCACAGAACAGTATCATAAAAGAGACATCCTGGAATGCAACATTTATTTTATGGCGTATTAGGTTTTTGATGGATTCGACAAAGTGATACTATTTTGCTCAATGGTTTTAGCATATTTTATCAAACACATTTAATAGGTACTATTTTATTATTATGCTATTATTCACATTTTCTGCACTCTTCGATCTTAAATTTTATTATTATGGGTAGACTGCGGATCTTTATGTAAAATAAAAATGTTCTGCATTGATAGTGGGAAGCAGGAATAAAATAAAAATTGATTTCATCCCTTAATGACTTTGTTAGATTTAAAACAAGATTACGATATTCTTACATTTTTCTAATCCTTTATGTTTCACCTGTTTTATGTTTCACCCAACCAATTTCTTTATAAATGCATAAAAATCCGCCGTCTAATTATGAGTAATTTTAGGCTGTTTGCGTCACTACTGGCAAGTGTTTTTCGAAAACTATTGCTATTGGAAAAAATGAAAAAGGAAATAGTTATACCGTTGTTTGCGAGCAATGTATTTTTTATATATTTTGTGTGTATCAACGCGAAAATGTTCTAAGGGCTCGAATCTGCAAATCTGTAGAAGATTCATTCACGAGAAAATTTTTGAACACTTTTACAGAGGTTTCAATTTATAGCATTTTTTAGAAAAATGGATCTTCAGTTTCTCATCTGCTATATCATGTACAAATATTTTACAAGAAAACTAATGATGGTCTGCGAAGGTACATACTTCTAGCTTTAAGATGATTTCAAATTTCTTATTGTACCTTTTTTCTTAAATTACAATAGATTAAATATCGTCAATTCCTGGAGAATTAGAAATTTTATGTTCAAATACTTTGTGGATCAACTCGCTTCACGAAACATTAGTAAACGTTGTTACGACGAAAAATTCTGAAAAAAAGGGAACAAATAAAATGTTAACTAAATTTCTAAGAACACATTTTACGTTAGAACCAAGTTTCGAGAAGTTTTTCCACTGCAGAGATCTTGTCGAATGCTAATAACGTTCGCAACGAAATACTTTTATTTTCACTTCAACTTTTCTTTGGATTGTCCGAAGTTGTACGGGAACCTTTCGAAATGGTAGTTTTATGTTACTAAAATAAAACGTTATCTTATACTACAGTCGACAGGTTTAATTGTGCACTATATTCCTGCAAAAGCTATGTTCTAACTTTTACAGCAGGTAAAATTGAAGACGATATCTCGTTTAACGTATCTGAACAGCCATTCTTCTATGTATACGTTTCATTATAAAAGCTTTATTGTTTCAACATTGCGGTTAACACACATTAGTCCGAGTCCGTGGAAGTATTGTAGTCTTATTCTATTACTCTCTGTATTTCTACGTTCATACACGTTACTGAATCTATACGCAATGTGTGTCTTATCTTTCGTAGGGTGTTTCGTTTCATTAGGATCACCTTGTATTCACAGTATCTCATCCCGCGAACTTCTCTCATATCTTTTCTCTCGAGGAAAGGCTTTTCTCATCGCTCACTTAATTTTTCACATCAATCATTATTTCAGATTTAATTCGATAAACATTAGTCTACGCATATACGTACTAGTATTTATTAAAAGTACTTGCAAATTGACGATAGGATATCATATATGCAAGAAAGAATAATCTTTGTTCTTTGTTCAGCTGAATTCTCCTAAAATCGATAGCTAATTCGACAGACCACCATAGAGCCGATATCTGTTGGATATATTTTTTCCGTCGGAGTCGATATGATTTCTCGACAAGGTATGTATCTGGAGATTTTTCCAGCCATCGTATAACTCCGTCAGACCCTGCAAGAGTTCCGGGAACTGTTTTAAAACCTTCTCAAATCTTCTAATATGATGTAAACTCTTCCCAGCTGTCCAAGGATTTTCCGGAATGTCCGCTAACGTCTAGCCACTTTCCGTATATCTAGAGATTACAATATACGCTCTCCTGAAAATACGTACGAGATTTAAGGTATTTCAAACGGTCGCGAGTGGAACGAATGGAAAAGCTTTATGCTCTTATACCTACATGTATATATGTATACATACATTAAATAACGATATTTAAAATTAATATTACTTTCCACAGATTACACTACACCTGCTGGAAAATATTCGAAATCATAACTACTAAAAGAATAGTGAATTAATTTCACGTAGTATTTTTTTGTGTGGTTCATACTGAATTTTTTAAAACGCCACTTATTATCATTTAATGGTACATATAACCCCTTCGATGATGAACAAGTGGAAGTAAAAAAACGATTCAAATTTTGTACACACCTATTACCTTTCATAAGGTATATGTGAACGTTTGAAATGAAAATTATTAGGTTGTCCCAAAAGTTGATTTTCGATTCATGCACACAATGCAAATTCATGTTAGGAAGTACTCAAACGTTAACATAAAGATTATCGCATTGTTTGTATTTATTCAGCAACATTAAAGGAACGTATTTCGAAAGAAACTTTTGGTACAACCTAATGAATAGAAATTATTATACAATAGTATTTCTGCTAATTAAAGATGGACATTAAATCCGTATCTAACACTACAGAAATTCTTATTTCACCGAACTTGATTGAACTGCGTTTCAATCCGTGGTATAATTACGAGAAATTACGTCTATTTACGGCGTGCTTGTAACAAATTACAAACCTGTTATTTCGACGGCGCAGTAGTTCCAGCGTTAAAGATGGAGTTCCCGCGAGGTTTCTTCCATGCGAAGGAAATTGAATTCCAATTATCGGTGCATTCTCGTGCAGGTATTACGACTTAATGCGTACAGTGTTGAAGCACATTCCACTGGCGCTATTCAAACGTGTTTCGACGTATGCGCAGTAATTAATAAGCATTGCTTTGAGTTATCCAAGCGGGACTTAATATGGTGTTAACACGAGCTCAGTGCATTCTCCTTAATACGAAAAACGATCTCACTGTGTGATATTAATCTCTCAACAAGATATTAACGTCTATATGTATACAGGGTCGCCAAATTATTTTAATATTCCCAAATTTATCGGTTATTTTAAATGATCCAAAAAATGTTTAAAATTAATTGGTGATATACAATACAATACAATACAATACAATACAATATTTTCTTATCATTCAAAATAAGCATTAATAAACATTAACATCACATTTTTCCCTTATGTTAAACGATCCAAAAGCCATGTAATCAAATTACGTATCGTTTCGTGGTTTGAGTAAAATTGTGCAGTTAATTTTAAAGTAAAAAGCAATAATCTCGGTATCTTTTACACATTACTTAAAACTATAAATAACTATAAATATGTAGGTACATCTAAAAACACAATGATTTAGAGACACGGAAGTTGAAAACTTTTTTGTGCATCAGTGAAATTAGCAGAAATATTTGACACCCCTTATATTGGTACATATTTTTTATATGGTTTCAGTGGCGAGTATATAAAAAGGGAAAATCCTTGTTTAAAATGCAGCTCGACTTGAAGAAAATGTAAAGCTTATGGCATTGGGTTGTAGGAAAAGTTTTGAACAGTTTTGAGTTCTTTAACAGAAAGTCATAGAAATTCTACACCGGTGAAGTAATGTCGCTGTTCACAAGTCGGCAGAATATTATGCATCGGAATGCTGCGGTTTTTATTTTATGGTTCTATGTACTGTATATAGAAATATGGCTTTCGAAAGTGGATAGAATTTCCCGATGCAATTAACAATCACATACTTGCATTATCCTCCTACGACTTTATAGGAGTATGCATTTCGCAATTATCCTATTACATTCTATTATGATATCCTATCAGATTATATGAAATCCTTGTGGAAAACCAATAATACCCCATAAGTGCTTCTGTTTACAAATATTAGTGCACATAGGAATGATCAATACATGCTGGATATACAGGGTGTCCCCGAAATGTTGCATTTCCTTGAAAGGGGTGATTTCTAAGGTCATCTTAAGTAACTTTTTCCTTTGCGAAATTGGTGTCCGCGGCTTTGTTATGAAATTATTAACGAAAAACACGGGCCAATCGGAGCGCGACTACTGGTGGCTCGCGCTAAGCCGGGCGTTGACATTGGTCGAGCTGGAATCCGCCGCGCTCCGATTGATGGGTTTTTTTTGTTTAGAACTCCTTACCAAATTGCGGAGAACATTTTCGAGAAGGAGAAAGTTACATCAAATAAGAAATGCCAAACCGGTCGTGGCACGGTTAGCGTTATTAATCGAAGTATTGTCTTTAGTATTTGCATCGAAGAGTTATGTGTTGTCGAACAGAAAATTTGCTGTGCAATTAAACAATTAACGGTAACGGAATACCGAAGATGAATTGATAAGGGAACGGGGTGAGGGGTGAGGGGAGAGGGGGGGGGGGGGGAGGGATAACACCTAGGAAAATGGAAAGAAAAGAAATAGAAGAAGAAACTGAACATAATTCAGTTTTACGAGCAACATTGCACCTTCGTCTTCGTGTTATTTATATAAAAGCGGCTTGGATACCCGCGGCATCGCGTACAGAATCCATCGCTCTATTTATTGCTGTTACGCTCGTTGTTGCCACGCTCTCGTTGAATTTCTTATTTTCTTCTTTTGCCCGTCCCTTTTTATTCTCCGTATACCCCGATCGTTTTTCCAGACCCCCTATTTCGTTTCGTCTCCGGTCGAGTCGCGGACACCTTGGGAAAGAATTATTTATTGGCCAAGTTTCTCAGCGGGTAACTTATGTTACCACAATCGAGCTGCGTCCGCGGAACGGCCAACGGAGGAAATATAAATCTTTGAACGGGGGGCCGAAGTCGAATGCTTACAAAGAGCGTCGAAATGTTCGTAATAACGAACGGTGACCGGCCAGCAGTCCTCCTTTTATTTATGATATTCGAGGCCTGTCTGTTTTAACACGGACAACATACCTCTACAAATTCAGTACATAGAAATAGTCGAACAAGTTCACCGTCATATCACCCATATTTGGCTGACGGAATTATTTCCCCACACTCAGAGTCGCCCGATGAGGGGAGGGGATGGACAGTGAGGGGAGCACGAATTGAGGGGAAACAGTTGCCCTCTCTCTGCCCTTAGACCATATGCAGTGACTTCCACTAATATATTCGGTCACTATTAAAAAGACGATAACTTTTTTAACATTGTATTATACGATTTGAAATTTTTTGGGAAGCTAGAGCAATTAGTTTGCTACAGGATGTGAGAAAAAAATTTTTCAAAAATTGCAATTGATCGGAACAGATCTACAAAACGTATTTTTTTAGATTTTCGATATAGGCCCACATAAAAAAGTTGTAAAATGCAACTTTTAGTATTTTCTCTACAATTCCGATCAATTGCAATTGTTGAAAAAATCTTTTTTCACATCCTATAGCAAACTAATTGCCCTAGCTTCCCAAAAAAGTTCAAATCGTATAGTACAATATTAAAAAAATTATCGTCTTCTTAAAAGTGTCCGAATATTAGTGGGAGTCACTGTATATTAGGTGTGCAAATAAGTTCTTTCTCCTTTCTTTTCCAAATTCAAGATTTCATTACATTTTACGTACATAAAATGTAATAAAATCTTGTCTTTTGAGAAATTGCAGTACCGCGAAGTTAAAAGTGTTAGAGGGGAAAGGGGAATCGTCGCCGTATCCCATTCTGTATAAATATAATACTTATGGAAACTGTAACTGTAATATTATATTTTATCTTATTATCATCTTGTATATCATAACCATTATTTTCATATTTACTTGTTAATACTTCCGCATATATGACGTGCTAAAGGAAAGTCATTCAAAACTGAAGTTATGCGTTGCAAAATTAATAACTTTTTTAATTAAGAGGCCTGCTTTATGCTTTAACAGTAAAACTTGTTGGCGCTCGTCATTAACATGAATTTATGGCATACTAGGGACGTTCTCCAAGTTTCGTGGGAGTTTCGGTTCTTACAAAATTACAGTAAATACTCAAAATTTGAACCAGGAGGTTACCCTTAAAAATGCTAACTAATGAAACAAACGCTTTCTAGTTGTGCCATTTTATTTACCTAATCTACATTAGAGATAGAGAAAAATCTATCAGTTTGAATATGCATTATATTTTATAATATTAATTTTTGTCCACTTGGATAAGCAGTATAAATGTATTTGACTATATCCAATATGATTGTTAAAAAAATTTGATTATAATTGATACCGATCCGGGAACTGACTTCTAAAGTATAAAAAAATTGAAAAAAAAAATCGAAATGCAGAGTCAATGCGTCTACTCCACTCTTATTAATATTTAGTTTATCGCTAGAAATAGTTTAACTAAATATGTAATCATGCACGTTTGATGACTCACCTTGTACAGGGTGTATAGAAATTATATGTCGCGACTATTCAACCTTGAATTTCAAGGTCAAAAGGTCAACAATTTTTTTTATTGCATCGTATTCTATTCATCACAAGGATAAAAATTGCAAAAGGAGCCATCGGTCAAAGTCAAAACTCAATCGTTCTCTTAAAAAATCATGATAAATTTTTTTCATTATCAAACTGATTTTGATAAGTTTATTTCTCTATTTCTTTATTTCTTTGTGCGTGCAATACATTGAAAATACAAATAAAATCAGTTCGATAAACTGTTGAAGTAAAATGAAAAAACTTCATCATCATATTTTAAGAGAACGGTTTTCATCCTTGTGACGAGTGGCATAAGACGCAATAAAAACCATGGTTAACCTTCTGATCTTGAAATTAATTTTCCATCTAATTTTTTCACACACTATACATTTTGAAAAGAGAAGTACCAAGAAGGAGGAATTAAACTCATTGACATGTTTTCGAAAAATGGAAAATAACTGTTCCACCCGCACGAATCACTATCAGGTTCGTTCGACCATTAAATTTTATTCAATTAAGTCAGCAAAGGTGTGCCGCGCGAGTCTTGGATTACGATGATATCGTTTGCAACTCGCGAAGTAGCTAACAGCACGCTGAGAACAATGTACACGTTAATTAATCTTCGCTCGGGCGTATCGATTTTAGAACAGTATGCCGGTTTTTCGGCATAATAACTACTCGAAGAATGGCGGCCGTCCCTTGGGACGCAACAGCGTATCGCTCAATACTGTCTCGACGGGTAATCGACCTTGCATCCCGATAGATTCGTTTAAAATCATCGCATTAAGGTACCTTGAAGCATTTACAGTCACTCGTTCACCATTATCCCTCCTTCCCGTTATCCCCATGATATTGTGGGGATGATGGAGCAATTATAAAGTGCCCTATATTACGGCCTGTGGCTGATCTTTCCATCAGTCAGGATTTTGTGGTGGTTGCACGTGATGCGCCAGCGATATTCTTCGAAGAACCTTCGCGATAAAGATACTCACATAATTACTTCATGGTTTATAATATCTAATACGTTTCCTGCCGAGCTGTTCTCCCCGACTTTTCATTTAAACTACATGATGCTTTAATTACAGGGCCGTTCGGATAAATCCGGAAGTTCGGACAGTCCCACAAATAAGATAAGTACATTTTGGGACACCCTGTAGACATATGGAATCAAATAGTTTGTGAAACTTATTTGAATTAAAAAGTGTGAAATCGTATACTGTATTGTGATTATTACTATAACAAACCGCAGAGTTCGTCTGAATTAATTACAAGATACAGAGGCTACATTTCTCTGTTTCTTTTTTAATAATATTAATGGATTGGAAATAATATACACTATTTTTAAATACTTCCAAATATTTCCATTGTTTTGTGTTTGATCCACTCATTTTTATCATAAATGCATAAAATCTACAGTTTACAAATAACACATTTAGAAGTAACAATACTGTAATGGTTCAATGAAATATAAGGAGGAGGTACTGGTAAGAGCTATCTCTTTATGGTACCAAATATATGAAGCACGCGATGCTATCTTTTGCGATAGCACAATACTTATTATGTCAAGCTACCTCCTGTTTACAGCAAATGAAAGGCCACATTTTTCTTAAAGAAGGGATCTACACAGGGTGAGGCAATCATTTTGTTCACCTTGAATATTTCTGTAATATAAAAATAAAATAATATAAAGAAGCGATAATATAGAAAAGTAGCATGGTATGGAGAGGGAAATATTGTGATGTAAACACTTTTTATTTGCGCGAAGGCGTTTCGGAGATTTCAAGGTCATCTTGATTTCTTTAAATGGAAAGATCTACTTTTTGTATAATATAAGCTACATGTAACAATACTGTACTCGCTAGATACACCAATCGGTTTGAAGCGATAATAAATAAATAAAATATATGTGTTTCCTTGTTGGAATATTTGCAAGACGGTGTTAAATTGAACAAATCAGCAATGCAGACACTTGTGATTTGAGATCGCGGGTCTTTATGTTGTGGCGCCAGAATAAGACGTGGCGTGCGATAAAATGTCATAACAAAACGTCGATAAATCTATCTAAATATTTAATAAACGATTTCGGGTTCGGTAAACAAATTGTAGGATACTTTTCCATTTTCAGAAGTATCAGTCAAAATGACTGGTATTGATATAAGTAGCTATGATACAAAATTATTTTGATTCTGAATAAATTAAACAAAAATAAAATTTATTATATTACATTTTTAGTTATCGCTGCAAAAGTCATCACATCGTTGCGGAAAAAAATGTAACATGAAGTAAGAATTTTAAAATAGAATTGTAAAACCAGTCATTTTGACCGGTGTGGTAGTTTTAGTGTTAATTCTACAACATTGTACGTCCCGCTCCAAAAATGTAGTACTATTTGTTAGGACAGCACATGATAAACCGTATATTTATGCCTTCGGTTTAGAAGTTTTCCCTCTTGCAGCTTATTCACCGAACCTAGCTCCATCGGATTATCTTGAATGCCGGTCCTCTTGAACATGAACCGATCTGATACGCACTTCAAAACAGAGAAAGAGATCGAAGACTGCATTGACGAGTTCATATACTCAAAGTCGACATCCTCTTCCAAGAGAGGACTCGATTCCTTGAAAGATGAAGTCAATAAAAATGTCGAGATATTACATAATGTACAACTTTTCAGAGTAATAATGTATTCTCACAGATACCTTAATAAATAATAATTTTCATAGAAATCTACATTATCAACATCAGCGAGTCTTGTGTTGGCATCTAGCGACTGCGCTTGTTAGATGGCGGGCGACGCTCACTGCACACCAACATAGCGGCGCCCTTACCAGGTCAAAAACGGTGAAAATCGCTGAACTTTATTCACGAATAACTTTTAAATCAATCGATTTATAAGATTGAAACCCGGATTTTCGGCATTTTCTCATCAAAATCTACAGGATTATATAAAACAAAGTTAAAAGTTTCTAGTTTCCTCAGGTGAAGTTTAATCTAGTTCTATCATAAACAAGGTTGATAGCAAAGGAAATAATACTCTATGGTTTGTTTAAATAAATAAATGTCAAGTATCGACGGGTTAGAACTGGAATTTACATTTTAAAGACATGAAAGAGTCAATTGTGCAGGTCGTACGGCATCAATTATTCAGTCCAGGATTGTTTGAGCAGGCCACGATTGAAAATAGCATAAGTTTCTATGGAACGCCAACGACATTAGCCTCTTTGACGGCTTACCGGATGGTGTCTCTGGAATAGAGGATCCATTATTCATCGGCAACTGCACACGCATTCTCTTTTGAGCTATCGAACCTTTTTGGAAAGGGAATTCGACGTGATGTACGTACAAGACAAAAGGAAAAGGGGAGACGATATTTCGCTGCATCGCGGAGACAGTTGGCATGGAACTGACATCGTCCTTTTAATAGATTCTTTTCTCATCTCGCGGTCGTTATATCTCCCGCGATATCGTTCCGCGTCTTCCGTTTTTACCATCGCGAGATGACGCGCTAGCGCACACCTAGAAGACTAGAATCACCGGCGTAAAAACTGGTCATTTCGTTCCAATGCGCATTTGTCAGCTGGGGATGCACAGCCCGTCGTCGTGTTTACAATGCTTTATTGTTCGCCCACTTTTATTTAGGAATACGAAATTTTATAGAGCGATGATGAACCCCGAGCGTTTCATTTACGACGACGCGCCGGTAATTTTGTGTTGTCAACTGTGCTTTAATATAATAGAAGTTGAATCGCTTGATAGCCCGATCATAAACAACCATAAACCTGCTACAAAATCGAATTTATTTAATCGAACGAAAATTAAGATTTGTAAAATAAAAAGGTTATTTATTTATAAAAGGTTATCCATTACAAGGCACAGCAGCTGAATATAAATTCATATTTCACAATGATAATTAGACTGCAATCTAAACTATCAAATTATCTTTATGCAAAATAAAAAATGTCTACATGAATTATAACAAATTATAATGAAATAGAAATTTGTTTTCTGTCTTAATAGGTTTAATTGATTGAATACAATACAACGGTGGTTTTAAATTCCTCTAAGCTTTTTACTGTTTTAAATTACAACTACTAATTTTTGCCATAAACGTATAAAGATCCGCAGTCTAGTGATAATATTAATGTATTCACTGTTATTCAATGTTTTCACTGTATTAAATTGCAATTACTCTAGTATTTGAATTTTAATGTCAATTTTCAAAAGAACGGTTCATTTTTGACCCACGGCCACGGTTCCTTCGAGAAGTTTGTTCCTCTCGAAAAAACCTTTTTTAACAGATCTTCGCCGATCCTAAGGTATAGAATCACACTGCAACAGTTTTCACACAGAATTTTAGTATACTCTATATACATTATAATAAGTGTGAAATATTCTGGATTGTCTGATCGAGGATGTAAAATATTACAGATTATGCCGGATAGAATCACCGATCGCCAATCTAGTATCTTAAGATTCGAAGTTTCCTGAAGAACGGAAATAATCTCCCGTCTGGACTGGAGGTTATCGCCAACGAAGTCCTCCGGTGAGGTAACGATTCCTGCTAAATTGAAATCTCATTGAACGTTGCTGATCGGTTACGATCGATGAACTATCGCAACTATGCGCAGAAACTTTGTTATGGCGATTTATTATCTGGCACCGGCTTGGATTTGAATTTCCCATACTTGGGCCACCAATCGATTGTTACTCTCGAAAAATTGTTTGCCTCCAACAGTTCCGTAGTAAATTGACCTTCACGAGACAAATAATTTACTTCTCCATTACTTATTAGTATCCAATATTAACTATTTTATTACTGCAACTTCATATAATTATTTGTGAATTTGGTTTTTAGATTTTGGTTATCAGTTATTATCTCTTTATCTCTTTATGATTGTTTATAAAGTATGTAGACAGGGTAGGTTTTCATGGACACCCTGTATGAAATAATAGATTAAGCATATAAGCATCGAATAATACAGAATACTAAAAAAGAATAGTAAAGCGTCATCATTTTAAATAATTCGTTACAATTCATAACATCTTGTTGAAACTCTCTATTATCTCATCTCCCGGTTCTTAATCTTCGTTTCCCCTTTATCCCTACCATTTCCTCCGCTTTATTTGTACTCAAGCGTTTCCTTTGTATTTCCATATTTCTTTCCGCCTTTATTTCTTTCAGTACATTTGAATTTACGTCAGCAATTGTCGCTGTATCTAACCGAATATTTTCTTGCCAATTAAGAATGGGTTTTTATAGTACAATGCATTTATCTGTTTCTACTAAAAAAACTTTCATACTTTTACTAAAGTCGTTTACTAAATTATATCGTTGAAATTGTCTCCTGAAATGCTACAAACGTAGGAGTTCAAAAATTCAGATAACGAATGCCCTACTGTAATACCAAAACTAGAGACTCCTAAAATTGTACTACTTGTAATCAATCTTTAGCACTTACTTACTTTACTGGTGACTCAGAGTCACCACTAAAAATTGCTGAACCATTATTTAAAATATTGTTTACATTATTACTACACATTTAAGTATTGTATGAGGTCTCAATTTCATATTCATACAAAGAAAAAAATTAATGTAGAATGGAGTTATTCTAGATCGGAAGAAATGTTTAATTATCGAGTTAAAATAGCTCCGAGTGCAAAGGATTAACAATGTATAATTAACATAGATCTGAATTTTATCCAGCTCATTGCAATTCTAGCCCACTGTGCGCTGTAAATAAATTATTGGAAGTTTAACGTCGTTGTTTACAGCAGCTCGATGCACGCCACGCCGCCGGCACGACTGTCTTTACCCGGTGCTGATACAGATGAGAATAAAAGCGGAGGAACAGCAACTCGTTGGATTAAGCCTTTGAATTAGAGAGAACGACATGCCAAGTTCGCAAGGAATTATCTAAACCTCTTTCTGCGCTTCGACGAACTTGCCAGCGAAATCGCTTCCAGCGTTCATCAGCGTAGGTAGGACAAATATTCCGAGGCAGGGCTGTACAGGAAAGCGAGGAAACTTCGTAACAGAGGATTTCCATTTAGACAGATTTACACAAAAGCTTTGAAGTTTACATCGAGCTGTAAGGGACTAGCACCGAATGATTTTCTTACCGTATAATTCTTTTCCGAAATTCAAAATCACATTCGCTGAATTTCTACCGGCGCGCTCGGACACGCCTTTGTCCTTCGAAGAATTGTCCCTCCACTATTATTAACGTCGTTTACTATTGCACTTTTGCATTAGACGGTAATGTTAAATCTTTTAGAATTCATTCTGAATTAATTATACTTTGTACAATGCAACATCGACATATATTGTGCGACATATTATTGTGTAGAGTTCGAAATACCTAGCATAGAGGGTTTCCGACAAGTCGGAAATTTAACCATTAAATTTTGACCCATGACATAATAGAATCATAGAAAAATGTTACCTTGAAAAAGTCGGTCGAGGTCAATTTTACAAAAAAGATTTTTAACAGATCTTCGTTGAGCCTCGAGAAGCTTCGTTGAGCTTCGGAGAATCGCACTGTACATAATAAATGAAATATTCTGGATTGTCAGATCGAAAGTGAAGCTTGAAAAGATTGTAAGAGGTAACGATATACATAATATATGGAACATGAAAACAATAAAACTTGGATTTTACCTTCTTCCTTGAATCTTATAGTCTGTTAAATATTTTTCATAATCTGAACAATTACAAAAGAAAAAATCAGAAACGAGGAATTTTAATAATTTTGGTAGTTTTAAAAACCTTTCTTTTAACGCTGTATTAATTATTTGTAATTAGTAACCGATAATTTCTGTTAGACGATTATGCAGTTGTGTCAGAAAACGTCTGAATTCAGAGAATTGTTTATCACAGAAGGTATATCAGCTAACATCGATTGTAATAAAATTCGGTACACATGTAAAGTATCGAAAAAAAATCAACAGATTTTTATAACCTTTTATACAGCTGCCCATTTTCATATTTACGAGGTAAAAATGGCCCCCAAAGTTGCAGATGAGAAACCTATCTTACGAAATACCTTCAAAACTGACGGAGATAGAAGAAAGTAATAAATATAAAAATTGCTCGTCTTTTCCTAAAGAATGAAATATTAAAAAATTGTTGAATATTCATAGACGACACTACAATAAAATGAATAGATTCGATTACAATTTTTTGATTTTTACTTATAGGGACAGATACACGGTTTCCGGATCAATAATAATTGATCCGGAAGCGATGTTCAACAGTCGCTTGTAAACAGTATTTACTAGATATTTGTTCGAGCAACCATCGAAGGTTCGAACGGTAATACAGCAATAAACCACAACCATAAGTACAATGGCGAGAACAAGATAAACTTCACGGTAGTGGTTTACCTGATCTCTTGCGGAAATATTTAATTTCTTCGATCGAAAATGAAATCTGCGACCAAACTTACTTGTTGTCGAGGCGCTCATAATCTGCTGTTACTAATTGTTTTATAGCTGGAGACGTCAAATCAATCATTGTACAATACAATTTCTACATAATTATACTGGGTCTTCTTTCTTTTGCACAATAGTGTATGTTTATCTAAGGTCTAACAATAAGGTCTAAGGACGGAAACGTGGGGAAATAGCGTCGTAGTGGGGGAAGGTAGAGTGGGAAGACAAGTGTCCGAATATATTTGTCCTCCACTGTAGATGCATTGATTTTGTTAAGGGGGTAGACTCCCTTTTTCAGGATTGTAAGGGTGCGGGATTCGAGTTCTCATTTCTCGATAATATAAAAATGGGGTTTTTCAGTAGTCAAAACCGCTAGGGCGCTATCGCCCTCAAAAGTCCTATTTTTTCGTTTACGAGGCGTAAATTGCATTATTCGGAAGCATACAACTGCGCATCTATTTTCGTAGCTACATGCTGCCGAATAATGCAAAAAATGTAAAATAATGCGTAAATGAAAAAATAGGACTTTTGAGGGAGATAGCGCCCTAGATCGATCTTTTATCTAGCGTTTTTGGCTATTGAAAAACCACGTGTGTGTATTATCGAGAGATGAGAACGCGAATCCCGCACCCTTGCAATCCTAGAAACGAGTCTACCGCCTTAAATTAAATAGAAAGAACTTATTTCTATACTGAATAAAAGGTCATCAATTGAATTATGCTGTTAACTAACAGTATTTGTTAGAGGCAGCTTGCCCCAAATAATATTTGCGCGTTATAATATGGTAATAAAACTTTACATTATTGAAGAGTAGGTCTACCGGATGCGGGGGTCCCGTCTAGATGTGTGTCCTTCGACGAGCAGATCCTACAAGGATCAAGGGTGAATTACAAAGGGCGGTTCGAGGCCATTTATTATCCCCATTATCGTGCACCGAACTCTCTCTCTGCCTTCCCGAGGGAATAAGCCACGTGTCGATAGATATATTGTGTTATCCCTTTTCTCTGTCGACAATGGTGCTGTTCGTAGCTTGTTTCGTTGCCGGAGTCTAGTCGACAGTGTCGATTGGCCTGGTCTACGCCCGATCAAGTTTTACCTGGCTGATTCCTGCTGCAACGCCTTTGATAGCCCGTTGACACAACAGCTTTGCGGGTACTTAATGCTCGGTGAAAGATGGTAATTCGCTTCTGTTCCTTCAGCGCTCGCATTCATTAAACTTTATGGCGGTACTAAATTAACTGTGATTACAATGTTTATCGTTTCTGCGGCTATTGCTGTGCGCTGTCTCGTGGGAGTGTTCTATTATTTACTGCTAAAAACGGCAACGTTACAAATATGCAGCTTCACAATAGGGTTTCGTGTGTAATTAGTAGATCGCGGATTTTATGCATTTATGACAAAAATGAGTAGATGTAATCTAAAACATTAGATTTTAATGCTACTGTTATATTATTTTCAATCTATTAAACATTTCAAGACTACTTTTTGGGAATTTCTTTTTAATAGCCGGAATAAGAGAACTTCGTGAAACTTTGCAGTTAATTACATTCGTGAATTTTTGTAAATTGTTAGCATTAAAACTGTCGTAATTATTTACTGAGGAAGCAAATCAAGAATTTGCCGAATTGGATGCAATCAGAATGTCATCGATGTGTTATTGTCTCTCTTGTTTTCGTCATAATATATATTTTTGTGCGGTCACGGTTTAATGTCCCGTTAAATTGGTGTATGCTTCCGTTGTGTTTAATTAAAAATACATTTATCCACTTATTCACAAATTTTATCAAGAGCTAACACAAATGTTCTGAACAAGGGTATATTGATTCTTTAAATAAATGAAATATGATATAATAAATAAATAAATACAGTAACTAAGTACAGTCACTAAGTCCTCTGTACTTGCCTCTGTAAATGCCTGAACGCCACCGCTGAAAGGTTATTAACACGATCTGCTTTGTATGTACTCATTTGAAAGGAAAATTCAAATAAACCAACTATGGAAAATTTATCACTCGTAAATTGCTGAATGCCTACGCTGTACACAAGCAAACAGTTATCTTCGCTTCTATCACATATGTATGTACCGACAGAGCTCCCGTTCTGGCAATCAAAAAACGAATTTCACAGCTCGAAATTGGTTTTCTGATTCGCTTCTAAGAATCCGCGTATCTATGAATCCGCGTAAAACAAATCCGCGTAAAACGAATCCGAGTAAGTCGAGGACTTACTATATTAGAAATAAGAATATGCAGTGAACTAAAATTGTATTGGCTGTATTAATAGTATTGTTAAATTGGGAACTCGAAGAAGATTGAAATTTTATTTTTCAATAGAGACTGTCAATACCGAAAAAATTTCAATCTATTAATAATAAATCAAAATGTACAATAAATGTTTTCTGATATTCATATCGGCTTGTGTTGATGTTTACAAAAGTTGAAAGTGTTATATTATTTATCTCCCATAATAACTTCATGTAAACCACTATGACTGAAATACAAATAAAGATACAGGAAAGCCTTGATCTAAGAAAATCCCTCGTGTCCGTGCTATTCCTTAGGGTATGCCCCGTAGTGGAGGGGATATTCGTTTTTCGTAGATCCTACGGTTTCCGTTTTCTTAGATCAACGATTTACCGTGTATCGAGTATTCACGCCAAAAACACTCGTACGTACGAAGATAATTAAAAATTCGGGACATTATGAATTTTAATAATTGATAAAAAATTGAAAATGTGGATAGATATTTTTGACAAAATAAATCTTTCGAAAAATATTTCAGAGAAGTTCATTTCTTATTCCCACATATCCTCCATGACAATGCATCTTGTCTTTCGTTCTGGCTTCTCTTGATGGACAAAAAACTACATATAATTTTCACATTGCGAACATGTCGATTTTCTACCGAGTCAGATATATTTATTTCCTTAATATCGTCGCACAAAGCACTTCAACGTGAATTACAGTTTACATTTCCCTATCGATATTCGAAGCGTAATAAATTCACCACTTCTGCACTGTCCGAGTAAAAATTCAACGCAGTAGGGAAGCCACATAAATATCTTGAGAACTTTCTATCTCATTCTTGAATAGATGCTAGGAGGTGCTAGAGAATTTCGAAATTATTTCTGAATTGTCGATTATATATGTTATAATAAAAAAAGCATTTGCCTTTGAAATTATTCAGTTAAATTTTTGTTTTCATGCTTAAATTAGATATTAGAGAAAGATTAAAAATTTAATGAAATATTTATTTTCTTGTTCCCTTACTTCTTTTATTTATAAATTCTGCTCTTATTCGTGGAGACTATAAATACCCATAAAATTGCAATCTAGCAATAATAATATAATTAATTTCTTTCTAATTCATATAAATAATTCATTTTTAATTCATAGATTTAATTGACAGATTTTAGGAGAAATGCAATAATAGACACAGAAATTAGATAGACTTTGAAATAAAAATTTGACATTTTATTGTCGGAACAATTTTGTTACTCACTACTGTATCATTGTCAACGTTCATAACAAGTAGAAACTGAGAATAATAGGGGACACACACACACAATAACTAGTTCTATTCAGAAGTTCGCGTATCCGTTGAATGTTCACATTCGAGGTTTTTCTGAGTTTCCTCTGAATTTGTTAGTTGTTTTTATCGGGACAAACATTTGTTTTCAGGTCGTACCGTGAATATCAGTTTACACCACGAGAAAAGTATAATTCCATTATCAATGGTTTCTATCTGAAAAAAATGGTTCGCTATCTCGTCCGGACGCGTATTGTAAACAAACACGAAAAGCGACACTTATTCCCCGTATTGTTTAGTCAGTGAAATATATCAAACTATGAGCAAACTGTAATTTGAATACATTTCATTGATGCTTTAAATAATTAGCTAACGAACTAATAGCGAAAATGAAAAATAAAAAACCATTTCTATTTTTCCATTTGACAAAGAATATTATAAATAAAGTATATTTTTGTAATGTTATAACTAGACTGCGGATTTTATCCATTTATGACAAAAATGAGTAGGTGTAATTCTAAACAATAAACAGATTAAAAGAGTTTAACAGTGTCGCTGTACTATTTTTACCGTATCAAAATTGTTAATGAGCAAAATAAATGTTTACTTAGCTCCTATAGATTGCAATCGACGTAAAACGAAATAAATTAAATGAATACTGTCGCATTATCGGTACTGTAAGCATAATATATTAACAATTAATTATAGATTTTTACCAAATAAATCTAGAAATAAACATACGAATGTTTGTTTAAAGTTAATCGTACTATCAGGCGTTCGAATTACCGCTGTAGAGTTGCTGTTAGCTTATCTCAATAAAGACCAACATGGCGGCACCCTTACCTGTGAAAACGGAAGAAATCGCTAAACTTTACACGCGTATAACTTTTGAACGATTAAACTCCGCGCTTTAAGACTTGCATTTTTCGAGTTTTCTCGTCAAAATCTACAGGATTGTATGAAAAACAGTGCCAAATTTTTGGTCCCAGAAGGAAAAGATTAACCGAATAATATAACAGTGAAGACAAGAACTAAATGAATGGATGCTGAAGTGAATTTAATATTCTACCCGAAACAATTTAATCTTTCGTTTATAAAAACGACCTGTCCTCAATTTGTAAGAATGATGTAATCTGAAAATTGACGAGCTACCATAGATGTGCATAATCCAATATGTATGTATAAAAGAAAAATGAGTAACGAGTAATTAACATCCGTGCCAGCATTGTCGCGTTAAGTGTTTCAACTTTGATGAGATTATAAGATCGTTCAGGTAATTGCTTTTAAATTGAATTTCTAATGAAGCGAATTTTTACGCGACGCATTTCCATAGAAAATAATGTAACCGGCCGATAAAGTGGTTTGCAATTTTAATCGATCTAACATTTAATAATGCGTTAATTGTATCTCGATGGACTTTCTCATTATTGTGCGCGTTCACTGTTATCATATCACTGACATTTAATAAAAATTGCTTGAATCCGAACTGAGACATTGTAAAATATTAATTGTCTCCGTGCGATTGGAGTCTTTTTTATTACAGCTATTTCATTGTTTTACTAACATGTTCTACAAATTTGACATTGAAACGATAGCATGTTTTGTTGCAACAGTAACTTGGACATCCTATAAAATGACAGAATAGTATAGTGCCTCATCAAGCTCGTAGTTTAAACTGAATATTTGATGAATCGCTTGTCTCTCTGTGACGGTAATTCGTCCTCATACAATATGTGTGTGACATCTATTAAATTTACTCTTCGCCAATTAAACTTTCCCCATTACAGTTATCAGATTTGTATTAACATATTTTGGGGAGCGTAATAATTCCAAAAAAGTGTTCAACAATTTCTAACATCCCAATTACAATTTATAGATATTTCAATCTCGCTATATCAAAATTTAAATTTTTCTTTAAATAGTTCTTATTGTTTGTAAATGTTCTGCGAATTACTTAGATAGATTTTGAACAACTACAGCTAACTTATAAATTATCAACAAATTAAATATATGGTACAAAATTGCATAGATGAAATTTAGAATAATAGGGAAATTACAAGAATTTAAGAAAATGTCAATATATATATATACATATATTATTTTCGATCTATTAAAATGATTAAAAACAGAAAGAACTTCCTATTTATTTTCTGTTTCTTCTTAAATAATAAATAAAATAATAAAATTTTCTTAATTTATCCCTAGTTATCAAGAATAGAGGAAACTGTAAAATATTTTATAATAATTAAATACTAAATAATTTCATCTCATAGACGCACGATCTTACACTAAGTGTAATATTTTTATCGAATAACTCTGTAATGGAAAATATCCTGTGAAACTCAAATTTCAGCTTGTACGAAAATTAATCTCCGGAGCGCATATTACTTATTAGAAAGAAGCGGTTACTATATTATTTTTCTTTTTGCAACCTTCCTATACATGGGGCTGTTCGGGATCGATGCTTCCTAGGTGGAAATCAATTTCCTGGTTTATGGAACTCGTGGGAATTGTATAAGCGCGTTTTATATTCGTTAACGAGTTCTCTGAGGGTTTCGGGTTCGAGAGTATGCTTTTACGTTTCAGTTTAACAGTTGGAAAAGAAATGCTCCAAAGAATTCATAAACATAATGCGAACGTTCTTATTTTAAATGTGGGTACCACAGAAGCGTTTATAATTAGTGAAGAATGCAATAACGTGCGACTTCTATCACGACTGTTTTCATTTATGTACGTACAACATTGTATTAGGTTTAATATTGCTAAATAAATATTATGCACATAATACAAATTCATGTTGGGAAGTACTAAAACATTAACATCAAGATTATCGCGTTGTTTGTATTTATTTAGCAACATTAAAGGAACACATTCCGAAAGAAACTTTTATAATATTGTCTTATCTCTAAATTCGGTAAATATTTTGTTCAAACCGTGTGTATCCGATGTGTAAACCATGTTTACTCAGATATATATTTACTTCCCTAAGTATCGCAGCTTTTCCAAACTTTTCGTAAAAATTTACTAAGATAGTTTTCAGTATGTATGTATATAATTATGAAGGATAGTCAGGAGCCGATGACTACGATCGAGTTCAGTCGGGTTTCGGAAAGATGGCGGATCGTTTCTGACTTGTCCGATTGTTTCGTTCGTATTAATTTCTTGTTTTGTTATTAAAGGTTACGTTAATTCAGTCGTCTCAAATCATTCCGTCAATTTTCATTTCCCAAATTCTGCATGTATGTAATTTAATATATAACCTCGAATGTTCCAAAGAAGTTAAAGAAACATTTGCAGTGATTGTGTAACACAGAAGCAAAAAAATTAAAGTGCTGAAATTGCATTGGGGTCACGAGAGACACCGGAATACCATTGCAAGAGTATTATTCTAGCACAGATGTTAAAAAGTTTGTTCGCTCCCGAGCCCTTTGTCATACTTGTTACGAAGAACGTCAGAAGCTTAATGGTAATCGATACGAAATGCGCTCGCGATAACACCTTAAATTTCGATTTAAATGCTTTCGTTTCGTCTCCGCGTTGGTGCTCTTTAAGTTTCCAAGATAAGCTCAACAATTATTCACAGCGAACTACCCGATGCGATTAATTCGGACGATTAACCTTGACGTGCTTCTATTGGTTGCGCTAAATGAGACTGTTTTCGTGCATACAGCGTCACTAGAACGAGCCAACAATTCCTTCACTCTTAATCTCCGTCTTTTTCAACGCGAGCGGAATTGCAGTGGATACACGTCGCGATAGTTTTAATTATCACCGAATGTTGACTACCCCTTTGTCTTCGGAGGAATGTCCTAGATTGCTTGACCATTAAAATTAACTGCATGCATTAATTCGCCGCAAGCAATTCCATCGTGTAACGTTAAAACGGTTGGTTCTTCTAGTATACGAGGCTGAAGCCATCTTTGACAATTACAATTACGCGTATTAATGCGTAACAGACAACTGCAAGTGCAACGCGAAAAGGGTTCATTCTTTCCGTATAAATAAATAAGGTGTATGGATAAAAGCTTTTATTCATTGTATGCACATTTCTGCTACTAATGATTGTGAATATTAATCCTTTGCACTCGGATCTACTTTAACTCGAAAATTAAAATATAATGCCTCATACAATACTTAAATGCTTTAGTAGTCTTGATTAGATACCAACAAATTTAATAATGTAAACAATATTTTGAATAATGGTATAGTAATTTTTAGTGGCGCCTCTGGGTCACCACTCGAGTGCTAAGGGTTAAGTAGGCAATGAGTTTATGGTTTTGTTAATTCAAGTAAATATTAGTTCTGTGCATTACTGTGCATTAAGAAATATAAGAAAATGGGCACGTTATTACCACATAATTTAAATTATTAACAGAAGAAATAAATTTCTGTTTAACTCCCTCGTCTTGCAAATTACATTTTCTTTACGCAGGACCTGTAGTCCAGTAATAAGTAGGCAGAGGATTTTTATGCAAAATAAATTTTTTTATGTGAATTGCAACAAATTGGAGTGAAATAGAAATTCATTCAAAACAATATCTTGAAATTTTTCTAATATTTTAAATTGTACCTACCAATTTTTGCCATAAATGCATCAAATCCGCTGTCTAGTGATAAGCATATAATAATATACTGTACTGTTTAATTTAAATGCTTATGTAGTTAACTAATTCTTATTCAACTACATTCGTGTATGCAATTTATTTCGAAGAGAATGTTGTTAATAAGTCTCCCTCTGTCTCCCTCTTCCTATTCTTCCCTTCTCCCCCCTCCCCCCCCCCCCCCCCACCCCCCTTCACATCCTCTCTCCGTCGCTCTAATCTAAGCATATTGATTGCGCAGCAAAACGTGGATTGAATATGTAATCTTCTTCAAGTTGTCGTGTAATTCTAGGATTAAAATTATGTGAATTATTGCCAGTCAGATTACATAAAAATTCAAGAGTACTCTTGCTCGTGAGATATATTAGAACTGCGAATATTTAACGTTACGATAAATTCTTGGAAACCATAAGGCTAATAGCAGCAATAGATAACGTATCGTTTTCTCGAATTAATCGTAGGGAAATTGAACATTCACTTCGAGGCTATCCAATCTTTAACCCTTAGCACTCGAGTAGTAAAACTAAAAATTGCTGTACCATTCTTCAAAATATAATTTGCATTGTTAAACATGTTGATATCTAATCAATTACTAAACATTTAAGTATTGTATGAGAATACATTTAAGTATTGTATTAAAATATCCCCGAGAGTGCAAAGGATTAAATTAACTGCTACCTTTTGTCGTGCAATCGCGACGTATATGATATTAGATTTGTATTTTCTAATATTGTGAAATGTATACAGGGTAAAGTCCCACGTAACTGCCGTCACAATTTTTAGGTAACTACCGGTAGCCAGATAAAAAAATGTTTCGAACAAATTTTTTAAATGGCACTGCATATAATATACTATGACACGTTTTCGTTGAATATTATTTTATTGCGTTTTTTGGTTTTTGGTGCTTCTCCATGGTATAAATGTTATAGTTCTCTTGTAATTTTAAATCCGTTTCCTGTATACATCATCTAGTAAACTAGTCCTTCCAACATCCAAAAACAAATTCCTCGGGTTCAATTTTTAAAAAGTTAATAGTTTATACAGAGTGTCCACTTAATTTTGTCCCCGATTGTATTAGGAGAACTGAAGACTTTCGTTACTAAATATTGATTAAAAAGTTCGACGAAGAAACTCTATCGCCGGTTTATGCCCGATGTGCCAGTGGAAGTGTTAACATTATTGTTTGTTAGGTATTGATACCGTGGCAGTAGCTAACAATAATCGTTGTATCGTTACGATTGCCTTCCATTAGTTCCTGTCAGTAACAGCCCCGCCATTGATTCGACGTCAGACCATTATATTTCTAATAGTCGTGGAGAATTCTAAGCCACGGTATCTTCGCGGAGTACATCTATCTAATGTATCACAGTCGGTGCATGTATTGTCATCGCTGGTCGCAATTGCTCATCGTCTTCCCCAGCATCGTCTTCCGGTTTTCCTTGCTTCTAGCTCCACCGGTTCGCCGGCTTGACTGTGCACGTGGCGCTGGAATTTATTCCCCGGTAAAATGACTGTACGCGAACACCGAGCCGACAGTAAGTATTATGAACGGAGCGTGATGCATGCGTACATCAGATACATCCACCATGAAACAATAAATTGTGCAATTTAATCGCGGTACCGCGCGAGGGAATTCTAATTACGCAGCTTAATTATCCCGCGAATGAAAAGCCGAAGAATATTTGTTTGTTCCGTTCAACCTCCCCGCCCATCCCCCCTGTACCCCACCATCGTGTTTAATCCAGCTGCAACTTATTCATCTGTTTATAACGTTGCCGGGCAAATTTACCTGCACTTTCGCCATTGACTCTATTGACCGACATTATCGGGGAGCTAACTTCTTTATGCTAGATTCCAGGGTACGTTAACAATAACCAGATAACAACTCAATCTTTAGAACATCATCCTCTTCTTGCATTTCAAAGTCAAAAGGTCAACAATTTTTTTTATTCTATGCACCACAAGGGTAGAAAGCGCAAAAGGAACTTTGGGTCAAACGCAATCGTACTTCTAAAACATTATGGTAATGTTTTTTCATTATCAAACTTGAATTCATTTGTAATTTATTCAGAAAAAATGTCAATGAGCTCTTAATTTTACCTTCTTGGTACTTTTGTTCTTAAAATGTACAGAGTGTAGAGAAATTAGATGCAAAATTAATTTCAGAGTCGAAAGGTCAACCATTACTTTTTATTTCATCTTATCACACTGATTACAAGGATAAAAAGTGCTCAGTCGTTCTCCTAGAAAATTATGGTAAAGGTTTTCCATTATCAAACTTATTTTATTCGTAATATATATATTTTCCATTCTCAGTTATATTATTTCTTGGCACGTGAAATATATCGAAAATATAATATAAGTAAAATCAGTTTTATAATGAAAAACTTTACCATAATTTTTTAAAAGAACGACTCGGTTCTCACTCATGGTTCTTTTTGCATTTTCTATCGTACTCTATACACACTAATAAGTAAAATAAAAAATTTCTACCTAAATTGCAACAAACTAGGGTGAAATAAAAATTGATTTTCTTTCTTAATATGTTTAATAGGTTTAAGATAATATAACAGTATACCTTTAAATTCTTCTAATGCGTTTACTGTTTTACATTAAACTTACTCACTTTTATCATAAATGCATAAAATCCACGGTCTAGTAATAACTGTGATATAGGTTCGCTGTGTAAATCTTAACGCCAAACGAACAGTTCTTTATAAGCCAAATCAATCGTGCCATCAGCCTCCATTCAATCGAGACTCGACCTTCATCCCGAGTCACTAATCAATATTTAACCCCGCGGAGGTCGCGGTCCTAAAAATTCATTCTGGGTCACGGTATATATCTGAGAGAGTATTTTAAAATCTATACTGCAGGATTACTATTTCTGAAAGAATGTATAGAAATAATATTAGA
The DNA here is from genome assembly GCA_028455795.1 of Lasioglossum marginatum. NCBI lineage: Eukaryota > Metazoa > Arthropoda > Insecta > Hymenoptera > Halictidae > Lasioglossum > Lasioglossum marginatum. The sequence goes on along the minus strand of CM052264.1, from coordinate 8,142,310 downwards.
AAACTGTGAATATTCTGTTCTGTCACTGTAAATAGTTTTGTTCGACACACTATAATTAAAATTCTCAAACAGATGGATTTATAAAGAAAATGTGTGGCAAGATCTTCCTTTTGTAAATATAATAACAATTATATATATATTAATGTATATGTAGAAGAATTTGGGTATACCGAAACCATAATTACACTGCACTACTATAAACAATATTTGCAACTTTCAAAATTAGAGATGCTTGATCAATATGAACAGAATAAATAAAAGCTGGTTCTCTCGCTACCAGTGTACCGATTTCCCCACTATCAACTATTTCATATTGCCGTCATTGAACTCATATTGACATCAGCTACAACACTATGAACTTAGAAATATATCGCTAACAATATTATTATGATTTCAGCGCACTGGTTCGATCAATTGCTATTTAAGTCACTATTTGCAAATTACCACAATAATTTTTTCCGACGTTTCGATCTTACTTTAGATCATAAGTATAAGTGATCTAAACGTCGGAGAAAATTATTGTGGTAATTTGCAAATAGTGTCTTAAATAGCAATTGATATTGTTAGCAACAATCTACGATCGATATAAGGAAACATTTAAAAATATATCGATTACCTTCGAAAAAGACTTTAAAAACGACAACAGTCAAAACATTTTTTTACATCCCCATATTTGCTTTCTTTAACAGTGCAACTTTTCTTTCTAACATTTTCTTCTATCTTCAAGCCTAATGAAGCTATTTAGGTGTTCTGTTTCTCGTGAATCACCCGGTATAGGAGGTCGTATCCTCGCAATCACGTAGTGGGGGGACGGTACACTGGTAGTGGGAGTTGTGAAGCGACAGCGGGGAAGAAGTGGGCTGAATTTAGAGCGTCAGACGAAATGTGAAATAGTACCTTTTATTTAATAAATATATTTCTTGGCACATATAATCAAAGTCGCTAAAAATCTGAACAAATACATTCTTATTATTTTGATAAAGTAATGTAAAACAGTCATATTCAGTGCTCCGTAGTGATGAGTGAAGGGCGAAACGCGGCATAGCCGATGGACACCTTGTCGTTGCGAGCAATACTGCATGGTCTTCTTAATCTTCCCTCCCCTCTCCCGGTATACATAATGGCAGAATTTATTCTGTTGTAAAATGGCTAGCCGTGAACATCGGTCTGGCAACAGTACCGTGTGCAATTATGTAAAAACTATGCTAATAGAAATTGCATAGGAAAATCCATTTATGGCACAGCCAAGAGCGCGTACTATCGCAAGGGTGGTTGCAAAGGGGGGTTGGGTCGAGGGGCCGGGCGGGGATGGAAGAGAAACGGGGTCGAGATGATCCCCACTCGGCGGGAAGGGGCATTTCGGTGTAATGAAAAAAACTGGCGAAATTATGCAAATGCAATAATGTATGCAAAACGGACCGAATACCAGTTAAACTTGCTAGAATCGATATGCGACTTTCGCAGCTTTCGTTTCTTCGCCATTGGCTATTTCCCACCCGCCCGCCGATCTTTAATATCCAGCCGTTCCATACTACTCGATAGTTTCAGTTTGTTTACGAACTTTCCAGAGATTTTCCCGACTCCTGATCGAAAATTGTACATACAGAGTGCTCCCGCAATACAGGTACAATTGAGGAAGTGGACGATTCCGCCATATTGAGTCACACTACCTTTGAAGATATCGAACAGAAAATTATTTCTCATTTTATTTTAAATCGAAGTAAAATTATATATCTGTTCGTTACCAATATTTAGCCATTAAACTGCATGTATCCAACAAATATAAATTTTCGTTTTTATATAGAACATTATTGATATGAAAGTAGTTGTAATTATGCTGGTAAAAGAAATCATAGACGCGTGTCGCCGCTGTCGTGCATGTATCACGTGACTGATCCGGTACTGGCAGAGAGAGGCTAACTTTTTCCTCTCGATTCGTGCTCCCTCCCCTCATCTGGCGACTCTGGTTATATCACGAAACGCATTCACAAATGTATATGTATATTTGTTTCTCATCCTAGGGGTATGACAAACATTGCAAGTGGTTTAACCCTTAAGTGGTAATTAAGTGTTTAGTCAAATTATAAGGTATCATCCTAGAATTCGTATAATTCCTAAAATTTCGTATAAATTTTTTCAGATATTTTTAGATGTATTATTTCAAACTAAATAATCCAAATGTTCTAAAGAAGTTGAAAAATGTTGATATTTGCAATTTTCATACAATACAGTAGCGAAAGTTAGTGTAGAGAAGTTTCGTTGGAATTGTGAGAGAGTTATGGGTTAAGGGTTAAAAGAATTCTAACAATTCCTCAGTACGCGTAAATCCTACTGTGGATAGAGCGTGTTTGTCGTGTCTACAATATTGCATCTCTATTGGTGAACAATTCGGGACGGAGAACGCGATTATAGAGAGCAGTGGACACAATTGTGCGATTGTTTTTGGCTGGCAATGCGCTTATGTCCTACTTCCTCTCATTCGCCCTTGCCTAACCCTCTCTTTCATCGTCAGCAAGACTGAAGCAAGGCCTACTTTCCCATTATTATCCTCGTGCCGTGGTGGGGATGACGATGTGATTATAAGGAGACCGACAAAGCGTGATTATAGGGAGAGAATACTGTATTGTCAGCATCTTAACTACATTCTCAGGTTTGTACGTCTGTTATTCGAGATATTTTGGTGTCACGATGTACGGGACAATTGTTCGAATAAATGAAATAATACCGGGTGTTCGACTATACAGAAGGGAGAAAATTTAAGGGATGGTTCTCCATGATAATATAAGACGGAAATAAAAAATAAAAAATTGCGATTTCAGCTTCGTTTCTTAATCATTAACAATTAAAAATCCGGCGCGCGACAGTCTCGTATCAAGTGATATAAATTGGGGCCCTAGTGGGGTGAAAATGTTTTAGGGATTCACAAATTAATTGCTGAACGACATTGAAACTGCCTACGCGTTAAAATCCAAAAGAGCATCTCTAATATCCGGCCTATGGAATTATCGAGTAGAAGGGGACAACGTCCATTCGCTTTACAATCGGCTCAAACTCCTTGTACGAGTTTGAAGATCAGTGTGTCGGATACAAACGAATTCGTTTTGGCAAACGCTTTCAAATGATGCAGGAACTTCCGTTTATTCCGCATTCGTAACGTAGTTTTACAGTAGACATCACGCGCGGCAGTAGACTTCGGAAGATGTGTTCCGGATGAGTAATCGTAACGCTACTACAGATAGTTTCGTAATAACGCCTCGAGCAGTATTCAATTTGTCTACGCGACGGGTGAAACTTGTGTCAAACTCGTCAACGAAGAGGATCATGCGGGGCGATACAAACAGCCTGCCCTGCCTTTGTTTCTTTTCGTTCGCGGAAATTCAACAAGCTCCTGGGAACTCCCTGGCAATTTCGAGCATATATTTTTCTGCGAAAGTTAACCAGGTAAGTAAATTGACGCGTTTTAATAAGAAAGCAATCGCGATACTCGCGGAAACAGCGCCACACTCCCTCCCCCCGGCTAATATAAATTTACGATGATCGTTCGCCATAGCTTTCATTGTAAACAACTCCGGGAACAAAAACCGGAAGGAGGGAACGGATGTTGTGGCCGCGCGCAAGCCGAGAAGAAGAAGGCCAACCCGCACGCCTCGTAATGGACGATTATAAGCATGAATATGTAGATGGCATTTAGGGCGCAAACGGCCTTCAATGCCACGAACACGCGCTCGTACTTCAACCCTCTCGTGGCGTTGCACCTTAATAACGTCACCTTAGCCACGTGCTTGATGAACGCAGCGTTCCCTCCGCCAACGGATGAAGAATGGTTCCGGACCGTTCCAGAGAAATATGGGATGATGGTTTAATGAGTAATGTTGTGTTTCTCATATTTACAGCGGGCTAAAAAATCTGTTGCTGCTCTTACTTCTTCGGCGATAATGTAAGGGACTGTCGTAACGGTTGGGACACGTTTAGTTTTTTTAGCTATAAAATTGCATAGGATGAGAATTACGCAAACAAATTTATACTGTTGGAAAGGCATACATATTTAGTTGCCAGCTACGTTTTCGCCGCAGAAAGTATCATGATAGTGTTAACGGATAAAAAGTTATTGCTAATTTTCTGAAGATAATGTTTTCGGCAAAAAAAATTTTACCGTATAAGTTGGACACCCGAAAAACTCTTCTAAAACTTTTTTACTGCATTGTATTCTATTCATCAGAAGGTTAAAAAGTGTAGAAGGAACCATCGGTCAAAACTCAATGGTTCTCTTAAAATATTATGGTAAAGTTTTTTCATTGTCGAACTGTAACATTACCTGTCACAGGTGCAATAAAAATATTTTACTATTGCTATAATAATTTCATTATAATTATATTTCCAAATTTGAAGTTAAATAGAAAATTCATTTTTTTCATAAATTGCATACAATACATTTTATACGTTGGACGATCAAATTTCTCACGCCACTTGCATATACTGATGAGTTTGCAATTGTTTGCATATAGCAATCAATTTTTTAATGAAACCGTAGTTATATTAAATTTTTATTATTTTTTTTACGCAGTATCGATGTTGGCTAACTAGAATTATGCATTTAAGAATACTGTGGGCCAATTTTCGAATAACGAATAAAAATTTTTTATCTTTTATTCGAAATTTTTGTTTAAATAAAATTTTTGCCGAACTGACTGACTGTAGGCAATATTATTCATCGCATGAACAATAAGTGTATCTTTCGTACTGTGGTGTTAATAATTTGACCATGCACCCAGTGTAAGTTATAATAAAAGTAGTATTTAATATTCTCTTAAATGATGTACTAGGGTTGAAGATGTTAAACTAATGTCGATACGAACAAATTAAGTGTTGTGGACGATTAAATAATTCTAATCTAATCAAATAATTAATTATATTAAATAATTTCGAATGCTTCCCTTAGTTTTATCAATGGTTTCATTAATATAACAATATGTCTCGTTAGACCATTTGGTGTACACGCTATTATGCACAGTGTCGATTACTTTTCCAAGAAGCCTTATTATTTTAGCTGAGTAAGATTTCAGTTTTTCAATTAGAACTCTCAGCGAAAGGACATGAAGTGCAAGCTAATTTGATGCGATCTTGCGGGCTAGTTACTGGCAAACTAATTTCGAAGGAACGAAGTTATCGCTGTTCAGCTCGCTTGCTGGACCAAGACCCTTAGCAGGGATGTTCTTATGGTTTCTTCCGGCGCAGTTGAAACCGAAATAAAACGAAATCAGTGTTCAGGGAAAGCCGGTAATTTCACATGATTACGTCCAGCTTGTGCTCATTCGACTTGGTTAATTAACTCCTTTATCCTTCGTAAATGTCAAGAGACAATATTTGGAGGATTCCGTCCCCACTGTCTTGGCCATTATACAGGACCGCGTGTCCTTTATGACCTTGGATTTCGAAGTACATTTAACGTCCAGTATTGCTTCAATTCCCAAGACCAAACATCTCTATCTAACATGTTTTGCTAATAACATTTGTAATAGTAACGAAAACATTAAATGATTAGGTGGAATTTAAAACAGTGAAACGATTAAAAGATTTCAAGAGTATTAATACATTATTTTCGCTGAATTAAAATTATTAGTGAAAAATATAAATTTATATTTACCTCCTGTGTCTTACAATTGATGCACAAATTTTTTATTTTATTTTTTAATTACCAGTTAGCAGAAGCACGCAAAAGAAAATAGTAAAAAGAATTAATTTTGAGTTTATCAAACGTGCTACATGTTTATTCGCTGATACTATATTTTTATTCAGAGGGAACGGTGCCGTGACGTTTTCAGAATTAGGTCAATGCATATATTTCCTGCTTTTATTAATACATAAATTATTATACTTGCATGAGATACATTTTCAGGAAGTTCATTACACATGGAGGATATCATTGGCCAGCTATATCGGTACAATTGATGAAAAATATTTTTAATTGAAATATTGAAACATTTGCAAATATAATTAATGCACGTGCACACTTCCAGCTAAAAATTCAGTTATAAATAAGAAAAATATGATTCTGCACAAGTTTAAATTCATACTTAATTCATATATTCATATATCTATAATATGCTAGAATATACTAGCATGTACGAGAACGTACTATAATATACCAGAATATACTACAATAATATTGTCGTTTTTCATTGATTGCCATTTCGTTACTTTCTGTTTATACTCTGAAAAGTTTTGGATCTGTTTATCTACTTGATGGATCGGTGTAGTTTCAATAAATTTTTTAAATCCAATACGAATTACAAAGATAATAACGTTGTTAGAAACACATTGTATCAATGTCTTTATTAAATAAAAGTAGAAGTAGTGAGCTTTTTAACTGAATGGCCTCTTGGTACTTATTTGTTATTGTAAGATTATTCCGTATAGAGTAGTCACTTAGCGAAATATATTGCAGGTAATAAGAGAAACAATTAATCAATATTTCATAAATATCTCTCAACGTTTCGAAGATTATTGTCCCCCAACAAGGACATTTCAAGGGTTCGTGAAAAGACTTCGACAGAATAAAAAGTAACGAGGGTAATATTCGTCGCAAGGGGCCGGAGAATTCTTGTCATGGTAAGAGAAGAATGAGGCCATATTTGTCTGACGAGGAATGCCCTTCGAGAAAAAGAAAATGTCAGATTCCGTCTATACGATACTTTTAGCAGAAATACGGGAGGATCGTCTTTTTCGTTTGGTGGATTCCGTTTGCTTTTACCTTAATTTGAAATCTTACCTGTGTAACTTTAATTTACTTGTGACGTCACTTAAACATCTTATATTGTCAAATTAACGCAGAAAGATATTATTAGACAGCGAGTCTCTATGCAAAATAAAATATTTATACATTATTTGCATGGAAATGAAGCTAAATAAAGATTTACTTCTTATGCAAATAATTTTAATCCCTTGAAAATAATTGATTTTATTACTCTGATTTCGGTATCATAGCAATTGTGTTAGTGCATATCGGTTTTGGTATTTGTTAACATAATATCGATAATCAAAATAATTCTAAATCAGTGCTTAAAAATAAATTGGAGGTTATAATAAATTATATTTATAGATGGACCGAAGATATTATCGATAAATACCTACAAATAGATATTTTTATATTTTCGTACCTCGGTTTGTAAAAGGATTTCGAACGTACAACCGAAAAATACCGGTATTTTATATTTCGGTAGGAGACCCTGTTTCGAGTCGGTGAATATTGTTCGGCCGTTCCATCTTCAAAAATTTTACGATTCTGTTTATTTATCAACTGCAATATTTTTGTAAAAACATTGCTCGAACACATCAGTATATTGTTTGATTTCTTTATAAATCTCGATTCGATATAATATTGCTCTTTGGGTAATACCACGTATCGAGATTGCAATGCAGCACTGTATTCCGGCTTTTGACATAAGTATTTAAAAATAAATTGTGTTAATTTAATTAGTGACATTGTACGTCCATGATATTAGTATTTAATCAAAATATTTCAATTAATTCCGATTGATCTCGGAGGATCTTCGGCACTGGAATTTGAAAGCAGTCCGATTGTAACAGCTATCATTAATTACTTTAAATATTTCATCTGCGTAAAGAATATTGTATGTAGACACGAGCGGTAATGATCGAATATTGAAGTTGTGTCAATGGTAATTAGAATTTACGGTCTTTTTCAATCAAACAGTCTCACTGACAATTTTTAATTTCATTATATGTAAATATACGATACCTTGTGCCCATCGTTGGATAATTTTGTGTAATATCATTAAAATACATATATTAAAACATTATGAAAATTTAAAGTATAAATAAATTTTTAATTGAATATGACCTTATTCGGGTGGGTAATAAAATCATTGGCAGAAAAAATTGCCATTTAAACAATGTTGTTATTTATTGATTCCATTAAAAAATGTTTTATGTCGAATATACTGCAATTGATGAGGCTCGCACAACGTTCGCATGTAAATAAAATATTTGTAATAAAACCAATAAATGACGAAGTCATGATTTCTGATGGAACTGGTTATTGTGCGATGTCGAATAACAGTTTCATAAATTGCGGTACTTGCAAATTTGTGAGAATGATGTTCATACAAAAAGTACGCTGTTTTCACGCAGGGTAAAAACAAAAGGCTACACGCAAAAGTGAGTCGAAAAGAAACAATAAAACTTTTAATCTGATGCTTCGTTTTTGAGTAAATCGAGTTTGAAAATTCAGCGAATGCGCATGCTACTTGATTAGTGTCGGCTGATGTGTCTGATAGTAATCTACCGATTCTACTTATTGCATATACTGAAGCAAGCCTGGGCGACTGTTGCTCCGAGAGTCGATGACGTAGAATCGGCTACCCCCACCCGGCCGGCTAGCGCGAGAGGGGAATACGACCTTTAAAAGTTTTTAAACTCTCCTTTCGCCGTCCTCTTTCACTTCCGAAATTTTAATCGCGCATTAGACGACTAATCATAATCGTAATTATATCGTGTTGGATATTATTTGAATCCGAAAAAAGAGACGAATGCAATGATAAAAGTTTCATAAAAACAATTTAGAAAAGTTGCAATGTTTTGCTTCGCTCGCATTAGTGTGAGTTTCATAGATACTTGAGTCCTCGCTGGCTGAGTCGTCGGGCGTTTCTACCGCACGATTGGTTCCAAGGGGGATCCCCCAGTGGTGGGGATAAAATTGTGACAGTTACGGTAGAGATCTCTTCGACAGTTACAGGGAGGATACTGTACTTACTTGAATAATGAAAAATTTTTTCTTTCACTTTCATTTTGTACATCAAGTTCTTGTAACGTCGGAGGTTATAGTTTCGTCGAAGGCCTCTTGACTTCCAGGGACCGCGGTTGATATGCTTCGCCGTGAGCATAAGTTCACGTACATTTCCCTTCGATACAAGACGATGACTCGGACTTATTGCGAATGAGGGTGCCTATTCGGCTTGACATTGCTTTTGAGTGGGCTGGAAGCTTTTGCGGTCTATAAAGTTGTCCGGCAGAGCATAAAGTGATTGGCGTGTCTATCCTCACCAGTTGGAGTTTCTATTCTCATCATTGATGTTTCCATTCACATCGGTGGTTTCGGTGAACGCGAAGATTTAAGGTGCTAATGTTTAAGGGGACTTACTCCATGTCTAAGTAGAGAGGTGCAATTTGAAGATCCGAATTGGAGGTACCTACTCTTCAAGTACTCGCAGCAATAGACCGCAAAGCACCATCTCTGGGTGATAAAGCCAGCGTTACTAGACATCGGTCTATATTCAAAGCGGCTAGTTCGTCGAGTGTATACTCGCAAGTTGAACTAACATTTTGAGCAAAGGGGCGCATCTGTTCTAGCATCGGAACGTCCACGCAGGCGGATGGTGTTAGCCTTTGACTCTGGGATGGATTCTATAGTCCTGTCTTCGTTCCGCCTCTACATTTTTTTGTAAGGCCTCTCGGTTTTGAAAATGTTATTATTCTTATCTAGCTGCGTAATTCTTAGAAATTAAAGACAGTCTTCTAGAGTTCGCTATAGCACATGGTACACAAGAAAAATGAATTCCTTCCTGTAACGTTTGTATGATTTCGTGTGTAGTGTCTTCTTGTAGAAATTTCGTCCGCTTGCATTAACGAACCCCAGCCAGCTCGTCTGTCACTCTCGCGTCAACCCTTGAGTCAACAGCCTAGTGTATCACGCGTTGGTCTATGTGCCGTTTCTATCCGTTTCTCGTATCAATACGCGAAAGATGCGAAACATCGAATTTCGGCGATGAGGGGCGATTTGCCACTCGCAGAGAGATCGGTTGGATCGGATGGCACCAGTTCCGATGGAAAACACGAAAAGAGCAGCGTGTCCGCGGCAGAGTCACGAGAAGTTTCGTGGCCGGTCTCGGCGCCGCCGATTAGATAGGCGCCAGCGTAATGGCGGGCGGTCCAATCTGCATTCGTAATGACGAACGTGGAAGGTGACACAGTGTCTGACCTCGGCGCAGGGACATCGGCCATCTATTAACCCCTGGGGCCATACGAACCCACCCCGAGTCGTCTGCTACCCTGTCACAGGGAACCACCCCGGGCAAGCCCGTGCTACCACGGCCCCTTAACGACCCACCGACTACCACCATCGTTCACCATTCTCTTGGCGTAACCCCGGACTTCTAAAGCTTAGACATATGTATGTACATGTATTCGGTATGGGTATACACATCCGGGCATCCTATGAATTCGAACTGTTTCGTGTTAAGACCATTTTTTGCTCTGGCCTCATGCTCGCCTAATTGGCCGCCATTTACACCATAACGATCGAGGATTGCGGATTCCGGCCGGCGACTCATGTACACAGTCCATTCAATAAACAGAGATGAGTACCAACTTCCTTGTGGGGTATTCGTCAATCTTGGTTACTTATTATCGTTTTTCCTTAGCTAGAGGCGTAGCGATCATATGAAGGTCATTGACATCTTTTAAAATGGATACCTACATTTCTGTATGCATATTGATTTTTCTTGCTATTCTACATAATACAGTACTAGAAGCATATGGCCGAAAAATTAACAGTTATCTACAATAGATATTTTTAAAAAGTATGTTTTTGTTATTTAGTGTATTTTATATTTTATAAGTGAAAATTATGACTCGTATCGAACACATTCCGTCATAAAAACAAACAGTACACAGCGATGCAAGAAAGTGTTTACATAACGCTCGGATGAAGAGTTTGAACTCCTGCTTTAATCAACATAATTTTTCAAAATATTTTGTTAATATTTTGTAGTTTTTCTATGTAGAATAGATATGTAGCAAAGAAGAATCGATATGTACCAGAAAATGTAGGTATCCGTTTAAAAAAATGTCAGCCACCCAACTTCAACCAAAACAAAGATATAGCTTGTTACAATTGCGTGAATCACTCTGTATTTTTTTAGAGCGATCAAAAAATTTCTGAATCTAGAGACTCGTCTTATAGTAAGCTTAAGCGTAAGCATTATTTTCATAACACGCAAGTATAGGTAAATTTCTGTCAAGATATTCTAAATTAGGAAAAGGATGATTAAAGAGTAAGAGAAATTTCCATTTTGCTTCTGTTTCTCGCAATCCTCGGAAAAAAGTTTTATTTTGCACAGAGATCCGCGGGCTAATTATAACGAATTCTCCTCACCCGTACACCGGAGGGTTAATGTTTGTTAAAGCGAACGATTTCTCGTATTTCACAAATTTTCCCGTGCCATAAATGCATGAAGACCCGCAATCCAGTTATAAAATTCCTTCGGATCCCTGTGTGAAGTCGTTCCAAGTTTTTAATTAATATCGAACCATTAAACTTCCACCGTAAACCAATGATACCTTAACGACACGAAGTTCGAGGACTCAACGATACCCGAGAATGTTTTCAGTGTCCGGGAGGTTGCTAGCGACGCGTTGAAAAACCAACGCACCTCCGTATTGAATATACAAAATTCCGCGTTAGTTGCGACGCAGCGGCGCGGCGTCGTTCGCGCGCGCGCGAGCACATACAAATTATAAATTTCCGTTTCATTGAATTTTCATGGTGAGGCGCGCCGGATATTGGTTTATCATTCAACTTGACGTGATTTCGTCTACGTTCCGGGCAGCTGTAATGAGATTTCCAACGATACTGTGCTTTCATGCATCGACGGAAAGGCGATATCAATTAATTATTATCGTTCCAGTCAGGATTGGGTTTCCACAAGTTTACTGCCTCCACAAAGTTTACACGCAACCTCCGATCCTTGCACTTTAGTATTCACCGCAAATTCGCAAGTTAATTGAAGCATTTACGTCCGCTTATGCAACTCACGGTCACAGTCGAATATCACATTCGCTATAAATCGACGATCGTGACAAGAGGTCGCTGTAAATTAAAAAATATTGAACGCACTTTGAAACAGTATAACTTTTTTATAATCGGACGAGCTGACTTTTCTTGAAAGTCGTATGTATATTATAATTATATAGAAATACTCTCGGCAATTCTCGAGTCTACGTACATTGCTATTGCACCGGAGCGGCGCGCGAGCAACCAGATTGGAAAACAATTAATTATAAGCGCGCGGATTGTGTACAGTTTTATTAGCATAACTTATTAAAATCGCGCCTGGCTGGAATAAGACCGCGAGAATATACAGCTCGATGTGTAACAGCGCAGATTTTTCCGATTGTTATCGTTCCAATGATCGCGTCTCGATGTCTCCTTAATTAAGATTTGATCTCAAATGAATTTTGATTCCTATGATCCTGTTCGATTGCAATCACCGATTGTGTTAATTAAGTGAGCAATAAAGGACACCCGCAAACTATATACGCTCTATACGCTCTACGCGTATTAACCAACATCATATGGTATTGATCTTCGTGAATTCCCTGCTTTTAACCGGAGGACAGAGAATATACAGACGATAATTAATTTCTCAAATTAAACGGGAAAAGGTATGACTAAAATAATTGAAATTACAACTTATTCAGCTTTTGAGAATCTATTTACTAGTAAATTGTTATTTTCATGCAGTTGTAAGTGTATTTAAAACATAATATTTATGAATTAATATGCACACGGAGAGTGTTGCGAAATTATATTCTCTGGATAGAAGATCAATTAAACAAATGGACCTCAAAATTGACCGTGACACTTTTTTCAAGATCAGAATTGTTTTTTTATCGCATCCTATGGTACTCATCGCGAAGAACAAAACCTCACACCCTGTACAAAATGTCGACAGATTGATTATAATTACCACAGTTGTTGAAGTAATGCCTGACTACGTTTTACATTTTTAGGGTCGCGAACGATAAATGGCTTAAAATAATAATCAAGGTTCTGCCATGATCTCCGGGAATTCGTTGTATAAACGCAGTAAATTCGGTAAAACGGTCGTTAATTAATCATTGGACTCTGTGTACCGCGTCATTTACGTTGAGTTAAAGCACCGTTCGAAGAACGCGTTATTCCATAATGCATTAGAAAGTATAAAGCTCTCGGTTTATAGATTCTGGCAGCGAGAATACACGTGTGCACAAGCGGAGAATTTGCGGCATGTGATTTTTCGACCCGCATATACAAACAGCATGACCGGCTGTGCCGACCAAACGACTCCGCTTCTTTCTATATATATATGTATATACGTATACATATATCTCTTTCCAGCAGTTACGAGTCCGAAAAAGAATTTACATACCCATCAGCGAACGATGTCCATCCTATTCCATGGACCGACTTGTGCAGGATACACTTTCTTTTAGAACTTGTTAATTGTGTTCAGTGTCGAAAGTAAAGGCAGTCTGAGAAACTGTATCCCTCTCGGATGGCAGTATGTCATACATTTGAACGCATTGAGACATTTTTTCCACTGAAAACAGTTTTTGAATTCGTTAAGGGAGAAGGGTAGTCACGTGACATAACTAGAAAGGAACTAGAATCTAGCTAAATTT
>CM052264.1:8108733-8122039 GCA_028455795.1 Lasioglossum marginatum | reverse complement strand
GACCTTGGACTCATAAATAAATGCAATTGGACTACTCTGTTTGATCAACGGAAATTTAATTTCTTGTTGTTCATGTGTTGATTATTTGTCACAAAAACATTGCATGTACAATCGATTTGGTGTAGTTACTTCAAACATTCTTTGGAAATACCCAGGACGTAAATATCGAGATGAACTGTAATTGGAATTTAAATAGCCGTTGTTTATTTAACAAAAAGTGCCCGATTCTGCATTTTTCAAGTGCAACAATTTCAAACGAACTACGTAGCTCCTGTTACAGTGTGGAAATGGGAAACGCGTGAGCTATAAAGCGAAGATTAAAATTCAACCAATAGGATTCGTATTTCTTCACAAGCAACAACTCATCAGCTTTATGCTGTACAGAAGTTCGTATCTAAATACGATTCGCTTCGGTGAGCTTGAAACCCATGCGAATACCTATATTATTTAATTTGCGATGACGGAAGAATTTTGTTTATGTACAATGAAGATTCGTTTAGACGATAAGGAACAGCAGTATTTGCTGTCATTTCGTTCGACAACGCCCCGTTTTCTGCGATATTAATCAGGACTGGTGGCCATTTTTGTCATCGCGCTTTCGAAATTTATTAATCCTGTTCGACATCATATGCTCCATTGAATATTCAGCGGCGTTCACCAGGTGGGAAGATCAAATTTGCGGGGAGATCATTAATAATAATTTTAACAAGGAAGCAAGTGGAACATTTATCTGTTGCATTTAACTGTGAAAAGGTTATGTAGTGGCACATTAGTAAGCCTTTAAACCTAGTGTTAAAAAAATCCAAAAATAAAAAAATCATTTTTCCAAGATTTTAGATTACAAGAGTCTCTTGAATATACGGGGTGTACCAATATTACGTGTAAAGACTACCACAGCTGGAAAGATTATATTACATTAAATGAAAAAAATTTATTCTATATTTATAATTTATTTTCTTTTTGAAACTTTGAAGTCGTTTTTTAAGAGAACGGTTAACCCCTTGCCGTAACATTTTCTTTACAGTTACAGTGAGTCTTCATCTCCAAAAATGTCGCAGAATAGAAAAGAAAATTTATATTCTTTTTGATATTGATTACAAATGAATCAAATTTTATTTTATTTAAAATGAAGGGCGTAATATTCATATTTATTGAACTCCTGTGACACGTTAAAATACGTGTAAGGGGTTAACTTGAGACCCATAGTTCCTTTAAGATTTTTTATCCTCTTGATGAGTAAACAGATCTCCACTGATTCAGAGGTATAGAATCCAGCTGTGATAGTCTTTGTTCATAATTTTGATACATCCTTACAGACACAAAATCGTGGAGCATGCAAAATGTCCGAAATTGTATTGGCGTAGCTAGCATCGAAAATCTTTAATTATCCGGAATAGACTCCAGTGGTAGACAGGAACTCCATTTCTTTTTATACGAACGCGCCTTCTCTTGGCTCCGTGTATCACCGCCGAGGCAGTTTTTACGTTAGTAATTTCTGCTCTGAATGACAGCCTTCAGCCGCTCGTTCATCTTTGAAATTGTACGTCGGGACACTCCGGTTCTTCTCATTAAAAATTTTTCTTGCCGCCGCTGTGTGTAACGCGCGCGCTGCTCCCGCACGGAGACTTTTCGGGGCAAAACATATTGCTCGGCCGGGTCTTGTTCTAAACGAGGCTGCGGCAAATTTTTCACAAATTTGCCAGAAAATACTCTTTTCCCCCCTTGGGCAAAAGGACGGTTGGTTGGTCAGGATGCCTGGACTTCAATTAAATTCCTGAAAGTTCTCAAGTCTACCGCGTGGCCGCGACGCGGCCGCGGAACGACGCCGAACGGGAAATTTAATTAAAAAACTGCAAACACACAATTTTTTTCGAAGTTCTAGTCGGCGAAATTGCTCCCCAACTCTGGGAAGGTGTGCCTCGCTACGTTTGATCTTGCGTCGATACCTCTGGGCAGGATCGAAAGCCGATCGATTCCTGGCTCTTGCTTTTCGTACGTGCACTGTTGTTCGTTTACGTACTTGAAAAGGAGCAAGTACACTTCAAGATTATAGCAAATTAACTTCATTAAATGCTTATTCTATTCTTGAATACTTATGAATCGTGTTAGTATTATTATTAGGATTTCATGCATTTATGGTAAACGTGAATAAAATACAAAACTGCGAAGACAGTAGAAGCATTGGAGGATATTCTTACAATAATATTTTCGTTCTGTCGAGATTACTGAAAGAGAGTCTACTTTCCTTGCCTCGCAAGAAGTCCCTCGAGACGGAACGGAGGCAAAGGAGATCCTCGCTCGCAGCCAATGATTAGGCCGTGACGTCACACACTTTAGCCAATAATTCGGCTAGAACCGAAAGTGCCAGTGGGATGACCCAATCCTTGCCATTCCTTTCGAATTCCTGCCAGGAGATTTCTTGTGAGGTAGGGAGAGTACATTTCTATGTAGTTTTCGTTTCTTACACTTGACTGAACATTTTTTATTTTGTATAAAATTCCGCAATCTAATTATTGTTAACCCCTTACCCTACAACAGGGCTGGGCAACTTGCTGCTCGCGAGCTACAGGCAACTGCTCCCCACCAAACTCTGGAGTGTGGAGTGTGGAGTGTAGGAGGAGGTGGGGGAGATTAGGATCCTCGTACAATCACGCGAGACAAAGCACGATCGGGGCAATATGAAATATTTGATAATCGGGGAACCAGTACACTGGTAGTGGGAATCGTGAAGCGACAGCGGAGAAGAAGTCGCCTGGGCCCGTCCTATAATCAGCAAACCTTTTCTTCCTGAATTTCAAATGTTTTTACTGTTTTAAATTGCATCTTATCATTTTTTTTCATAAACGCATAAAATCCGCTGCCTAATAATCAGTGTGGCCAGATGAGTGGGAGGGAGGCCAGTTGCGTTCGGTTTCGAGATCTTGGGCCCTCCTTATTTAGCCTAGGGCCTAGGGCCTAGGGATGATCACCGTGAAGGAGGGAGCCCCGCATATCCCCGTCTCTCCTTCCAGGGAGGGCGGGGAGTCCGTAATGAGTAATTAATTACTAGAGTGGAGACAAAAGCATAATCTGGCGATTCTGGCCGGATCTCCCGGTGAACTTGGAGCCGCTTAGATTCTTTCGACGGGGGCGTGTTCAATACGTCCGCGAGAATATTCTTACTTAACGTTCTCATAACGTCGATGAAACGGGGAGTTTGGAAGTCCGATCGACGAGTGGTTCCTTAACGATAGCTCGGAAAATTCGCCCGCTAAATTTCCTTTCCGGGAGATTGCAACCTTCGGAGTCGGCGGCGGCGGCGGTTTCGTGTGCTCGAACTTTCCGGCCTCTCTGAAAAGTTTTATTTATTTATCCGTGCCGCGGAACGACAGGGCGGAAGGCTCATCCTCGAGGAATATTATTAAAGCCGTTGCTCGTATTTGACTTCGGACGACCGTGCACGCTCCAGGGCCTAGAAACTTTATTTGCATACTGGCCGCGTTTCAGCGCGACGCGATACGCTGAATGAGTGCGAAACGAGCTGTGCGAATTGACAACTGGGTTAAATACACTGGCTGGTAATGAACCATCGTAATGGGCGTACAACATGTCACGAGGAATTGGATCCGACTGGGATTGGGCGACGTCTCTTGCCTCGCGCTTTTCCCTGGCCCATTTCGCCCGCGCTTCTAATAGGAATTTCGAGCCTAACGACTTATTGTACGCTGATTATCAGCGTTACGATGGATTCCAGATAAATCTGGTCACGCCATGTCGTTATCTTATAACTTGAATCAACCCTGCCAAACAAGAATAATAGGAGTTCCTCGAGGCAGCCGTGTCGCAGATGTTTCAACAGAATTCATAGTTATTAGATTGAACTTATTTTGGGTTTATTAAAGGTCAACTTGGTCTTTTTTTAAACGGAATAAAGTATTTTTTAATACTAGACTAAGAATGGAACCAAAACTAACCAAATTTCTAACCGAACGAATTTATATTGCACCCCCAACAATTAGATAGACAGATTAAGTAGTATACCTTTCAGCCTCCTGGCCATAAGAAAGGAACACGATTTACAATAATTACTTTATTATCTTACCTCTCGCAACATAACGTACAAGCCGTTAGATGTCACGTGCAATGCGATGGGTTACGTTCTCCGCAAATCATCAAGAGTCCATGAACCGTATGCATCTAGACCTTAAGCCTGCCATCTGTTAAGACTGTAAAGTCTTTAGCACTCTAAGCTTACGACACGGCGTAGCTATTAAAACAAGAGAAACTAATTGCTAATGGAGAGAGGGGGAGTGGGGGGACGCGGAAAAAATATCCGGGCCGTTTAAGCCTCGATAAATTTCAGGGCAGAATCCCCGAGGGGGAATAGTTCTTATTCCAAACAGCAGATGTTTTAACCGTAGGTGGAAAAGGCGATGGATATAATACGTTAGCCGGGGAAGTAATTGGGCAGTTAAAAGGATAAAGCTAAGGAGGCTGGGGAAAGCCGAAAGAAGCTGCGACTCTAGATAACTGGCAATGAGCCTGGCACACGGCCGACGCAGATGGCAGCCACGTTTGCATAACGGCTGCTATTTACTTCGTCACATTTCAAAGCTCCGGCGCGACACACGCGCCTCCTCTTACGCCCAGACGACAAATTTTCACACGCTCGCATAAACTTTAAGCACTCGTCGCTTATGTGAGCAACCAGCCACTTTTCCTTTTACCACTTTCTATAGCCTCGCTATTTCAGAATGATCAAAAACCCATGCCTCAAAATGTTTCGGCTTGTTCGGCGTAGAGCTAACTAGGAATCTTTGAGTCTTTAGCTCAATGATGAGGATGCCCGAAAAATATTGTATTTTCTTGAAAGGGATAATTCCTGAGGTTAGTTGAAGTAACTTTTTTCTTTGCGAAAATCTTCTCAGCGGCTTCGTTAAGAAGTTATTGACGAAAATCAGAGACCAATCAGAGTACGGTGAGCGGATTCCGGCTCAGCCAATGCCAACGCTGCGCTCAGCGGAACCTGTCGTCGAGTCGTTGGTCCGTGTTTTTCGTTAATAACTCCTTAACAAAGCCGCGGAGAACATTTTTGCAAAGAAAAAACTTACTTCAAATCTAATTATTCCAAATTATAAATAATTTTCTTTCAGCCGTATAACTAATTTAATGCATATAGTATCATATTTCTCCAACATTTTGAAGACATTGAAAAATTAGAATTTTTAAAATTCTTTTATTGTTAATGGTGCAGTTAACAAATTGAAGCAGCAGAAAATGAATTTTTGCACTGATTTCTTTATCAAGCTTTCCAAGTTGCTTCCAATATTCTACTCTCGACTATACTTTTTATTTCCATTTCAAAATTATTGTTACAACGAGGGCAAGTCGACCTTTTCCATTTTCGGTTTAGTTTTAATTCGAGTGTTATTTGAATAGAACTATGATTAATAAAAGAAAAAAATGTGGAGGACACTTAATTGCTTCGCTCTGCTGATTGCTTCCTCATTCTTCAGTATAGCGATGTTAGTAAAAACGTTTGAAACGGTACCACTATTACGTTCTAACTTCTTTTCGAACAAAAAATGTTGACCGTCGAAAATGACATGACATAAAAATGTAGAAAATTGTTTCAAATACTTATCATTTATAAATTCCATGACACTATACGTGATGTCATTACATTTTTGTCATTTTTAATATAGAAAATAATATTAAACTAAAATATAGAAAATATAATATACAATATCATATATAATATAAATTCCATGACATTATACATGATGCAACATTACATTCTTGATATATAAAATAATATTGAAATAAAGTATATAAAATGAATATATAGATGAAATATAGTAACTCTTTTAATATAGAAAATATACGATAATATACAGTATAAGGTATAATATATAAAATAAAAGAACAGAAAATACAATTTAAAAATTCCACAACTCGTAAATATTCGGAACACGAATTCTTAGTATAATAAAGTTAAAATTTTCATTTTCTGAGGGTCAGGTGGACTGCTATTTTGTTCATACTTAGCTGAAACTATTTAATTAAATGCCGAGAGGAATTCGTAGTACAGAAATTCGTCGGAGCTGACGTTTAAAACTGTTTGGCTCCTGAATTATTCGACACCGTGGTATTTTTAATATTCAATACAGTTTCAATATCGATGTCAGAGGTATTTAGGAACTTTCTGTAAGACTGTACGACTGGTTCCTGCGGTCCGATCCGTGGATCCGTATACATATATTCGCGTTGTTATTAAATTCTCCGGGGAATTGTGAGAAAAGTTGTGATAGTTAACTATTCCGGAGTTTGTGGCGAAAGATTTAAAGCAAAGTTGCCCCGCTAATAGCCTACATCGAACACAATGCTTACAGCTACCGCAAGAATTATACTTGTATGAAGTAATAACAAGCTATACCTCGAGCTAGCAATATGTTAATGCATCCTACTGCAACAAGTTTTTATAATAATTTTAAGCTCTCTTTATGATATCTTTCGGCACTATGGGAATAGTATTGTAATCCTTGTGATTTGCAATTAGATGCGTACAGTTTGCTTTCCTGTAGTTTTTGCAACGATACAACGATGATATTATCCGACGAAGTCGTGGAGTCACGGATAAATTGATTATTATCAGGATATGATAATATTTCTTGGTTATATTTGTTTTGTCTATTTACATAACGTATTAATTATACTGCAACTAAACTGCAGATATGTATTTCCATTACTTTTGTAATAATATGAAAAAATTATATACAGTGGTTCACCAGATATCACCACCTCGATTTTCGTCATTCCCATTTTAAATGGGATCGTATGTTTTTTCCTGCAACAATCGATGAAGCTTCATATTCTCTACAAAAAAGTATTGCAACTATCACCATTCGATAGAGCGTACTCGAATTAGTTACTAAAATTTTTTTGGTTTTCAATAAAAATCACTCTTCACCATTTTAATAGGGGTGGACGGGTGGTCTGGGACACCCTATATATAAATATTGTTGGTGGGAAGTATATTAACTAATTTAATCGTGTAAACGCTGCTCAAAATGAGGGAAAGTTGAAGTAATGTTTATATATAATTAGTAGATTATTATTACAGTGAACCAAAATTATATTGGCACATTTTTTAAAGGACCATACCTTTTCAATATTGGATCATGCGACTTGGATTTTACGTGGGTGATCCTTCGAACCTTAGTCGGCACCAAGTGCAATAATCACAGGATCTCGATTATTCGAATAAACGAGGCCTTAACACCGTGTATATGAATAGAAGGTCATTTAGTGTATTTACAGATGATAAAGTCAGGATGCGGACACAGTGGATAGCGGAGACAGAAAATAGCATGGTTGTGCCGCAGTATTAATAGTAGGCGAAACGTTCGGATCGACAACTGGTGTAGGTACACTGGGCCAGGAACAAATGCCGTACGTCAACGTGTATACGTACATATGACGTACGTTTGCTTTAAATTTGTTGCTCAGGTGCAGAATACTGTCATGTCGCGCGTGTCGACGCAACACTGACATGAGTAATGTGATTCAATATTGATGTTTGTATCCGTGCCGACAGCTTGAACTCGGGCGAAAAGAAACTTTTTTAACAATATAAATTTGATTATGTTCTAAACCACAATTTTTAAGTTAACTGTGCCTGATGTGTAGCAGTAACTAAATACTACCGCGGGTAACTAAATAACAAAATAGTGTAAAATATTCTGTGCGAGCATATCAACAGCATATGTAATATTATTAACATAACAGAAATATTAATCATTTAATGGAGTGACTTCTCACTTGTATTTCATAGATACTAGTTCATTCAATACACTGTCATGAAAATTTATTTTTATGTTTAGACAAAGGATTGTGTCGCCCATACTTGTATTATTGACGTTACAGTGAAAATATTAGAGATTTTTAAGAATTTATTGAACGATTGAAATACAAGTGATTTTGTTAATATTCAGGATGTATCGAATAATGAAAATTTCGTTTGTTTAAGAAGCATAAATATATGAAAATGCTAACTCTTATGTCAAAATATCACTTTAACACTGTCGTTACAAATTAAAAGAAATTAGAATATTATTTCTTTAATTCAATTAATCTTGCAAATTAGGAAATTATCTGTTACACAGATAAAGATCCGCAATGAAGGTTATTAGTCAAGGGTACAATTGACAATGAGACGCAAACACAGAGTATAATTCTAGGCGAAATTGACTGCTCAATGGAAGCAGGATACGTGTCAGCATTAAATTATGTGCAACTATCAATCAAGTATGAGACCTCTCCTTCATTTTACTGCAGCGATGTTGCGCTGTGTTGGTTCGAGTATTGAAATCCATTCTTCATCATTTGCTGTTAAATAGAAGGAACTCTCCGTTTCCATTTATTCAGAATGACAGCAGTACAGTTTATATTAAGTTTATCTTATACAGTTTCATTGCAAAGATAAGGAAAATCTTTTCGAGTTTATATACTTTCGTTTTTGTAAATGTTCCCATACTGTGAACATAATATTAAATAAAATGTGTGTGTAATACTAGATTGAAATTATTAATTCTTTTCATGATTTGTAATTAAAATCAAAATTAAGAACGAACAATTAAACTAACGATTAAAGTTAAGTCTTGGAAGTCGTCAAACTTTTATAAAAAGGATATGCATTGCGAATTTGTAATGAATTTTTATTTAAAATCTTATTTGTCCTAGGTGTGAAAAATATTTGAAGCTGAAATGATGTATTAATTTCATAGCAAAGATAATTTTAATGATTATTACCTCACAATTTATAATTTTATATGTAATACATGTCTTGTATTGAATATAAAACAAATTTGATGCAGAAGCTGTATTGAATACTGCGCTTTCAAATGACAACGTGACTAATCTAATTTTATTTTCATTATAAATATCAAACAAGAGTGGCCATTAAATAACAAATGCAATCATTGATCCAATTGATAATCCACTATCTATATCAACTGTTAATTGCTATAATACGTCGCTCGAATTATAGATTTAATCGATAATGGCAAGCAGTGTTGAAATAGTTGAGCACTAATTGTTAATTGCATCAAATTTTGTGCACCACTTCTAATAAGCGATACCACACCTATGCTAAGTATTATCAAATTATTTATTAACGATTGCAAATGGTATCCGTGCAAATGGTATCCGTGTCAGCGCATTATTGGGGAAATGTAAGTAATATTAGCACCGAATATTGATATAAATGTATCAGCGGGAATTATAGTTTGCAGAAATATGTAGTTCAGTATACTCGAATTCGAAGAATTTTTCAGTTCAATTTTCTTGGAAATGTAGCTTCTATTTTTATTATTATGCTTTTTGGAATTTCATACAAGATGCATTTCAGCTATATCAAATATTTTGTCGTACACGAATCAATTCGTTTTAGCACATATTTTCTAACAAATTAATGCAGATAAAAAAATTACAGACACCATTATATTACTTGCAAGAACAGTATAACTTATTTCTCTTCCATGTTTTTCGAATCATATAAATAATATATGAAATAATAATAAATCGTATAAATAACTATATAAAGAAAGAGCCACAAATATAAAAAGGGTTGTGCCCTTTACCAATCCTTTATCTTTTGTTTATTATTGTTAATTATTTTTGTTCGTTAGGAATAGACTGCGGATCTTTATGCAAGATAAAAATGTTTTGCACCGATTGTAGGCACCAGGAGTTAACTGAAAATTCATTTCATCCCTTAATAGGTTTTTTACATTGAAAACATCATAACAATATTTTTAGATTTTTCTAATCTTTTACTGTTTTATATTTCGCCCAGCCAATTTCTTCATAAATGCATAAAAATCCGCAGTCTACATAGGAATCGTTAACCCAAAACGTGAATGCGGTGAACAAATACAAAATATTAGTCGCATAATGTGGCAGCGCAGTCGTTATAGCTCTCAGCGTCCGAAGTTAATTCGTCAATTACGTAAACATGGATTTCAGTTAGCACTAACTAACAAGAGAACATATTCAAGTTACACAAACCGATTTTGATGAAACTTCTGTGACGTGTACAACAATTATTATAAAAATATTAATTATGTCGGAACAATGCATTTTTTGTAGGTGGACACGTAGAGGACATACGAAGGTCATTCACTTTTTCTCTAAACGGAAACATATTTTTTATTTTTTTGAATTGTGTCTCTGTCGCGTTGATTTCACATACAAATTACATAATAATGCCGATTACATAAATAATTCCGCAACCCAGTTAACTTATCCACGCTTCCGAATCCCTTCTCGTTTCGACGTCGGAGGTTGGCAATAACATCGTTCCATAGATTCCTGCAACTTTATTACCCTCTGACCGCAATATTAGCGAATCCTTTAAAGCACGATACCGAGCGCGGCGGCGGCGGCGGCGGCGGCGGCTATACGTTGGTCGCGTTGCAGCCGTGCACGATGAAATCGCGACTGTGTGCGTTCCGCATTTCTGGTTACGTAGAAATGCACTCTTCAAATAAGGTTGGAGATTCATAGCTCTAATGTTGTTTGCGGGAAAAAGTGCGCGTAGAGAACAACGACCCGAAGCGAATAGTTTCTGCTGCAGCCCGTATCATTGCAATTTTTTCCCTCTTTTTATGAACATAATGTTTATCAAGGATATCCAGCCCCGAAATATTTATCGACGAAATTTATTCATTTCTCTAGGATCCACCTATTTACGAGATCGCGAATATTCCAAAATGTACCAGAATATAGCGGAATATACCAAAATATAAATGTACTCTAGCAAACTAGAATATACCAGAATATGTCAGAATATACTAGAATATATAAGAACACACTAAAATATACCAAAATGTACCAAAATGTACCAGAATATACCAGAAAGTATCAGAATATGTCAGAAAAAGAGAAAAAATGTTATTCGTTTTTTTCGATTTGTATTTATTGTATGAAAGGGCTAAGCGATGATTAAACGTAGAGAGATTGAAATATGAAATTTTTGTGGATACTATTATGTTATGTATCCGTGTGTGTGCGCGATTACTAACATTAAATAATATAAAAAATAGAGAAATCGTTGGATAAGGTAATATTTAATTTGTATTGGAAATAATTTTTATAGAATTAATAAAATTAAATTGGAATATATAATATAGGAAGAAGTAGAGTATACGTTGTATTTGTTGTAGCATCCTAACTATAGATTACCAACTTTATATTACCTGGAGTCGTTATTTATTAGTGACCAATACGAAATTGGTATGTCCGTCTCTTGGCTCATTATAGTGGGACAAACGCATCTTCAAACAGATCGCGAGGTCTCTCGCTTTGCATACCCGGCACAATTTTTCCGATTCCACGCTCCAGTGACTCTCAACTCTCCCCACGTTTCTGCCCGAGTCGGCTTTTGCAACTCCAACCAACCGGAGAAAATTTCTCTGTGTTTTGCGCAATTTTAAAAGAAAGGGTATTGTTAACCTTCCCAGACGTATATACGGGTCAGTTCTCTGACGGTCTTTCTTATCTTCCTTCTCCGGTGAGCCGGAGCGTAGCACAACTGCAGCAGTGGAATTAACCTTTCGTTATTAGATTAATGCCAATCTGACGTTGATTTTAGAACAAGGTAACTACCCTTAATGTAGACCATTGATTTTGGAAGCTTGCCAAAAATAAAAACATTCTTTTTTTAGTGAAACTGGTATCCAAAATTATTGTTACGTGTTAATAGTTCACTCTGAAAATGTTTTAAAATCATGGTAGAAACTGCAAAAAGGTTAAATTTTGCAAGTACCTAACAAGGAGCGCTTCGAACATTTATAAAGAAAATAACTTTTTTTTCCTATGAAAAATCAATATTGATTTTTTCATGTCATGAAAAATTGACCGACCCAGTTTTCATAGTTATTGTCACTTTATCCCACCAAATAAACATTCTGTTTCGTCATCATCATTATGCTATTTAATAATGCAGTTACAAAAACACCTCTAATTATTATTTTTGTATGCTACCTAAGATTATCTTTTTAGTTTCTAAAATAACGTCCTACACGTCACTCGTAACTCGTATGTACTATTGTAACTATCGACGTGCGTGTAAAATATTTTGTGTTCCGTTTCTGATCGTGTATACCATATGAGCCATTCGACGTCAAATCGATCACTGTTGCACTCGATGTTTGGGATTTTGTTCAAATTGAAATATGTTGTGACCCACGTGGAAACAAAGAGGTTTACCGCCATAGCGTGCAACTCTAGTGTGTACAATCCAAACCGTTATAACTTTTGATACATGAAAAATTTTTGAAATACGTTCCAAGCGACGCAGTTTTGTAACGACATATATTGTCTACAGTTCTCATTAAAAAAGTTGAGATTACACTCTGTCGACCACATTCGAAATGGCAACAGCTTGCTACGAAAGAACTACAAAGCATCTCTGAGCTCTCAATTATTTACATAAATGTTACAAATGAGTAAAGAAGTAAAAATGTTCAAGCAAAACTTTTCGTTTGAAAAACCTCTTTCTATTGCTTCCCATTGACGCTTTTAACTATAAAACATTTTTTTAGAAACGCTCCACGCTTAATATTTTATGAAAACTTCTGGAACTTTTTCATTGCTACTCTTTTATTCTCACTTTTGAATTGTTATTTATCATATTATTATATGTACGTTTTTGTTCTTATCTATGCATATGTACTTACAACATATATTTGTATATAACTTGTCTAAGCGTATTTATAAATATAGGGTACATTATTTATTATTATTAGACAACGGATATTATGCATTTATGACAAAAATTAGTAGGTGTAATTTAAAACATTGAAAACACTAGACGAATTCTAAAATACTTTTATATTATTTTCAACCTGTTGAACATATTAAGAGAGAAAATAAATTTCTATGTCGCTCCGACTTGTTGCAATGCACGTGGAAAAATTAAAATTATTAAATGAGAGTGTCATATAATTAAGTCTTTCGAATTTCAGTTGTAAAAATACCATATAAAGGCTTAAGAAGATATATTTATTATAACAAGACTGCAGACCTTTTATAAAAATCTCAATTTTCGTAGATCATTGTTTGAATGAGGATCAAGTTCACTTATCAAGGTCAATTTAAGGTCCATTGTTATACGTCGTTGAATTTATATTTCTAAGAGCTACATTGCAGCAATAAAAAAGCTATACGTTGTCATTCGAAAAACTCAAAGTCACCTCGATATCTCAGAAAATTTAAGCCCTTAAAAAATCGAACTTTTCTAATGAGCCATCTCGGATACAATAAA
>CM052264.1:6847683-6867240 GCA_028455795.1 Lasioglossum marginatum | reverse complement strand
TTTAMATTTWAAATTTAAATTAWTWTAAARWTTAWWWTAATTYTCTATAAASATTAACTTCAAATATAAAGTTATTATAAGAATTCCTCTTAATTTTCAAAAARTTAATTTAAACTTGAAATTTCCTTCAATTTAAAAATTAAATTAATTTTGCTTTGCATGATAACTACTTTTATTCTTCACCTGAATTACAACAAACTATGGTGAAATAGATATTTATTTTCTTTCCTATTATGTTTAATAGATTGAAGATAATATAGTACCTAGCATGTTTAAATTTTTCTAACGCTTTTTCGATTTGAAATTGCAACTACTCAGTCTTGTCATAAATGCATAAAATCCTCAGTCTACTGATAACAATACTAAATTCAACTCAATCGTAGAATTGGAGGGGGATGGTTTGGTGAGCCAGGCGGCTATCTTTTTCGTTGCTGGTCGCGAGTCCAGCGTGACCACGATATGTTTCACGCTATACGAGCTCGCTAGACACCCAGATATGCAGAAACGGGTGCGCGAAGAGATTCTGGAGAAGATAAAAACCCAGGGATTGACATATGAGAGCGTTCAGGATATGAAGTACCTACATCAAGTGCTGTGCGAGACTCTGAGGCTGTACCCAGCGGCTCCTCTTCTCGATAGAATGGCTACTACCGATTACAAGGTACACAAAGCTACTCTGAAGCCCTATTAAATTAATTTGTTGTTGAACAAATTAAAATAGATGTTACTTGCAACTACCTGATACAAAAACCGCAAATTACTTTAGTAAATGAATTCGATTATCTTTCATGCTCTATAGATACCGGGAACTGATATAGTAATAGAAAAAGGAACGCCGATATATATACCTCTGTGCGGACTCCAACGCGATCCGAGGTACTTCCCTGATCCGGATAATTTTGATCCTGACAGATTCAGCGACGAAAATAAGGGCAACATTAAACAGTTCACGTATATGCCCTTCGGAGAAGGTCCACGAAATTGTATTGGTAAGATCATGATTTCTAACCCTGCGATAATACATTCATATTCTAACAAAATTTGCTGCGCATTATTTTGCATAGAAAATAACGTGCTTCCGCAGGATTGAAATATACCTATTAAGATCGACGTTTCAATTCTCAGAAGATTTTTTTTCTCGGTTGAAATATAGGGATGAAGCTCGGAGAACTGCAGTCTGCTATGGGAGTGATCACAGTGATCAAGGATTTCGAAGTTTCGCTAGATTCCACGTACAAATACGGAGTCGACCCGCATAACGTTTTCCTTACAGTTCCGCATGGTTTCAAATTGAATTTAACGAAACTGTAAACGGCACTTTGGATGTTCGAAATACGTATTTTACTTTCCCGTAAGTTGGCGTTAAGAAACACTTGGACTATAATTCTCCATTAATAAAGACACAATTTGTAAGACATGACAAATATAATTTCACTTATGTACACAAACGGGTTTTCCAATTGCCAATTACTATCATACACGGTCTTGTAAAAGCGAACGTCGCTACTGTTTCACTTCGGTAGCAACGTTAAATACATTCTGAACTCTGGTATTACGCAATCCCGTGGGTTCAGCGGCGTTTGTGCGGTTAGATAATCGCTCAAATATTGTGGCATGAAGCAGAGGATACCTTTGCTCGCCAACATTGCCCAGTCAATCGGTTGACTGTATTGTCTCAGATTGACGAAACAATGAGTAATCTTTTTCCCGTTCGGACTCGTATCGTACGGCGGCCTGGAAAAGATACGTATAAGGGCATCGCTTCGAGTAATTTAATAATGCGATTCGAAGCTGAGAAAACAAGCTCACCTTGCTTGAACGACTTTACCGCCTCCAGCCTCGATCAGTCGTTTAAATTGATCATACTTTTCGCCGGAGGTTAGTAGCAGTGCCACCATATTGTGAAACGGGCCGGACGGTTTTTTCAATAATTGAAATCTCCATTTGTAAACCGCGGCAGCAATCATCTCTTCCACTTCTCCTGTCGGATCTGGTATAATACCTTTACTCTTTGGATTGCCCCACTCGTATTTCTCTTCCTATTAACGACGAAGTTACGTATATATAGACAAATGCAATTAACCGAACGTTAAGTAATCGTGTTAAACACGCAAATATACCGACATCAAGGAATTTTCCTCCTTGCTCAGAATCTCGCAAGTACATACAGTGCAGTATCCATTTTCCTGACGCTATACTACCCAACATCTTTTCGTTTCTGGTTGGTCTGATGCAAAGTAAATGCGTTGCACTCATGTCGAAATTAACGTCTAACGATACCTCGCCACCGAGATCTTTAATTACTTGTTCGTACGCTGTTCTGTCCTATTAAAAGAAAAAGATGTATTAAAATAACATAACATCGCAGTTCAATTGTAACATACCCTTATGCCAGACAACATGAACTTCCATTTCTTTGGTTCTTCTGGCTCCTCCTCGTCCTGCTGAGTTTCCTCTTCTTCTTCGTGCTCTACCGTACGGTGATTATGAACAGCGTTTTCGCTCTGTTCTTCGTTGAACGTTGACTATATATTTATATATATATATGCACATAATATAAGCATTAAGGCTTAAGGAATTTTATTTACACAATGTGGAAGAACTTACGCGTTTCGAGTGACTCGGATCTTCCCATACAATAGCATCGATAGGTTGAGAGTCTTTCACAATGACTATAAAGAACGTACGATTAGCTGGAGCTATTACGCAACAAGAAGGAGATCATGATGATATATACTTGCATTTTTGTATAGGATCAGAAGGCTCTGCGTCATACGAGTTTGCATTTTCTCCGGAAAGGGAGTACCTATTTTCGGGGGTGCTCGAGGTTCTCTGAAGTACTTGATGCAATTGCGCAATTTGTCTGCAAGATGAATGCAGTGATAAATAATATGTAATTATTTTAATTAGAAAAATTATATAACTTACAGATTAATTTCATTATTCTGTAATGGCGTATTCTCGGCGGAAAAATCTAATTTTCTACCAATAGGTGTCGTAGACGGAACATTACTGCTATATTTCGCTGCCTCGGGCGTTTCTGCAGCTGGTAGTGGTTCGTTATTATCGGTCAGCAGTGATTCATTTGCATCGTCCTATTAAACGTAATACATATTGAAATCTTTTTATCGATATGTTGTTGCATATGAAATATTCGATTTTAGAATTCAGATGTTACAAAGCGTTTGGATCAAGAAATACTATGACACTTTACAGATTCATTGTACATCATTTTAAGGTACAACGATTGAACATTTCATATTTAACAACCTAATATTTAAAGACAAATATGAATACTTACGTTCGGATTCTGGCCTTGGTTTTTCAATTTTTCCCACAATTGTCTTTTCAATTCGGAAAGGGGCTGCAATTTCAGCGATATTCAAATGAGTTCTCGCGCGATGTTATTATTTAGAATGAGAAATGCATATACATACAGTGCTAAGCGCTCTCTTTTTCAAGGGAGGTTCCTCCACCCTTAAATCTGGAAAATTGTCAATCCATTTGAGCCAGCCTTTCCTTGTCTCTGGTGATGGGTTTGGATGAAACACTTGTCCGTACGGTGTTTCAGGCGTCGACACGTGGAACGGAGACTGTGGAGTCTTGTTCATAAGCAAGCTAAGTCGTTTATTTATTAGCGGAGTGTCACCTGAACTGCCGTCTTGACTCTGGAATAAGAATAATGTAGAAGAATTTCGTCTACAATGTGAATTACGCGTGTCTACCTGTAATTTCGGTAAATGGTGTTTCGGAGTAGCAAAGCTGTTATTTGTCGCACTCGCTGGAGGACCCATTTGACTTATACCGGAACTAGATGCATCTGTGTTTGCAGTCTCGTTCAATATTTCGGGAGCTGTTATTAAAGAATAGCGTAAAACTACCTTTACACGTTCGTATTATATTGCAACATGGTTTTATTAAGACAGCACGTACCCATGGTCTCCCCTACAAGGTACGGAGCCTCATGGACACGTTTCATTTGAGCTACACAAGCTTTCAGCCACTCGGCTGTGACAGCTGGTAATTTCCATTTCACCGCAGCATTGTATTTATTCCCTTCTGGCGTCGGGCAGACCAAATGTGTGCTTCCATAAGTGTTTTTTTCAGGATTGGTTTTACGTACAAAAATATCCTGGCACCTAAAATCAATAGTATTTAAATTTTCATTGTTCGTTGGAATTATTTTGTTAATAATAAAGGTCTCGTACATGGCACCCAATTCTGTGGCTAGCGTCGTAAGGAACGTTCTTTCTATACCAGTGTACATACTCATCGTAATAATGCAGCCTGATAATGGGTTCGAATGTTTCTTTATAGATAGAGGTCTGTGATAGTACATAATCTCGACTAGTGCTTCCTGGTTTACACAGTCTTCCTACAATAAATTATTATCGTAAAGTGCTCGGCGATTGTACAGATATTTATATGAAAAATTGCTATTTACTATAAACAGGTCAGTGACAATCTCGTTGACGGTATGTTTCAGCAGTGCACCACATTTCGGTACAACTCCGTAGTCTGGAATACCAGCAAACATGCTCGAAACCACTTGCCCACCCATTGTTACTATTGTTGCTACCACATAACTCTCTTCTTCGCTGAAGCCGACCACGACGAACGTGTGTCCTGCGTAGTACTTCGTTAATTAATAACATATCATCTATGCCAATCATGTGTGCAGCGTTACCTTCGAATAGCCTATCATTTAACGTCGATGTCTGGCTGATAGGAACAGCACTGTCATCCGCAGGATATTTATTTTCTGTCGCTCCAAATGAAACTGAGCTTTTCGATGGCATCCCCTGACTCCTTCGATCGTCGACGAAAGTTTTCTCATTGGCATCCTTCGCGGGTGTGTGCGGTTTAAGGAACTCTTTTATAGTATTATCGTTTGTTGGAACTACGTCAAGAATAAGGAATATGTTTTATTCCGTAATTATTCCGTAAATTTTATTTTTACATTACCAATTGTATCCTGAAGGTATTGTTCTACAAGATCGGACTCTTTTTCCTTTTGCAACATCGCCAACTTTTTATCTATGTCAAAAGTTGGTATAGACACTTTTTTCGGTTTCTGCAACATCTGCAAATTCTGAAACACATATATAGAAGTTTTAAATATTTGTATCGTAGACAAAGACTGGATTTTTTATGCACTTACTCTCTTGCTTAACGGGGATGGGGGTTCTGGAACTTTTTCTACTACACTGTGCTTTTGTACAAATAAATAATTATCTTCTGGTGCTGGCCGTTTTAGTTTCATGCTTTCCTCCAGCCATTCCGAAGTTAAAATATGGGGACTGTGTAAAATGTTCATAATATGAAAGTGCAGAATTACAAATCTAAAGGTCAGTGATAACTAGACTGCAGATCTTTATGCAAAATAAAAAATGTTCGCATTGAAGCCAAATAAAGAATTTTTTCTTCTCTTAATTATCTTAGTAAACTTATTTTTAATATAGCCACTACTTTAAATTGTGCGTACCCATGTTTACCATAAAATTCGCAGTCTAGTGATAACGTACCATAATCCTTTCGACTTCAACATTTTAAGGTCACTAGCGGCTTTATTTTCATCTCCGACGATAACGTGCGTTAGAGCATCGGATATATCATCCAGACGCGTTGCACTGCCTACGTTTAATATTTTGTTGAGCTTGTCTCTTTGATTGGAAGCGAATCCCGCGAGATAAATCTAAAATGTCGAAGCATCAAAGCAACTTCAAAATACTAGTGTACGATATACATTGAAGTTTGACTTACATTGCATCCATCCAGAAATGGACCAGATAATTTTGCTTCACTGAAAGTTAGCCTTCCCAAAATTTCAGCTGTGTTAACTACAAATTTAGGTAAATCTAAGATTAAACTTCCTAATGTCACAGATCAACTTCCTTAGAATCGATCACTCACCATTTGTATCTCTGGATGGAAGCTCCATTGTAGAAAAATTGCTCATTGTTGTTAGTGCTATGCTTTCGTCCACGCAACTACCTTGTACATCACAAGGTATGGTACTTATGGTAGAACAATCAAATGTTTCGTGTGCTACGATTTCAAAAGTAAAACATAATTAATTCTTGCTTTCGGATTACGGATAAAATAGAAATGTTTGTACCATTTGATTTTTCTGGAGTCGAATATGCTTTCAGTGGTTTAATTAAAAAATCTTTAAAGGGCAATGCATAGCCGACTTGTACACTCGTGTAAACCCAATTTGGTACCAAACAAGCAATGTTTGCTTGCTTAGCATATTTCAGTTTCTCAGTCAAAGGACTATTTTCTGGAGCAACTAGAACTGTAACTTTTGAACCATCCAACGCACCCATAAACGTCTAGAAACAGCAATACAAATAAACCTTGAGGTCATTTCAAACATAATAAGGAATTATATGAAATGAATAAAATTACCCCTCCATGGTTATTGATCAGCTGTTTTATTTCATCTTTCTGACGTCTTGGGAGGCTTGTCGACGTCACTACTAAATTAAGAAATGCGGAAGCCTTATATTTATTGAACATGCTGTCATCTGGCTGAACAAATTCTTTTAAATTTGTCTCCCAAATTGCTTCCACCCATTCCTTAGTGACTATTGGTATTTTCATATCTGCGGCAGTCTGTTAAAAAAGGTCAGTCATTAACGAAATCAAAAACAATACATGTTAATGAACTCACTTCGTATTTCGCAGACATTACGGATGCTGTTACAAGATGCGTTACGCGACAGCGCAACTGCCTCGTGAAAATACCGCCCATGTACTCTACTAATTTTCTGATGTGCTCCTACAAAATTTTGTAATTATTGCGTGCTGCTAATTCGATAAATATTAAATTATAGGGAGCATACTTTTTCTTGCACCGCAAAACCAGTAGCGCACACACAAAGCCCTCTCATGGGTGTTGTATACACTGGACTTGTACCTTCTGGAATTGGTTCACCATTGACAAAGCAAAGTAGCAGGCATTTTGGTCCGACTATACTACAAAAATAAGAGAATTGTTAATATGCAGCAACAACAACTTCAGAAGAGACAGTAATAATACAAGGTGTTCAGCTCAGAACTTTTTCCAATAGTAAATAAAGTAGATATTTAGTTGATTCTGCTTAAGGGAGTAGACACTCATTTCCAGGATTGCAAGGGACGCGCCTTCTCATTTCTCGATAATACAAAGATGGGGTGTTTCAGTAGTCAAAAGTGCTGGATAAAAGATCAATCTGGGCTGCAATCACCCTCAGAAGTAATTTGGATTATTCAGAAGCATAAAGCTGCACATGTAGCTATTTTCATAAAGCTGTAAATAAGCCAAATAATACAAATTACGCCTTGTAAACGTAAAAATAGGACTTTTGAGGGCAATTGTGGCC
This sequence comes from Lasioglossum marginatum, assembly GCA_028455795.1. Classification (NCBI taxonomy): domain Eukaryota; kingdom Metazoa; phylum Arthropoda; class Insecta; order Hymenoptera; family Halictidae; genus Lasioglossum; species Lasioglossum marginatum. The sequence goes on along the minus strand of CM052264.1, from coordinate 6,859,873 downwards.
TAGAATGATCTTTTATCTAGCGCTTTTGACTACTGAAAAACCCCATCTTTGCATTATCAGAAAATGAGAAGGCGCATCCCGTACTCTTGCAATCCTAGAAACGAGTTTACCTCCTTAATTAGGAGATTCAAAGATTCTACTTACGGGCATTTAAATGTCTTCAATTTTTCAAATGCATCACCCGTAAATTCCTCAAATATGAAGACATCATTTTTAACAGGTTTCATTTTACTACAATTATTTTCGCTAACCCACGTTGGTTGTAGATCATGATTGCAGCATTTCTAAAAACATAACTAAATTATATCTCTGTGGTTCTTTAAATACCTTTGTTTAATAACAGATCCATTTACTAACATTGAATGCCTGCCACATGTCTTCATTACAATCATCTTCAGACTTGTATTCCTTTCGTACAACAAAGTAAAGATTCACATCCGCATCAATTTGAGTCTGTTCATTGACCATGTTTACAACGAAGATACAATTGACACTTGCGTAATGATTTCAATATAATACTGGTATCTTATAATAAATAGTATCTTGCCACTTGCTGGACCAATGTTCTATCAAACACAAGTCATTTGAATCTTACATTTTTATATATGCTGGAAAAATTGACGAGTACTGAAATTGTTAATGTAAAGATGACTAATGTAACGTTGCACGACTTCTAATTATTGAAGTCTTAAATTATTAAATAAATTCGTTTATTCATACCGGTGATACAAACGCGCGAGATCTCAGAGAGTTCATTACAAATAAGTAATTGTATACATAAATCAATTACATACAAAAAATTCCTGTACGATTATATGAACGATTTATCATGATATTCTGCTTCTTTTCATAACCAGAAGATAGGTTAAATTCCCACTATTTATAAAGAAATGTTTGGATCGTCATTAATTTCGAGAAAAATATCTTCATATGTTACATAAAACAGTGTTTAATTTACACAGTTCGTATTTGATATACGTTGAAAACGTCACTGAACTGTAAATTGTGTCATGAAATCAAACCGTTCCGTTCAACAGAACTTCTCGCGCCCAAATCGACTACTATACTACAGTTGTATCAAGTTGTATGTTGTAGCAGAGCAGAGATATTGGTGCAAGATTTCACGCGCTTGCGCGGCGATTTCAGCCTCAGTAAAGTAAGATTCTCAATAAAATGGGGTACCTTGAGCACCCCGCAGAATTTTAAAAAATTGGTATTATTTGATCCTGAGAAATGAATGTATAAAATCTGTATTTGTGTACATTTTGTAACTCGTAGGACACGTCCTGGTGTCTTTTTGTCCGGAACAGATTGTTTCGGTACATATTTCCGCCAATATAACTGCCTCAGGGTTCTGCTACCTCATCGTCGTAATATAGATACGTTACTGTTTTGGCCGCACATGCGCGTGAAATCTTGCGCCAATATCTCTGCTCTGACAATTAGTTCCATTTGGTTCGATTCGAAATTATAGAACAAAGAATAGGATATGCAAGAGCTATTCGAAGAAGTCTAGCTATTCAGAAGCAAAAAATTACTAAATAAATAAATGACAGACTATTAACGTGTACAATAGAGCCCCTCCTGAAGCCCTTTTATTCTCCTATAGTGTTCGCGCTCAACCGTCGGCTGCGCCCGACAACAACCGAGAGCATCGAGCGACCGAAAGGATCGCCACGGTCTCAAACAAATCGAGCGAATTTGAATATTCCGAATACCGTTCGTTGCCGAACCGCTCGGCAACGCGTTCCCCGCGACACCCTTCCGCGCGCCAGGAAGACAGTAATATATATATACCTCCCGCGCACCGATGCGCGATGAGTTGAAAGTAGAGTACAGATAGCGAAGCGTACCTAGACGTTAGCGATTTCAACAAATTACATTCTAACCGACTATCTCTCGTTCGAGAATCGCGATACCTCGACGCGATTACCACCACAAGCGAATTCACGCCCTGCGTGATATATTCGTTGTAAATATACATTAACAGTCATGTTTGTAAATCGTCGTCTAATTCTCTCGTGTTCGTCCCTTCGTCCGCACCGTCAAATCCCGTCCCAAAAACGACGGAACATATAGAAAAATTATTATATCCTGCTCCCTTCATCGTAATTCATTTTATTTCATATTTCTAATTTCGGAGCTGTTAGCATGCTAAAGATGTGTATAATATGTGTATAAGATGTGTATAAGCACAAACGAGATATAAGATCGTATACGCGTTACATATGTATACTTTCTATATACTTTCGTCCCGCATTCTTGCAATTGAGCAAAGCGTTCACATAAATAAGACAGCTATATATCGTTTCACTTCCTTTTTATTTTGTAATTAATATTAAACGTTCGAATGCTCGCTAGCTGTGCAGTAATTCTTTTTCAAAGAAAAACGTAGGCGGGTTCGCGCGCGCGTATATTGTCAAATACGCTAGAATCAGGCTCATCGTCGGGATCAAATTCAACGTCCATCGGATCGATCTCGGGCGGAGGTCTCGGCACTCTCAGCTTCTGATTTGGGGCCGGATGCATCAGACATGCCTCCACTTTCTCTCGGACAAACTTCTCGGTTTCATTCCCATCAATTTTCACCGCGGATTCGCCCGCGTACCGCATCATGTCAGTTACGTTCTCATCGTACTCTTGCAACTATTGTTTATCAACGATTAACCAAATGTATAGAGATGCCTAGATCTATTTTGTTGCTAAATAGAAATTTACTGCGGATGTTTATGCAATTTGCAAGTTTTGTAGACGAATTTTAAGAAAGCGGAATCAAGTAAGATCTTGTTTTCAGTGGTAGCAGCCTTTGTAGATTTGAAATAAATCAAAATCGTGCTAAACTCTGTCGAATTTTATATTCTACCATTTTTTGACTAAAGATCATAAAGATCCGCAGTCTAATTATGACAGCGTCAAGGATCTTTACATCTCGCTCGACGGCCAGTCTGTAGTCTCTGGGGTGAACAGCTAAGTTATGGTCCCTGGCGTCGTTGTTACTCTTCGTAAACGAATGCTTGCTACCTGTCACGATATTATAGCGGCGATTCAGCAACCTTTCTCTGCAGACATCGCCGCTGATCTCCACGAATATCACTCTGAAACGTTCAGCACATTGAACGACAGTTCCATGTGTACACTGTGTACGAAGAAATGATCATTTAACTCACCTGTTTGGAGGAGTGGGACTAAGATCCAGTAGTTTGAAGTCTTCCACTGTCTTTGGGTACCCGGTTAACACCCAACCCCTTTCCAAGCACTCATAATTGGATATGTGCTTCTGAAAATGATAAAGTCGACATGCTACAGTCTCGTCGAAACGTTGTTCATTTTTTTCATAATTTTTCTACCTCAACAATTTGCATCCTAATTTTAGGTTTCGGTCTTTCTCCCCACCTGTGTTCGAACATTCGTAACAACTCTCCAAGAGGATTCTTTTGCAGGCGGCACTGTTCCGCGACATAATCGTAGTCGACTGTGATAATATGATTACACTGTCCAAAATCCTAATTCTAACATTTCTTTAACCCTTTGCACTCCGAATTATTTTTCAATTTTATTGCCAACAACCCCCTACTATTTTAAGTGTTTTATTTGAAATTTTCTTCAAAGGATAGTTCCTTTTGACTGCTACTTATTTTAAACTAATTGTATTAAATATAGCTTTCAAACTTTGTTGTAATTTATATTTGTTTTTAACTAAAAAATAAGAAATTAAATAAAGGAAGAACCAAATACATATAAAAACCCGTTTCTATACGTTTTTCTTTCTCTGATGTCGAGTCACAGTCGACAAAGGAGTGCAAAGGGTTAATCAGTACGAGGATCATGTAGATTAATCAATAACGAGGACTGTGCACGCGGATTAAGGAGGAATCAATGACTACCGTGGACAAGATTGAACCGCTCGGCCAAATATTTCGCCAATGTTGTGCACCCGGATCCCCTAGAGCCGATCAATACGATGCGAAAGAGGGATGGAGCCCCGCAATGCTTCTTCGTTTTCGCCAATTTCGCGCAATCCTTTCCAAGCTCGTCCATATTCCTAATTCCGACCTCGACTTCCTTCCAACCAACGGTTTTATTAGTGATCTGAACATACAATTGGAAATTCGTATATTAGAAACAAACTAACTATCAAACAATTCGCATACGCCTCCCTCAGTCCTCGCAATCGCTTCTCGTAGCGACGTTGATCAGATTTTCCCATGGAATTCAGCGGTTTACAAGGACGATAGTAGCTGTCGTTTATACAAATATCCTCCCAATTGCCTGCAAAGAAGAATTACGATATAATCGAAAAGATTCATCTTCATTGTTGAACTTTTACCATAATCGTTTGAGACTATCAGCTGTATCACGTGCGTCGGTATTATGGCAGCGCGCTGGAAGATCTGTGCCTCCTTTTTTGTTCTTGGTAAATCTTTGCAAATGCAGATTTATCAATTTTATAAGCTAGTTATTCGATCCTTCTAGTATCATTAACTTTAATATACCAGCAAAATTATTGAAAAAGAAAATGTTACTCCGCGGAGAATTCGAATTTCGAAAATACAAAATGGCGACAGCAATCCGTCCGCAACTTTTTTACCAACAAGAACCCATCCGCCCGCGAAAGCTACGGTTTCCAACATCTTTCGCATAGCGAACGCAAGATCTTCCGATTCCGCACAATGACAGATATCCTAAAGGAATCATTTATTGTTATAACGAAATAAAGAAAATTCATTGGTTGCGTCATCCTTACTTTGTCCTTTTCGCAGATTTTCCGGAGCTCCTTCAGGGTAAACGCATGAACGCCCAATTCTTCGGAAATAATGTCAGCAAGAGCCATCCTGTCTGAAATAATTGTTCCCTGTTTTCATGGAAACATTCGACAAACTTCTTTCGACGAGCTTTACCAAACGTCGGCGGTGCGATTAAAATAATCTTGGAAGCATCGAGTCTCTTCGCGGCAGTCTCCAGATATTGTTTCATGAATACAAAATGGTCTTCCGGCTCGTGAATTATCAGCTGAGTCGCGATGTTCTGCAGAAATTCGTTCGATTCCGGTAAATAAAAAAACATCAGTGTTTTCAAGAACACGTTTACACGTGATAGAAATTGATTTACGTGGAATAGTTCGTATATGCGATGTTTCTCTAAATACGCTACGAATCGCGTGTTTATCTGTTGCATCCTCTTCTCAATCTCTTGCAAGTCAGACATATTTAACGTTTATAGTATCCCAGCCAACCAAAAATCCAAATTTGGTCGACCTCCTGTGCGCGCATATGCCGGCCCAGTGCCGTCCGTAGGACCAGGATTTGGACATAGGCAGGAGGACGGCATGAAGCCGGCCGCTGGACGCTGAATCCAGTGCTTCGATTCGGSGCACTATTTTTCGCGCATGCGCGGCCAAAACAGTAACGCATCTATAATGARGTAGCAGAGCGGCCCAGCGGCCAGAGCCCTGTGGCAGTTATATTGGCGGGAATGTACCGRTATTATTGACGAGACGAGTGATAGTCATAGATAGTCATAGAAGAATAAGTTTGAATTATATTAAATTTCAATATTTCGTATGTATATTACTAATAAGTTTTTAAAATTCTGCGGGGTGCTGAAGGTACCCGATTTTGTACGCTACTGAGACTGTCTGAGGCTAAAATCGCCGCGCATGCGCGAAAAATAGTGCCCCGAATCGAAACACTGGCTGAATCTGCCTTTGTGGCAGCACGGTCGCACTGATATGGCCTTAGACCATATATACCTATAGACCCGGCATAGGTATAGTATGTGTATAGGAAAACCGAGAGTGCAGCTCGGCAAAGATAACGTACCGCGTGACGTCACAAGATAAGTCTTAAGATAATTTCAAAATGGCTGAAACGGCAGATCGACGCCGACACTACGCCATTATACACCTGGACCATAACCTGAACAAGTTTGCTCAAATACAGTTTATAATTGATTATTTCATGATACAATGCCAAATTCTTTGAAATTATCCTGTTTATTCTTTCCGCGTACTGGGTAGATGGCGCACCCGCTGATCCCCCTCACCCCCCATATAAGCCAAGCGTAGGCACTGTCGATGAGCATAGCTTATACATCTTTCGAGAATGTGACGTCACGCGGTACTTCATCTGAATTCATCTTTGCCGAGGGGAAAATTATCTGCGCCGGGTCTGTAGGTATATATGGTCTAAGGATGTGGCGAATGCCTTTGGTGTCGCATTGATGTGGCTGGCCAGGCGACTATCGTTTTACAGGGCAGCACCGTCGGCGAGGGTGAGGGTAGGTCGAAAAATAGTTGACAGCTTGCTGCATAAAAAATTGTATATAAGGAACGACAAAACTGTGATACAAATATATCTTTTCACTGTAAGTATTTTATACTTAATATATCGCATAACCTATAACAAACAAATTTATTTATAGATTTCCGAAAGATCCACAATTAAGAGAAAAATGGATAAAAGCAATTAATTGTGAAAATTTTGAACCCTCTGCTCATCCAAGGGTTTGTCCTAAACATTTTGGAAGCGATTGCTTTGTTGGAAATTCTTGGTGTTCCAAGCGTAATTTAAGATACGATACGATATCTTGTGTATCAGAAGTACCTGAAGTATCATGTATACAACCAATAGAAATAGTGAACGTCCCATGTATTAAAATAGAAAATGAAAGTGCAAGGTATAAATCTCTATATAATCAATACTAGAACTTAGTCTGCAATAGGTTAAATTTATATAATTTCCATATAATTTGTTTTCAGCTTCAATAATGAAATTGCCGATGAAGATGAAAGTTTAGAATCTGCTGCTTGTACCGATGAAGACAATTTATCATTTCAAGAGATATCTTTCCTTTGAAAAGGAAGAGAACAGCTTACATTTGTGATTACATTCTTCATTCCGATACGATAATTGACCACGAGAAGCATGTACATATCATTGCAACAACTTTAGCTAAAAAGAACAAGCAAATTAAAACGTTACAACAAACAAACAGAAGACTGCTTAAAAACGTTAAAGATTAATCTTTAACGTTTTTAAGCAGTCTTCTGTTTGTTTGTTGTAATGTTTTAATTGCAGGTCATAATAGGATAAGATTTAAACCAACAGGAACTATTTTATTTTGTAACCAATAATTAAAAATAAGTGTTTATTGTATTATATGTATTAACCATAAATAAATATTATTAATATTATTATTATTGTTTTTATATATTATATATATTGTATATTATATGTATTACATTAAATATAATGTATTGTATTTTCAATATATGTATGAATTGGTGGCTGGAGCGACGTTGGATATGAGATTTCCTTAAGATCTATTAGCTTTTATTGTTCTACCATCAAATTTTCACATTTGGATTTGATGGGAGAACAATAAAAGCTAATAGATCTTAAGGACATCTCACATTCAACGTTGCTCCAGCCACCAATTCATATATTGTTCTTATTATATTTTTTTTAGAATAAAGTAAATAGTGCGGAAATAAATACAGATTTCATATTATCAACTTCTACATTAAAATTTAACTTTTTCCAAATTATAATCGACAAAATGAGTTAGCCATATTTAAAATAATAAGAGTAAAGTAAAAATGAACGAGTAATAAAATAAAACACATATGTGTATATTACAGTTACAGTTTCCATAAATATTTATGACGATAAAAGATAAGGTAGATATTTATATTTATGTGAACCGACATGAAAACGTGGCTTAATACCATTTGATGTTGTGATAGTCGCATCGCAGTGAAGTTCACTGCGTATGATGACGTGTCTATAGCGCACCACGTGGATGGTACGCATGACACGTCGATCCCTATTCCACAGTCCACTTCATGCCAACAGTAAACGTTTACGGTATTTAGTCATATGTCGTGCTGTACTGTCGTGTATCGTGTACAGCAGAGAACGATTGCAATTGTGTAGTAGTTGCGTGGCTTCTCTCGAGCACTCTGGTTTCTAAGCTTCTTCTAGATAGTATCTGGAAATTAAAGAGAAAGACTTGTTCACCGATAGAGTTAAGAAACGAGCACAGAGTGCGTTATAATTTGGGTTTCGTTCGCAAGCTGCAAGGGAAGAAGCATTCAATAAAATGGTGAGTGGGAATTCGAGTAATTCGTTGGAATTAGATGCGTGTGAGTATATTAGAAATCGATACATATGGTCATGTTTTTCCAAAGCCGCCAGGTCCTAGCTCGACTTCCGTTGGACTCGCTGGTCGTTCGCCCAGTAAAGCCCTAGCACCTAGAACAGGTGGTAGTGGCACCGTTAGGCAAAGGAAGACCACAACAACTATCGCAACCAGGAGCAGAAATCCTGGCGCTGATTCCGGCGGTATGTGGAGGTTTTACACCGACGATTCACCTGGCATTAAAGTGTAAGCCTAACCTTGTTATTTCGATATTATACTCGACGGGTTGAACATAGGGCTGTGCGAGTACCTGCAAAATGCGAGCCGAGCTAAGCTCGACTCGACCAGTGGAGTCGAGCTTACCTGGGCTTGCACCGAGCATGCGATTCGTACAAAACCCACGTCCCTTTCAGGGATGCAGGCGAGCCGAGCTAAGCTCGACTCCACTGGTCGAGCCTAGTCAAGTTCTCGCACGAAGCGAGCTACTCGCATCCAAGCGAGCTACTCGCTTCGTGCGAGTACTTGATTCGGCTCGACCAGTCGAGTTCATAGATCTTTATGGAAAATAAAAAATGTTCGTATTGACTGTAGGAGCCAAATAAAGATTGTGTTCTTCTTTTAATTATCCTATTAAGCTGAAACTAATACATTGATGTCCTTAAATATTTTTAACACGTCCACTGCTTTAAATTGTACGTGCCCATTTTTGTCATGAATGCATAAAATCCGCAGTCCTGAGCAATCCTGGAATAAGGAATCCTGGAGAAACAAGTCTACCTCCTTAAGCTCAAGAATTCTATTAATTATATGCTGAATATTTATAGTTTGTATAATGAAAACTATTTTTACAGTGGGCCGGTACCAGTGCTCGTGATGTCTCTCCTCTTCATCGCATCTGTATTTATGCTCCATATCTGGGGAAAATACACTAGATCTTAAAATCGAAAACCGAACGTCTCAAGTATTATTCTTTGTGAGTTACATTTCCATGCGACGGATCTCGTACAGATCAAATTTTTATCGAGAAGGAGCACAAAATTTAATGCTCGATAGCAGACAGCCCAACCGGAATCGTTTACTTCGCGTTATACCGAATTTTGTAACGTTTGTATGGAGGAATCTATGAAATAATTCTATTTATGTGTAATATACGATCGAGATAAGTTGTACTCGTTATTGTTTGTAATATTACTACTAACGTAATGTATTATACCGCAATAAATTACTCTGAAACTGATTAAAAAAAGATAGTAATACAGGTAATACGGATGTAGATGCGTCCATGCGTTTCCCCATCTCGTATTTCGAGCTTCTATAACTAAAACTCAAATTAGTTTGAATGATTCCTGCACATTCGTCGACGATTGTATACTTACCCTTTCCAGAATGTCTTCTGTCAAAGACGACGTAAGGTAACAAAATATACTCTCTATTAGAAATTTATCGTCAAAAATGAACGATTCAAATGGATTTGAAGTTATTATGTTATTATCGACGAGTTGAGATTGGGAAGGCTGCGGTTGGGCTCTGTGGTGCAAGCTTAGATCATATCATCATATATACTTATAGATCCAGCTTCGGATAACATACCACGTTTCAAGATTACTTCATAGTTCATCTACCAGATGACGGATGTGGGAAAAGTGCTATAGTCTGTTGAGAAGTCGCAGTACCACGAAGCTAAAGTGTACCTAGAGGGGAAGGGAGGGGGAGGGGAATCGTTGCCGTATCTCATTCTATATAAATATTTATAGAAACTGTAACTATAATATATATTTGATTTTATTACTCGATCATTTTTATATACCTTACTCTTATTATTTTAAATATGCCTAACTCATCGTGCCAATTATATAATTTGGTGTAGATGTTGATAATATGAAGTCTCTCTGTATTTATTTCCTCACAACCTACTTTATTTCTAAAAAAAGGAATAAGAACAATATATATATGCAATATTAAATATAAAATGCACCTGCTTGTGAAAAGATATATATTTGTATCACGGTTTTGTCATTCCTTACAATTCTTTATGCAACAAGTTTGCACCATTTTTCCAAATGTTCACGAAATAATGAGCAAGCATAAATATACTTGTATACCTCGCTTTTATATCAGTATTTACCATTTTGAATTATCTCGTGACGTGACTTGTGGGCACCAGATACTCCGTTATCTTGTAACACTGCGTCCTATGCATATCCTATACCAACGCCGGGTCTACACGTATATATTATATCTAAGGGTGCAAGCATGCGAAACACTGTCATGGCATACGGACCAGTGAGAGAGAAAAGGGGTGAGAGAGGGAGAGAGAGAAAGAGGAGAACGCGAGGCGTTCCAGCGAAAGAAGGATGGAGCTAGGGGGGAGTGTGTGTTTGATGAGCTCGCAGTTCGACCGTCGGCTCGTAGGCACGTGATCATGGGTTTCTCGTTTTAGACTCGACATTGAATATTCTCTCGTAGTCCTACCGCTGACTACCGCCGAGTTCGGGTCGGCGTGGAACTTCGGACAGATCCGGCCGTTTTCTTTCGTCGCTACGATGAGACTCCTCTCTTTCGAGGTAATCGCTGTTTCCTCTTGATCAGACGATGCACCCTCGCGTCGTCTCAGACCGAGGTTCGACACCTTGGAAATTCAACGAATGTCATCGTTATTCCGTTAACAACGATTCGAAACGAGACACGACGCTCGATTCATCGATAACAATGAACCGGCGCTTTCATTTTTTGGCGATGCTCCGCGAAAAAGTGCTGACGCTGGGGCCTTGTCGGAAACGCCGAAGAGTTCGTTTTGTATCGGTTAGATATCAATGGGCAACGACACGTCGAGTCGTTTTCGAATGATCGTTCAGCTATCGTGAAATACTTTTCAGTGAAACTTCCGAGGCGTTTGTTTTCGCGTCGTTTGTCGTATTCGAATCGAACGAGGTACATTGTCTCGCGATCGCAATGCAGAAGTTTCGAATAGTCAGATTCAAGGAACGGTGAGTACCCAAACGACGATTGTCCTGATCGTGTAAGATCGTCCCTGAAAAAGTGTTCGTACGTGATAAACATTGTCCGTGACAGATTTCACGGAGCGATTCCCAAATGACGATTTTCCTGATCGCGTAAGATCGTTCCCGAAAGTGTTTTACGCGATAAACATTGTCCGTGACAGATTTCACGGAGTGATTCTGTATAGGGCGCGTCGTTTGTCGTATTCGAATTGAAAGTTTCGAATGGTCAGATTCAAGAAACGGTGAGTATTCAAACGACGATGTTCCTGATCGTGTAAGATCGTTCCTGAAAGTGTTTCACGTGATGAACGTTGTCCAAGACAGATTTCACGGAGTGATTCTGTATAGGAACCTCTCCAAGGTGAAACATTGTGTCGGTCAACGTTCGGTTACTCGCGGAAACGGCAAACGAATTGAACTGCATTGCGACGGTAGTAGCGTTGTCGGAGGTGTTGACCGATTCTTCTGCGTATTCTCGGAAAACTCTGAATTGCGCTTTTCTTTGGTTTTCTCCGTTTCTTTTTCTTTTTCAATGTTTCGTGTAAGCAGCGTAGGCAGCACGAACAATATTTTTCGATTATTCGGAAATCGATTTCCATAAATATGCATGTTAGAAACGGCGAACAAGCGACACTAAAATATGCGTCAGGGGTAATCTATAAATGATAAATGTCGTATACGTGATAGAGAATAGAATCGGAAAACCGTCGAGTATAGAATACGATATGTCCCCGTATCAATGCACAATGTACACACAACCTGTTCGGGTCCGATTAAAGTCTTGGCTATACTACTGGCAACGTCGTGTATAATGTGTAGTACGTTTACGAATAGAATTATCACTAGACTGCGATATTTATGATTATGGATTATGGATATTTATGCATTTATGGATTATGAAGATTCTCGAAAAAGGCTGGAATATAAAGTTCGATAGAATGTTGTACAATTTTTACTTGTTTTAGATCTAAAAAGACTGTTCTCATTAAAGTTTCTTAAAAGTTCATTCCAGTTTCTTAAAATTTGTCTACGAACATCGGAAAATGCAT
>CM052264.1:6664248-6847583 GCA_028455795.1 Lasioglossum marginatum | reverse complement strand
ACTCTTAAATCCCTACTACACGGTTCACGTACCACGTGTATTTATATACGCGTTAACACTAGAACTACCGAGCACTAAAAGCGATTAAAAGGCTCTATTTATTTAGATTCCGTGCAGTTTTTATTGCAATATGTGCTTGGATAAAGAAATTTATCGAATCGTTTTCCATGTAAGCAACGTCATAATTTCAATAATTATAAAATTCAGAATGTAAGACCGGTCATTTGACTGGCAGTGGTAAGTTTAGTGTTAAATAGGGATCTCCAATGTATACGTATGTATACGTATACATACGTATCTACTTTGTAGAAACGACAGAACGATAGAAATCATGCGGCGGTTCTATCGCGATCGCGTTTATTTTCGTAACACCATTCCCATACTCGCGATTCTTGTATCTTCGAAAAGGGCAGAGAATCAGGCGACTGCTTGTTGTTGCTCGATATGAAAAATTCTGTAAAATCTTTTTTGCCGCGAATATCTTGATACAAGTGTAGTAGTAGCATATCTATGTATATATACGTATGTATGTGTATGCACATATGTGTGTGCAAGTAATGGCAGAGAGTGGGGGCGACGTGGCTATGAGCCCTTTCTAATAAGTTTTGCATCTATATTATAATAAACAAATATTAAGATAACAGAGGGATAACAAAACATTACAACAGGTTCCTTTTTTGTATAGACCTACGATAGCCGGCAGCTCATGGTTACCATATTCGTCTGCTTGTGGGGTCTTCGTCTGTCCTGTTATCTACTTTATCGAATCATTAAGATCGGCCGCGACAAAAGATTCGAAGATCGTCGCAGCAACGTGATCCGTTTCGCGGTGTTTTGGACGTTCCAGGTGATTCAGGACAAGAGTATTTTACAAGATTATACATACAGTGTGTCCCAGAAGGAGTGTCGGAAGAAGAATTATCCGATATTCTCTTTCTGGGACATCCTGTATATCCAGAGTATACGTAAATGAAAATGAAATGCTCGTTTTCAGGCAGTGTGGGTGTACATCGTGAGCCTGCCGGTGATCATCATCAATTCGCCGCGGCACAAAATCCCCCCGGCCCCGAAAACAATGACGTCTTTGGATAGCGCGGGCACGGGCTTGTTCGTGACCGGCCTGTTGGTGGAAACTTATGCGGATTTGCAAAAGTTCTCCTTCAAGCAGGATCCGATCAACAATGGCAAATGGTGCAACGATGGTACTCGAACACGGTTCACAGTATACAAGAGTTCATGCAAGGTTCGCAATATACAGTGTCTAAGAATTTTCTGCTGTTTGCCGTAGGTCTATGGCGGATGTCTAGGCATCCGAATTATTTTGGCGAGATAGTGGTCTGGTGGGGTATCTTCGTGATATCGTTGAACGTGATCGAAGGAGCGGAATGGGTAGCCATAGCTTCGCCGATCTTCACTACGTTCATTATTCTATTCCTGTCTGGAATGCCACTGTTGGAAAGGGCTTCGGACGAAAGATACCGCGAGTAAGTGGCTCCGTTCGTATGCTAAACGCTGTGCACCTATGCCGTAAGCAGGGATCAAAAACCTAACCCGAATCGGATTCGGTTCTCAATAACCCGCCGTAACCCGCGTAGCTGCGGTAACCGGTCACGAGATGTTCAACTGTAACCCGGTTAACCCGGTAAGAGCGGATTATGGTCGGAAAGCTTTAAAACAGGGATCGTATCCGTAACCCAAATCGGTTTTAGTTCTTTGTAACCCATGAAAATCTGTAACCCATACTATGAGCGGGTTTTGAGTACGAAGTTTGAACTTCTTTCCTTATTTATGATTATGGTGTCAATCAGTTGAACTTATCTACGAATCAATTTTAAATAATACGAGGAAGATTTATTAATGATGTAAAGAAATTTATATTTTAGATAATTATGAAGAGTATGAATGTTGTGCGTGTCTGATGCAATAATGGGCAAAGAATGCCTGATATTGTGGTATTGCTGTTGGAGCGTCGATTGGCAATTGTTTAACGCAGAACGCAGAGACCTCCTCGCGACTGTCGCGAGACGCAAAGAGCGACAAGGAAAAGAGATTGATGAATTGTTTTTTGATTTCCTATGGGCCACCCACATGAATGTTTCCCATTCTTATTTCACACGCTGTGTTGAAGTTGGTTCGTTGAATTTCTATTTAATAGTAACTCGCTCTTTCTATGATTTAAGAACCGCTCCCTCGAGGTTAGTGCGGGTTGCAGCGGGTTACAGTAACCTTCCTTGGTTAACTGGGTTTGGGTTAGGGTTAGGCGTCGGGTTAGAATCCCTGGCCGTGAGTCTAATCGAATGGATCATTTTCCAGCAACGCCGAGTATCGTTACTACAAGCAGTCGACGTCACCGCTGATACCGATACCGCCGTCGTTCTACGTCGAGGTTCCGCATTTCCTGAAATTCCTTTTCTGCTGCGAATTCCCGCTGTACGATTCATTAGACGTGAAACCACGCGCGGCCGTGACCGAGTCCACGTCGATAAGCCTCGCAGCGTCCACGTAGCTATAGCCACACGCCGGACATCGAAATTCCGAGTCCGGCGTGCATTCCAGTACCACGGCTACAGCAAGCACAGCCTTCTGACCGTGTCCCTGTCCCCATTCCTCTTCCTACTCCTGTTCCTATTCCTGTTCCAGTCTTTCTCGCTTTATTCTATGTCGAATATCTCGAATGTCGAATCGATCTGTCAAATTCAATCACTCGTTCTTGTTCTCCTTCTCTTTATCGTTATCGTTATCGTTACCGTTACCGTTACCGTTACCGTTAACGTTCGCTTAAATCCCTCGGTGTTAAGACTTGAATGTTCGCCGTTTCACGCAGCACTAGAAGGCTGTTTGCCGCACGAGAAGCTCTACGTCGACTCAGATTTGTGAACGGTTCACAGAATCGCGTGAATTTCGAGTCGGAAAATACTGGAGAACACGTCGAGTTTATTTGTTTGCGTACGATAAACGATAACAATGGTTCCGTAGAGTCTTGAGAAGCAGCACCGACACGATTGAGTTCCGAATGGAACGTTCAAGAATCCTATTCAATATACGACATACGACATGAAATATATAACATACAACACACAGCATACACTATACATAACATACAACGTACAATATATACAAGCGTAGGAAATGGAAAAAAAATTGTCTACGGAAAGTTGAGTCGTAATTACACTACCTCGGGTATATATGATGCTCTCGAACTGGAGGCGAGTTCATCGTAATGTCTAGACGAATAGTTGATACAAATTGCCGAAGCAAATATGCGATATTTTTAGAAACTAACTGAAACTCTATATAGTTTGCGCTACAGATTTAAGGAGAAAATTCTATATTTTTTTGTTCGATTGTTAAATGATATTTTTATGGGTAGGATATATAAAAGTTCGGTTCGAATGAAAGTAAAAGCGATTAGAGAGCACTCGGCGATTCGTTAGTTCGGTAATTGGAAATATTTTGTGACCGGTAGGGACCATGTAAACGTAGAGACACAGATACAGTCCTAGGTATTATAGTTGCTACGATAGTTTTGCATACTTATCGTGTACCTACGAATCCGGCTTTCGATCTGATTTACAAGACTCGCCAGCGAATCAGTGAATTAGGAAAATTCTGTAAACGTTACTTTGCCTGCGTTTGCTTGGAAAAACTCGAATCTATAACATTTACTCGAACGAAATTTAAACGTTACTTCGAAATGAAACGAAGACAATTTAGAGGAAACTATTCTATGTAATATGTAAAATATGAATAAGACCGGAGCCGCACTTGAATTCGATATTTTTCAAAATACACGACCGATCCGATGGCCTGTTGAAACTGAAAACGATCCGATATACTCGAATGGTTTCTCGGTTTCTACGTATATACGTGTACGCGTACGTGTGCGTGTATATGTATGTGTATGTGTACGTGTACATATAGAACCGGCGAAAAATGTATACACACTTCGCCCGTTTCTATCGAGCCCGCTCTCGCGTACCAAAGTACCAAACCAAATAAGCATTAAATTATAGCAATATCAAACATATCCCAGTTCAAAGTAGATCGTCTTAAAGCATAGATTTCAGTACTAATCGATAAGCGGAGAGTATTATCGGCTGTATTCTTTCAAGTTAAACGCAACAAGAGTTCTTAATTTTTTATGAGAAGGGTATCTCGATGTATTCGGCAGCTAGAGAGTTATTCAACGTTTTCGAAAGAGTACAGCCCTAGGAAGAGAAATACGCCAAATTAGAGAAGTAAAATGTTATGTATCGCAAACGATTCCCGCGAGTCGTTTCGAACGTTCGTTGTTATGTAAATCTTCAGATTTTAGATAATAAATGATAATGATCAAGTTGGTTCGTTTATCACCATTATATCTCTACGATACCTACCTCCGAAGTTGAACGAGCCGCAACGACGGTCGTCGCAACTACAGTAAAGTCGCGATCTAGCTCCCTGAGGAGCTCCACTATCACTGTCCCTTCGCCTACCCCTACCACAGGGGGGCATCCCCGCGAGGGGCCAAGAAGCTCGAGCTACATTACTGTGCGGAGCACGAAAGAATTGTAGCGGGAAGGGAACGGGCAAGAAGTCTGACCACTCAGATGTCCTTTCCGTTCATCTTGCCCTGTTCCCTTTCCGCTACAATTCTTTGTGCTCCGTACAGTACCTCGAGGTACTTTTCTACGTTCGGCATCCTTTGTACTAGATGTCACAAAATTACACTACCGTCCATATATACAATGTTGCTGGCAGAAAGACCTGTCCAAAATCGAGCACGCGTGTTTACTGGATGTGTCCTGTTTATGAAAATAGCTAAACATACACAGCTGTATGCTTCCGAATGATGCAAATTACTCTGCCGAATAATGCAAATTCGTTGGTATGTTATCTTATAAATTTCGTAAAGATCACCTGGTTATATTTATAAACACATTTTATTTGTTCGTATGTATATCGTTAATAAATGGTGATATAATAATAATGACAATGAAATGTATAGCGCCGAGCATAAAACGAGCAGTCATATTATTATTATTATTATTATTATTATTATTATTATTAATATTATCAATATTATTAATAATATTCTTCTTATAATAATCTTACTGTACTGGATGTGCCTACCTACTGTGCTTGCAACGTTTATGGTCTTGTCCAACTGTTTTTCTTTCGCACGCCACTAATTTAATATTACTTACTCGTTACATCGTAATAATCCATAATAATAATGTAACCACGGGATGTTAAACGTATGCGTTGTCCTAAGTATAAACAGCTCCACACACTAATTGTTACTTTTTTCCATACTTTTTTTTCACCGTTTCTTTACGTAATAATCGTAATATCGTCGTCAATAATAGTAAGCTACTTAAATATAATATATAATCCTCGTGTCTTCGTGGAATATTTGGCGGCCGCTACGTTTGTCGCGGCCTTTCGTACAAAAAACTTCAATTCCCGTTCGATAACATTATACATCAAAATGTCTGTTTTTTTTCATTTTCCGTTTCATCTTTTTTTCTCATTTTTCTTTTTTTCTTTTTTGTTCGATGCGTGAAAGACACTTTGTATAATTACGCAATGTAAAATTTCTCACACGTCCGAGGAAAAAGTCGTCTAATAATATTAAACTAACCACGGGGCAGCACAGCGTTCGTCGTCTATTATTCTTTTTTTTTTCCATTTCTACGTTAGTTTTCCATTTTGTCGTTCGCGTTCGCATTCGTTAGAACGTTCTTATCGAAACCAGAAAGAGAACCCAGACGGAAGAGATCGAAGTTTGCCTGCGCTTCTTTTCTCGTTTCTTTGTTTTTTTTTCTCTTGTTGTCGTTTCGTGTCCAGGGGAAAGAAAAAGAAGAAACAAACACGGCAAAGTCAGCCCCGCGGTCCCCGGTGGAAAGGGGGCGGGGCTCAGCTCTAGAGGGGCCCGTGGGGGTTCGCGAGGGCCCGCGAACGTTCGCAAAGATTCCCGCGGAGGCCCGTGACGCGCCAGCGTCGCCCTCGCCTGCGGCAACGCTTTTTACTCGGATTGCATCCGCGTATACGTATAATAGAAAATATCTATAATAATATACAAATAATCGTAATATATAATATTTGCCGTCGATCCGTAATCGCAAATGAGTCTTCGCTCGTCGGGACGTTGTCAAGAAATCGTAAAAACAGTCAACCCGAAGGGCGCGGTACGCGTGGGAATGAATTAATCGACGCGGGTAGCCGAGTACAAATACATACACGTATATATATAATATACGGGGTAGCCCGTACGAGAAAGACGAGAAAGACGAAAATGATAGAACAAAGTAAAGGTAAAAGGTAAAAGGTAAAATTAAAAAAATACGGAAAACCCCGGTGAGCGTCCTTTTGCTTCGCGTTACGTTTCCCCAATCCGATGCATCGATCGACTCGAGAACCCCCGAACGAAAGAACATTACGATCGAGCACCAACGAATCAGAAAGGAATGCGTCGAGTCTGCGTGTACGCGAGCTGTCGGGACTCGTATCGAGTCGTATCGAATCGTACCGAGTCGTAGCGCGTTTCCGGTCGATGATGTTGTCTATCGAACGACCGATACGAAGCACCGGAACACGACTAACGGAAAAAGCACGACTAAACGAAGATCATCATAATGTGATATACGGTACGTTGCTTCGAACGCTAGGTACGTAACTCGTGTGTTGCACAGTGAGAGCCAATGGTAGAAGCGACCGCAAGACACGCTTTTCGCCCTGAGACGTCAGGGATCAGTGGGGGCTTTCGGTTGCTCGTTATACGATACAATCTCGATTATAAACGATCTCGTTCTCTCTTTCTCTCATTTCTTTTCTTTGTTCTCTTCTCCGATTCTCTATTCTTATCTTTTCTTTTTGTAAACTACTACTCGCTCGCATCTTGCAGCATACAGATCCGCGTTTGGCCACTGTTCGTAAACATCTCACACCTGCGCCAGGCTATTGCATTTGATATATTGCAAACCTACGATTCTAATGACTTGTAAGATAGCCCCGTTTCCGTTTCCATTTTTCTTCTGCGAAATCGTTCGATGTCGCGGGGGAGGGGGGGGGGGGGGGGGGGGGTTGGGGGTTTGGGGGGGGGGGGGGATGGGGGGTTTAGAGTTTTAGGGGGTGAAGGAGAAGGAGGAAAAAGGGTTTCTGGGTCGGAAATACACGGTTGTTCGGTATTCGGGTGTGCTTGGGTGTCGATGAGAAATGGCGTAACGCGTTGAACGCATATAAACGAAGTATTTAACATTACGAGTCTACTAATATCTATACGTATAAGTAGAGAGCTTTCGACTTGAAATTGCCCTCCCTTTTCTTCGTACTCGGATCTATCCGTTTCGCGCATTCTCTCGTCTCTTCCCCTTAATCTTTTGCTTGCTGTCTTCCACATTCTCCTTCCTTCCTCCTCCTCCCCCCCCCCCCCCCCTTTCTCATACACGCACACACATACAGACACGCGCGCGTACACTTTTTCTCTTTCATATACGTTCTCGCCCTCTCTCCTCCCCCCCCCCTCCTCTCTAGCGGGCGAACACACACGCAGCTAAAACATGCAAAATCGCTTATTGTTGGGCATTCGTGCGCAGAGGCATACGGTCGGACAGACAAGCAGCAGACATACAGATACACAGATATACAGACACACAAACACACTCGAACATTCTCGCTCAGCCTCTCTCCGTGTTATTCCGTTGTCCCCCCCTGTCACATATTCGAATCGCACCCTCTATTTTCCACGGTAAAATCTTGCTGTTTCGAACACGACGTATTTTTGCTTGGCGTCGGCGGCTCCGAAACAGCTTATTTCCCCTCCTTCTCCTTTTCTTTGTTCTCGTCGAGCTCCTTGTCCTTCTCCTTCTCCATCTCCTTCTCCTCTTTGTCGGCTTTCTCCTTGTCGCACTCCTTCTCCTCCTTGGACTCCTTGGACTCTTTCGGTTCCTCCTTGCCCTCCTTCTCCTCTTGCTTCTCCGGCTTGGGGAGGTGCGTGTTCATGTCCAGGGTGGAGCAGATCTCGTCCCAATCCGGGAAGCATCGTTCCTTCATGCGCGAACAGTGTCCAACCAGGTTCGGGCAGTTCTCTTGCATGTAGTCTCGCAGGCTACACGCCGTGTCCTTGTCGATATAGAGGATCTGGGCGAGATGCGCGAACGCCACAACGTCCAACTGTGAACATTCGAATCAGTGATCGGTCTAGCAATACCGTAAACCGCAAACCAATCAACTAGAGGAGATATCTACTAGAGATCCCTATTTCAAGTGTATATAAATACGCGTGAACGGTGTAGTAAGAATTTAAGGATCCGCGAACACACATCTGCAAATATGGATTCGTTCGACACGTTCGAGTCCGACAACTGATGCGTTATTGTTTTTCGATCGAACGTGCGATCCTTAAGGGCATAGACTCTCGTTTCCAGGATTGCAAGGGTATGGGATGCGCCTTCTCATTTCCCGATAATATAAAAATGGGGTTTTCCAGTAGTCAGAAACGCTAGATAAAAGATCGATCCAGGCTTCTATCGTCCTCAAAAGTCCTATTTTTTCGTTTACGAGGCGTAGATTGCATTATTCGGAAGCATACAGCTGCGCATATAGCTATTTTCGTAAAGCCGCGACAGGTAATAATGCAAATTACGCCTCGTAAACGTAAAAATAGGAAATTTGGGGACGATTGCGGCCTAGATTGATCTTTTATCTAGCGCGTTTGACTACTGAAAAGTCCCATCTTTGCATTATCGAGAAATGAGAAGGCGTATACCGCACCATTGCAATCCTGGAAACGGGCCCATCTACGTAAATTCCTGCTACACGGTACACGTACCACGTGTACACGTGTGTATTTTAGTACACGTTCAAAACTGCGATCTCTAATACCTACCGTGGTTGGGTCATCACCGAAGAAGAAGGGTTTGTCGGCCAGCATGTCCGAGAGAACCTTGAGGTCGGCGCATCCAAACTGGGACACTTCTTCGGGAGTATGCACGCCCATGCCCTGAGCCTTCACCTTTTTCGCGCTCTGAAACAAATCCCACTATACTTCACTACGGATGATCATGACGCCGCGTCGTCTACGATCGACTATTCGTTTCGCCAAGTTTCCGTTGACTTTCGCAGAAAGGATAAACGAAAAGTCGATGATAGAACATTTTCGAGAATAAAGGGAATGCGATTCCGATGTTTACCCTGCGGCCGAACGTGATCTTGAAGAAGAAGTTCAGGATGCCGTTGGGGATGCGGGTGCCGAGAACGTGCTGAAGGTTCACCTTGTAACCCTTCAACACCTGATCGAGATTCTTGGTGCGCCAGTAGTTCACCACCCACACCAAGTGATTCTCGATCATCGATATCATCGCGTGAGACACGCTTCTCTGCTCGGCCGTTAGTCCGGCGTCCAGATCCTTGCCGAACTTCTGACTCAAGTCGCGCAGGATGATGGTGCTGTCAGCGATCTCCTCGCCGTTCAGCTCGATGAACGGTAGCGCACCCTTCTTCGAACGGAATTTCACCTTGTGGTCGACGTTCTGTAACATTAACATAAACGATTTTTTTAATTATTATCAGAAACTCGAAACTGGAAACCGAACCGAATCGAATCGTTGTCCTCGTTAGAGGATTTTTTCTAAACGCGGTTCTATTTACAAGACCTTGACCCTTGAGAAAGTGGGACCCAAAAATTTTCAAGACTTTAAAAAAGATATTATTAAATCTCCTGCTGAATAAACTGCAATTTGAAAAAAAAGTTCCGCAAGTTCAGAAAAAAATCAGACTTTTCGCTAATGCTTATTGATAAAAGATAATAAAACCATACTTCAATTTTCAAATTTCGTTCGTCTATTTTTTCGAAAATCGTTTGTTTTACGGAAAAAGGTAATAGGACATAAAAGTCGCAGCCTGTCCAAACCTACAGGTTTTGTTTAACATGGTTTTCGACGCGGTAAATAGTTTAGAAGATATTCGAGAAATGTCGATTAAATTCATTATTTTAATGTTTAATCTATTTGGTGGTACGTTTTTCCGTTACCCGATCGAGCTTAAACTACGCACAGATTTTTTTTCAATTATTTGGAACTACTCCGGGAGTGCCGACAAAATTTTTGACAACAGTAACTTAGAGCCACCCTAGTGTACATAGCGCTGAAAAGAGCGCCTTCGCGTGGGAAGCCCGCGAGCATCGGACTCGTAGAAAAAAAACCGGAAAAAGTAAAGGAACACCGACAAGGGGCTTCGACGATATGGCGTGGTCCCGGCAACGCGCTTCCCTTCGATTCCACTCGCTTCGCGAGCTGGTCTTCGCAGTTCGAGCTTTCAATTTTCCGCGATTCCGATTCGCGTCGCACGAGTACGTACGCACCTGCGTGTTCCATTTTATACGCCTCGGTGGTGCACACCGAGCATATCGTAAGTCAATAAAGATATCTGGTGTCCGTTACAGGTGGATCGAATTGCGTCGACATCGATAACGGATACCTATAGGTATGATTGCGAGGATTTCACGCGTAAAACTCTAACTCACCGGTTCGACGAAGCACGATCAATGGGGATGCGATCGTGAAGAACGTACATATCTGAAGGTGACCGTAGAGGTCGATGCTGAGGATAAGGGTGAGAGAGGTTAGCTCGATCGTAATCAACGGTCGTACATTGGTCGTGGCTTTGAACCTGTTTCCTCGACGCAGACACAGCATACGGAATACGGAACGCGGATGTAACATTCCACTTTCTTCAGGATACGCAATAGTTTACAATGGCGATTTTAGAACAGTGTCAATGAGAACTGCCTAGATTTCACCAGAGCATATAATAATCAGCAACTTTCTCGATGCTCGGCAGCCATACGTTGAAACGCGATTCGCTACCGATCTGCAACAGGATTTTCTACCACTTAACTCTTGTGTGGCCAATCGGGTACACGTTTACTGCATGTCTTCCAACAACTTGTTAATGTTCCTCTAAAAGTATTACGAAATTTCTCTGAATTCTCTGCTCGCTAATACAGGGTGTCCCGTAATTCGACCTGACCTAATTTGTACCATGAATTATGGGACACCCATAATTCAGTGTATATTAATTTATAATCTTGAAATGAGAATTTATCGAAATACGTCAAATACAAAAGGTTTCAACACTAAACCTACCGAGCACTAGAAGCGATTAAAATGTTTTATCTTATAAAAATGGCAAGACTCTATTTATTCGTCAATAGAATCAATTTTCATGGAAGCAACTTCATAATTTCAATCATTGTAAAACGGAAAATATAAAACCGGTTATTTGAGTTGTAGGTTCAGTGTTAAATAATCTATACATTTTGGTTGGAGGGTTAACAACTTTAAATTACAAATCGGATACGGATATGGAATCGGGACCATGAGACTCGGAAGCATCAAGTGAAAAGTCTACGTGTACCGGGTTTAATTTTTCAATTTTGAGAACTTCTTTCGATCGATCGGACAAATTTTGTCCGATATGTTTGAAAAATTGATGAGAGTCCGAGACGGTCGCGGTCGTGCAAAGGAGCATTCCCGGCAACGATCGAGCGCGATGAGTGTAATCGACGAGTGGTACAACGGCTCGTCCGTCTCGCCTCGCCTCGCGTCGCCTATAGAAATACCTGAATTAACTACACGAAGAGACCGGGGCATCGAGCTCGGTCCCACGAAAAGGGGAACAATGTCGCGATGTATGTACGTGGGAAATGGTTCATCGGAAAGAACGCATCGACGCGACGACGCGATACGATGCGGTGGCTTCAACTCTAGCCCCCTGTAAGGTGAAAACACCAATAGTTCACCAGTTAAGAGAATAGACTCGTTTTCTCAGGATTGCAAGGGTGCGAGATGCGCGTTCTCATTTCTCGATGATACAAAAATGGGGGTTTTCAGTAATCGAAAACGCTGGATAAAAGATCGATCTAGGCCGCTATCGCCCTCAAAAGTCCTATTTTATTCGGAAGCATACGACTGCGCACGTAGCTATTTTCATAAAGCTGCTATTTTCATAAAGTGCTGCCGAATACTGCAAATTACGCCTCATAAACGTAAGAATAGGACCCTCGAGGCCGATCGCAGCCTAGATTGATCTTTTATCTAGCGCTTTTGACTACTGAAAAATCCCATCTTTGTATTATCGAGAAATGAGAACGCGCATCTCGCACCCTTGGAATTCTGGAAACGAGTCTACCGCCTTCAGAAAAATTATCTGCGTGAATAATAGTAAACGCCTTTCATCCCTTATTCAATAGAGAGACTCTATGCGTGAAAATGCTGTTTGCAGACATTTCTGAAAATTCAATAATTCTGTAAAAAGTTGAAAATGAAAAATTCTTGAAAATTAAAAAACTACTAATTGACTATGCGTTAGTTAGTAGTTGACCACCTATAGCAAAGCCAGAAACACTAAAGGTGGTTACCGAATACAAATGAAAAGAGGTTAATATACCATATAAAATCTAATTTAGGAACAGAGTAGGTAAATGATTCGCGGCTTGCCCCTGTTCTTAATTATTATGAGAAACTATATTTATCTATCGCGGCTTCTCAGAAAGATTATTTCGTCCAGAAACATAATTTTTCACGTTTTCCTGAAACATGGTCAACTACTGATACAAGGTCAATTACTGGTGCCTTTACCGTAATCCCAATGGACTTTATTTTCGCATTTACCTGCGGTTTTGAAAATTGACTGGTCATTCAACGAATTTTATAGAGATCGAAGATGTAGCCTAGCAAGAAGGACTGTGAGAGGTGTTTTCACGGTGACGAGACGGACACGAAATGTCGCTTTTCTTTTTTTTTTATTTTAAACCCTAAACCCGGTCGGGAACGACCAACCAAATCGACAACCGAAGGAAAGCGAACGGGACGTAGGAAAAAATGAAGAGAAAAAAGAAGACGGAAGCTGACTTGTCGAAGCCGTACTCGGCTGTGCTAGCCCGACCGCTGCGCGAAAATTCGATACGACGACGCGACGCAAGTTCGACAACTCGTTTCTCGGCAAGTTTCAGACCTTCGGAAAGGTCGTCGGAAAACGAGCCGAGGATCGAGTCGATCGTGCGTCGACGAGGATAAACGATCGATCTCTACTATTCTTTACCGGTGAAGAAGAGTAGCGAGATAAGTATCGAGATGAGTATCAAGAGGAGAGGAGAGGAAGGAGGGAAGAGGATTTGTTGACCTTTTAAGGTCTCCGGACGCGTTGCAAATATGCAACGCGGGGGTCGCAACGAATGGGTTGAACATTCTCCGGCCTAGAATCGATAAAACGGTCGGTATTAATTAATTCCGGGAATCACGGTCTCTCGCAGATGGCGCTGAGGGCGTTGCGTATCCCGTCTCGGTCGATCGTTAAAACCTCGGTGTCGACCGCTTCCACCGAAAGAGCATAATAACCGAAGGGTGGTCGTCGGGGAGTGGTGGGGAGGGATGGAGAGGGGGTATGGAAGGAACCAAAGAGACCAAAGGGACCGAACAGAGAGAGAGAGAGAGAGAGAGAGAGAGAGAGAGAGAGAGAGCTCGCCGAGCGGGAACACCGTGGAGATGCGTGTATCAATTCGAAGAGATGAAAAGTCGAGCGGTGGCAGACGATCGCGTTGGGTGGAGAGAGCGCAGAGTACGGACCGAAGAATGGAGAGTGGAGAATGAAGAGCGAACAGTCCTAGAGTAGGGTAGAGACGAAAAATGATTGTCGAGGCAGCTGCCCTCCGCCAGTTGGCGATTCCGGTCGAGTTAAGCGCAACTGCGCCTGCCCGCGGGATCGGGGCGTTCGAATTGATGGAAACCGATGTTCGCGAAAGATAAACACGAAGCTGCTCGCTGATTCACGATAGTCCTTTCTTGCAGGAACGACGCGGCCCTCTTTTAACCGATACGCCGCTCCCGACTACGTCTTTACGTCCCCTCCATTTCGCCTGTTGGGTCGTCTCAAAAGTATTTCTCCCTGAACACCTTACGAGCCGACTGTAGCGAATCAAACCTATATCGCACGACCGGCTACCGAAACATAAATACGAGTTAAACACCGGTGTATTCGAACTCGCGTTCCTCCTTGATCCCGGCCGATCCGGTAGGAAATCCATTTCCACGAAAGAGAACAGCTTCCGCCAGGAATCGAAAAAGCTCAAAGACACCAGTCGAGCCGAGATCAACGGTCGATTTTCGGGGAAAGATTGGCAAAAGCGACAGATAAACGACGCGCTGCCGTCGAATGCAACGGTGGGGAGCGAGGGCTGAAAAAAAAACAGGGGAACACATCGACGAGACGAACGAAGCGACGAGAAGGCGAGGCCGAAGAAAGCACGAAGCTCGAGAGCATCGTGGTGAGAGAAAGAAAAAAACGGAATTGAAAAAGAGAAAAAGCGAGAGAGAAGGGGGAGAGAAAGAGAGAGAAAATCAGGGAGTGGTAGAACCTCGAGAAAAGAAGGACGCGTGGGGTTAGAAACGGGCTGGGAGCAGGGAGAGACAGAAAAAAGAGAATGAGCAAGAACAAGACAAAGTCGTGCCTGGAGGAGAAGGAGGGGCAGAGGGAGGAGGACGGATAAGGATGAACGGAGGGTGAATGATTCGGTGGAAGGGAGAAGAAGCGAGTCGGAGGGCGATGAACTCTGGCGGTAGGCAGCTTCCGTCGCCAGGCAACGTCCTCCGCTTCCTCCGCCTCCTCCTCCCCCATCTGCCCTCCTATTCCCCCTCCTACACCTCTGCCGCCGCCTCCTCCTGTCCCGTAGTTCCTCGCGTCTCGCTCACTCGCTGACTCTCTCGCTCTCTCGCTCGTTGCTCGCTCTTCGCCCCGAGGTACCAAGCCGTTATGTCGTGGTATCGTACGTAGGCAATCCTCGTCATGAACGTAGTAGTTGTGTCATTGTCTTCGTCGGTGACGATCATGGTAGTCGTTACTGTATTTCCACGTAGTTGTTGTACGCAGCAGCTCGCGCTGCGTATTGATCGCAAGAGATGCTGCCTGGCCGGCCTGCTACTAACGCGCTCTGTTGCTGCTGCCGTAGCTGTTGCCGTTGCTGTTGCCGTTGCTGTTGCCGTTACCATTGCCATTGCCATTGTCGCTACCACCGTTGGTACTGTTGGCTCTGCTGGCTCTGTTGGCTCCGTGACCGCACACTGCACATCAGCCAGTCTAGCCTCGACCACAGTCCTACCAAAGGGCCGATAGAACCTACTCGTCCTCTCCCCTTCGCCGTTCACCCACCTCGCCATTCTTTTCCCTCTGTTCTCCCATCTCTTTCGTTGGCTTTCTACATGGCTCGCTCACCGCGATCGACGCCCGAAAACTGCGATAACCAATGGCTGCTACCCTTCTTTTCTTTGTCTGCTTATCGGAGCAACGAACTTTCCGCAGCGAAACGATACAGCTCGAGAGCGTTTCGTATCTTTGCGTTTCTCGCAGAAGATCGTTTTCCGTAATCGCACCAGACGATTGGAATGGAACGATCTTCGCGCGACTATCGATCACCAAATAGCAGCCGCCAATTATGCGGACAATGCCACGGTTGGCATAAAAACGCGGATGATCCGCCGTGCACCGTCTAATTGCGACGTTAGCGTTCCCTTAGCGGGAAAAATAGGAATGTCCGTGTCGTAATCGAGGCGGGCGGAAGGGCGTGAGCGCGTAGTGGTTATTAGAAAACGGTCGTGGAACAGAGGCCGGCATAAATACTCGCGGAACAATGTTTCCATTGTTCGCAAATCGAGGAAAGCGCGCTTTAACACCTACGCCGCGTTACGACTCGATGCGACGCGACGCGCGCACGAGAGTCGGAGTTGGAGCGCGTTCGCGCGGAAATATGTCATCGCGCGTGCCCACAAAAGATCGTTTTCCGCTCCGTCTTACAATTAGAACCAGTCATCAATGGTGGGGAAACCGCGTTGGAAATACCGGCACGGCAGGGTGAATGGTAGAGCGCGTGAAAATAGTTTCGTCGCAAGGCTACCGCGGTCGTAAACGACCGACGAGAACCAATCGGTCGAAAACGAAAGCAAGCGCGCGAGCTGACTGCCAAGTCCAATGAACCGAATCCGCGAACGAGCATATGTGCCACCCGGGAAAGTCTCTCAATTTCGCAGAATTCTCGACTGAAAGTCAAAACAAATAGTTTTTGTACGACTATACAGGCTGTCCTAAAAATGTTGCACTTTTCCCTTTACGAGAATGTTCTCCGCGGCTTTATTAAGGAGTTATTCACGAAAAATGTAGAAACGTCAGAAACGTACTTTACAAAAAGTATCCAAACTCTCGATATGAATTGTAGAAACTAATGCCGTGTTGACTCTGCAACAAAATTGTCAAATATCTCGTGAAGTATTAACATTTCGATGCCCTTGGGTTAGTACTTTCATATGTGGGTTAATAAAAGGGATCGATTGGTTCAACAAAGAAAAAATCGGGTTGCATTAAAGAATAAAGTGCAATTGCACCTGGTATGGCGGGTGCATCGGTGCGTGCACACAAAAAATAAGGTCATAGGAAGTTAGGACGTAACATGTATGATTTCTTCCTTTATCATTTTTCTCTATTTTTACTTAAAAAGTAGCAGTAATTCGTATAGCGATGCTTGCCACGATGGATTAGTTTATGTTGGATTAGTAGCAATAATAATGCAACTGCCAAAAGAGCAAAAATGAATTTCGTTGTCCATGAGGAATAACAGACCAGATGTCATCGGACCCGTAGGCCTGGTATTTGTCGTACCTAAAGGCCAGGGTAATAAACGATGCAGCCTTGGGCTTTTCCTTTTTCAAGTGGGCAACTGATTTTCTCTTTCACCCCTGCTGCATTGTTTTTTTCACTTCGAGTCCGCTAGCAGAACTGTCAAATTGTCCTTCCGCGCGCCGTTAAATAAAGCATATTTTAAATTGAATTCTCCAATGTTTCAGTTACATTGAAAACCCATTTCCCAACAGTTTACCAGTTTTGAATTCGATACAGTTTTCAACCTAACCCGAGCCTTCGTTGCAACGGCCCGTGACAGAGTAGTTAAACCATCGCGTCGACCAGTTCATAAGAAAATTGCGTTGACGGAGGGAGGAGGTTCCGAATGAACCCTTCCTCCATCGCCGACTCGGACCTGTTCGATTCGCGAGGACTCACCATTTCGATCGAGTGCGTCCTATGGCGCAGGGTCGAAATTATTATTTGATGCGAAAGGGGATGAGTCACGTTCGTATGACACATCCGAGAAATAGATATCGCCGCGACGAGACGAGCCATACCACGCCATATCACGCTACACCACGCCATAACGTGTCGTCCAATCGGTGTCGTAACCAAAATCTTTGGAAAAGTTTTCTTTCCGCGTCATAATCTCGCCCTTGTAACCGGCAACCTTATCTCTTCTCACGCGCGTGTCACTAAAGTACTGGTCCAACGAATTGTTTCGACGATCCCAAACAGGAAAGACGATCAACGACGACTCGAGGCAAATTCGTTGACGATGCAACGGCGGTCTACATCGCAAAGTTGCAAAATAAACGAAACAGCTAAAACGAACGCTGCGGAATTTACCGTGAACCGAGTTAACGGTCGCGAGAAACGGCGTCGGAACGGCGGTGGAGATCTTGGGTACGGCTGTTTAACGCGAAAAGACCGTTCCCGTTGTTAACTGTCATATCCTACGCAAGAAAGACGGGGAAAGGAACGGAACGATACGATACGGAAGCGCGAAATTACGGTCTGAGCCGACAATAGCTGATGACGACGACGGCGGCGACGACGGCGGCGACGACAATGATACTTTCTAGAAGAATGCACGATGGACGCAAGGGGTAACAAAAAGGGTATTACGCCGATTTATCGCAAAGACGTGGGTCGTTCGCTCCGAGCAGGATTTCAGACGTAGAAAATCAGACATATTCGGATCCGAATATCGATCCAAATTTCAAGTTACGACGCATAATCTAGATACTCGGATATCCGGAGTATGAGAGCCGTACTCGCGATTGGCACCATGCGCCGTTCGTCTATCTAACAGTTAACAAACGAGCCTATCTTTCGATTACGTCTACCGAGAGGACGAAAGCGAGATAAAGAAACCTTTAACCGGGCGCGAGCGGTGACAAAATCGTGGCCATCATAAATATTCGTAACAAGCGCCCCATCAAGATATTCGATAGCTCTAAAACGAGTGGCCCTCCGAAGAACAAGAGGCCCCTTCTCGATGACCCCACGGGTTTCCTAATTGATGCGGTCGTGTCCCAAGCTCCGAGCTAATTTTCCCTATCTCTTCGGGTACGCGTGGTTATAGCCATTGATCATCGTTGTCGAGCCTGCAATCTCTTCGACCCGCGACGGTCCGTTGATGACGGCGCGGAGTGAGCATGTTACGCGACGATAGAACGATGGACATTGCTTCCTAAATGTCCATGGTTCTCGAAAATGAAAAAATTAGTAGTAAAAACTATCAATGAAAATTAATTTAAAAATTATTGTTTAACCCCTTGCCGTATCTTCTCCTTTACAGTTACAGTGATTAGAACGTCTTCATCGCGAAAAATGTCGTAGAAGAGAAGAGAAAATTTATATTTTTTGTATGGCTACATTTATTTGAATGCTTAAATATTGATTACAAACGAATCAAATTTGATTTCATCTGAAATGAAACGCGTAACATTCATGCTTGTTAGACTTTGTTAAAAACCTTCACGAGTCTGGCTCGTCAAAATACGGCAAGGGGTTAACTAGATACAAAAAATATTTAATCACCTATCGTTAAAAATGACTGTATCTTAAATATTTTC
The DNA here is from genome assembly GCA_028455795.1 of Lasioglossum marginatum. NCBI lineage: Eukaryota > Metazoa > Arthropoda > Insecta > Hymenoptera > Halictidae > Lasioglossum > Lasioglossum marginatum. Next base: position 6,828,852 of record CM052264.1, on the reverse strand, counting down.
AGCGACAATTTCATTGCAATATCTGTAATGGTTGAAATGTTATGACAAAATGTCAGTGAATTTCTCGATCCGGACCACTGTGCGACGCCAACGTCTCGAAACGGCGTTCAACGAGACCGCTTAAACAGAAATTACGGGCAATGTAAGCTCGCTCGATTAACCAGCTCGGGAATCTCGAGCTTACGCGCGCGATGCGATGCGATTAGCCTAACCCGATGCGAGACAGCAGAATGGAATCGTCCTACGCGATGCGCCAAGACGAGACAAGACGATAGGACGTGGGACGCACCGCGCCGTTACTCCGCATCGCATACGACGAATCTGAAAAGACTACGAGTATAAATTAGTCGAAAGGAGATTTCCATTCGCGCGCTATCGCATTCCCCCCAATGCTTGGCGCGTCAACTACGACACGGCTAATTTCCCGCATCCCCTCTGCTCGAAATTCCAATCCACGATCAGGCAATTGGATCGCTACCGACTATCCAGCACGGCCACGCGTAGACCGTGCATCGAAAATGGATATCCCTGGAACGAGTTTGAAAATTGCTGCGGGAAAGATTCAGATCCCGTATACTTTAGGGCGCGCAGTGGCTCAGTGGATAGAGCTCGCGACTACGGACACCGTGGTCGCGGGTTCAAAGCCAGCCGGCACCTCTGAAAATATTCCATGTGACATCTAAAAAACTGTAATGCCCCCAAGGTGGTTCGGAACCAGGGCCGCCGCCTGGGTACGGGTCGCCCGTGTGCAAAAGAAATTTGGAGCGCTCTTTTTTTAGCAAAAATATCTGTTTATGGTAGCCCGGGCTGTTACACTGTAACATTTGTTACGCGCCCTTGCCCGTTTATGTTTCGACGCCGCTTCGATGAAGCGCCCGTGTGCGGCGCACAACCGCACGCGGCGGCCCTGCTTGGAACCCACCTTAATCAACTATAGGTCCCGTCGCTAATGACCATTATTAGCAGTTGATGCGATGTAAAACAAAAAAAAATAATGAAAATAGACCCCGTTCAGATACGACGGAATCTGCGCGATTTGTCCGCGTGGATTGTTGGACCGCGCGGGCAGGTGTGAACAAATCTGAAAAGCCGCCAATGTACAATAAATGAGCTCCGCGCGGTTTCCACCGTGTCTAAACGGGCTCTAACTATTCTATCCAGTTGTCCATGCGCATATCACAGAAAATGTACCTACACAATTACATTCGACCCCCATTCGGGGTGCTTTCCGACGCTCGACGCTAATTGATTACGAGGAATTAACCCTTAGCAGTCGACGGGTGACTCGGAGTCACCACTAAAAATTGCTGTACCATTATTCACACACAATATTGTTTACATCATTAACACGTTCCGTGCCACATGTACCACTTGGTGGTACACACTGACGTATTTATTTAATGCGCTAAAATCATATTTTATAACAAGTTTAACACTAGAATGTGTTTTCACCAAAAGAATGAGGCATTATAAAAGATGCAGTATAGAAGAAAGCATCTAACTAACTAAATTACTACACATTTAAGTATTGTATGAGGTTTCATATCAATTTTATATCCGTAAAACGAAAAAGATCATATACAATGGAATTATTCTAGGTCGGAAGAAGTGTTTAATTCTCAAGCTAAAACAGCTCCGATTGCAAAGGGTTAATTACGCGAGAACGTTGCTGTGAGAAGCTAGATTTCGGAGGTTGCTTCGGGACGCGATTTCTGAAAACCACGACGAGCCGTTTCCGAATTTGAAGTCGCCGATTCGAAGTCGGTTCCGATCTCCGTCGCCGTCTCTGTTCCCGGCTCCTGCGGCGCTGAGTATGATAAAAATCCAGTTGCCAGGACCGGACGAGGCCACGCGAGATCAGAAATCAGAAGAGACGAGAGACCAGACGAGTGACCAGACGAGGAAAGAACAAGCTGGCCCCGAACACGGAACGTGTCGGCGCGGCGCGGCGTGGCGGCTCGGGAGGTCGGTGGCCGGCCTACCTCAACGTATCGACACCCGATGCCGCACATGTCGGCCAGCAGTTTAACACGTGTGTGCCCGTACACGGTTTACCTTCTCACTGATCGCGCCTACCGTTGCCTTTGCCTCCTATCGTCGCCAACTGTTTCCGCGTCAATGTGCAACAGCGTCAATGTGCAACAGCGTCAATGTGAACAGCGTAAACGTTCCGAGCTAACAACCTGATCTCTCTCTCTCTAGTTAACTCGCTTTCTCTGTTTCTCATTCGCGATATCGCGAGCGCCTAACGTCGAACGCGGGATACCTTTGTCGGGAGCTAGCAAAACACGGAACGGGCTAAACCAATCAATAGAGAATTACCCGAGTACAGAAAAAACGAGTCGAGCCGTGGAATACCGAAGACATACCGGCATTCGAATAGCTGAATTAATCGCGATTTAATTGGAGTGTTGCCGAGTAGAATTTAGTAGGAGTGGGCGGGGGCCGAAAAAATGATATTGTTCTGGTGCCCGAATGATTTTCAGGTTTCCAGCCCGACCGGATATTCACTGCGGGTTCCCGAAATTTCCGGGTACCCGAGTATCACGAATTTACCCGATATTTTTGGGAACCCGCTCACCCGCAGAAATTAGTGCTCGAACGGAGTTGCGTTTCTCAGCATTGCCGATCGCCGCGGAATTCGAACGTCATTCACTTCTGGAGCTATGAAATTCTACCGCTCGTGAAATTCTCGCGATGCGACGTGTCGATCTTTCCGTCGTGGCTTACCGTTTGCCAGGTCAAGGTGACCCAGAAACGCGGAATGCTTCTTGTTGTCGTTCCGGAAATGGGAACATTTATCGTGCAATCGTAGTCCGATTTAACCCTCGGACAGCCGACGATTTTTATAGCTATATAATTGGCAATGCTTAGGACCGTTCACAGCTCTAGTTAATAATTTTTAAAAATTTACTTTTGATAATATCTCGTGTAGACGCATTAGTCTATCCGATATGCCCAATGAAACAGCTATTCAGTTAGTTTAATTGCCACAAATTGAGTACTTAAATGACAATTTGGATGTTGCCGATCAAAAATCACTCCGGCGCAGCACTCGGAGGGTTAATCATGCTTTTTGGTTGCCCTTACGTCGTCTATAACGAAATATGTATATTTCGATTTTGATATTCTTAAAAATGTCGATATGTTCCCTAGATTTTCAGACTTTGGGCTCAATGCGCAACCCGAAAGCATCATCGCACAGCTTTTCCCGTGTAGGGCATTGTCGATTTCGGAAAAAATGTTTTTCGATCCGGTCTAGCGTGCAACGTACGAACGATCAGAAAACCGACAGTGTTCTGGCAGCAGCGTCCCGTACGACGGATCGTCAACCGTCGAACAATGAACTTCTTTCGTGCCGGCACTCCGCGCGAAACGCCTTGCGAAACGCCAAGATACATAGTTCCATTGATATCCGCGCGATACGAGACCCGTAGGAAGCGATTCGTTCGAGAGGTTGCATGCTATTACGGCATCGTCGCATCATGGAACGAAACCTACGGGTGGCCCTCTGGTAGGAATCTTTCTCTCTCTCTCTCTCTCTCTCTCTCTCTCTCTCTCTCTCTCTCTCACTCCACCTCTCTTTCTTGCTTTTATCTCGTTATCTTTCTCTCGTCCGGTAGACATGCGATACGATACACGGTTTCACGGCGAAGAATTCTTCGAACGAATTCCATCCGAAGACGGGCTTCGCGGAATCTAATTCGCGTACACTACGAACTCGAGTCCGAAGTTGAAATTGCAGGAAAACAACTGGTCTTCCAGGTACGAAAGATTCAGTCGTTCCACGACTATTTATCCAAAATTCATGTTTTCTGCAAGCTTATCAGAAGGAGTCGAAGTTTACGTAAACTCGATCAATCCGCTAATCGTGAAGCTTATCTTTGACCCATATCGTGACCCATATACGTATAAGCACATATTTATATGTATCTGTATGCATGTCGCGAACAGTCGCGAACGATAGCGAGCAGCGAACAATGTTGGATCGGTGCAATGAACCTCGCGACAAAACGAATTTCTCGTTGCCGAGGAATGTCAGCGTTGTCCGTGGAGTCTTTCAAGCGTTCCACCGCGATAAGATAAGCAGTAATAAGGTTCAATTGGAAGATTAATTAATTAAGACCCGTTGTAAAGAGGATAAATTGGATACATTGCGGCGGTATGCAGGCGCGACGCGCGCGCGTGTGCTCGCTCCTGCACGCTTGCACGCTCGCGGTCCCCGACCAACAAACTAACAATCTGACAAACCTGGGACTTCGCAGCAACCCGGGAAGAACGAGAAAGTAGAAAATAGACGGCTCGTCGCGAAAGCCGAGAGAACGGCCGCGCGTTTTATAAATTGACGGAACGAATGCGGCGAGAACATCGTTCGTGATCCTCTTTGTTCCAGCGCGTTTGCTTCGTTCGTGTATCGCCCGTACAACCAATTCAATTTTCACGACGGAGTTCGACGACACAGCGAAGTCAAAGTTGACTGACGCGTGACACGCAACCCGCGACGAATTACGCGAAGCAAATAAATATTAAGGGTGAGCGGGTACCTGAAAATTTAGGTTTGGATCCCGACCCGACCGAAATTACAAGCCTTCGAAAACGAACCTCAATTATGAATTTTTATGGGCTATCGTGAAATAATTTGTTCAACCTCGATAATTAACCTTATAATGTCGAAAAATGTGAACAAATTCTTGCAATGATCCCGGTATTCCAGAGACGACTACTCGATGGATTTTATCGACAAGACCCTTCGATTTCTGGCGCGTTCTACCGTTGCTTTTTCCATCGGGGGAATGGCAAACAGTTTGTTGCCGCACCTGAGAATAATGGAGAAAATAAAGAGAAATTGCCGACGAAGCCAGCCGTGTCTCGTTAGCACTCCGTTAACCGAAACCAGCAGGACTTTGCTGTTCCAATAGTTAAACGATCAAAGGAACGCCTAGGTAACACGAAAATTGATGTATTTGTTTTATCAATGGACCAAATCGAACCGAAACGGGGAACGTCTCGAGAAATATCGTGCCCCGTTCCTCCGTTCGTCCTTTGCGCAGAAACACGTGGAGAACCGGGCCCGCGTATGGTCGCGTCGTGATCCGATTAAAGGTTAATTCAATTTAATTATCGGCGGGGTTCGATGCCGTTCGATTTGCCCGCACTCGAACTCGCGTTTCCTGCTCGAATTATGCAGTTTCGATTACAGAGAGTTACGCGCAAGGTACATAGAAATACATAGATCGATCCAGTCGATCGTTTAGAGCCGCTCGTGTCGCTCGAATTTTCGGACTTCATTTCTGTCGTGAGATTACAGCCCAATGACAGAATCTAAATCCCAAAGCTGTGCGATGATGCTTTCAGGTTGCGCATTGAACACAATGTTTGAAAAAGGGAGAATATCGACATTCTTAAGAATATCAAAATCGAAGTACAGTGGGTGTGCAAAGTATTCGTATAACTTTTTCAAAATTGGACCCAATAGCTTGAGTTTCTTTGTGACGTTAGCAGGATTATTAGTTTACTAGTTAATGTGTAAATAATTTTCCTTTTGAAATGTTATTGGTCGCAATTACGAAGGAGAAAGTAAAGATAACGATTTTTGAACTTATTATCTGTGCCTGCACAGTGACAGCTCGAAATCTCTAGAATAGTTTCCGTGGGATTCCGATGTGGCAGCGAGAGTCAAAGGTTAAACGACCCCGACATTCCCGAAACGAGCATCGTCCGTGAAGGAAACCGACTCGAATTAGCCCGCTATGTGGGAGCGTCTCTGGAGAAAAAGGGGACAGAACGAGAGCGAGATGGAGAAGGGAGGAAGCGGGGAAAGAAGAGCCGGAAAGGGAGCACGAGACAAAGTAGTCTCGATTGGTGGGTCGTTGGAAATCAAGCTGCTCGGGTCAAGCAACGCGTTTTCTTTTTTCCGTTTCTCGCTCGTTCGATTCTGCCTTGTCCCACGGCCACAGGACGATGGATCGGCACGCTCCTCTTTGTTCTTGAGCGCGGGAGATACGCGCAATCGCGACTCGAGCGGTCTCCGTGGTATTTTAAGAACAGGCTGCCCCCGCATTCGTTCCACCGACTTTATTTCTGCCGCGATATTAAATGCGAAGAGATACGCAACGCAGCGAGAGACGCGAGACGAGACGGAATTCTCGCGTCGACGATTCAACAGCTTCGATTAACCGAGCGGAAACGATTCCACGCGAGAACCGAAAATTTTACCGAACGACCTGACTCGAGAGAACGACGAAAATTTAACATGATTCGACTGGGTTAGGTATACATTCATTATTCGCGGTTGACCGTGCGATTTAAGTGGTCCGGCGTCGTTGGAAATTTAAAACTAAGTTTGATAGATCCGTTGTCTTCCACGCCGACTCGCGGTAACTCGAGAGGGGAGCATACACGTTCCCGCCGAAGTTTCGCGGACCCATTAAAGCCCGCAGAAACTTTCGGACAGAAACGACTGGAATCCTCCTTTCAACGCTGACGACGCTGCTTTCGGCCGTACTCGGCGAGTGGAGACGCTCTTAAGCCTGATGCTCATGGTATTTGTCCCGTCGCGTCTCGCATCATCTTGTCTGTCATTCTAATCAAAGGCGACGAGAACAATAATGGTAAAAAATAATAAAAAGAAGAGTATGAAGAAAATGCATGCGTTTCAGCGTCAACCGTATTTGCTATGTATCCGAATCGCGACTCCACTGCGAATCATGGTTGCAAAGCGGCGCGAGTCACCGTTCAGAAATCGAATAAATCCGATGACACCTTCACAACACTGGTCACCAATACTAAAGTATGCTTTGTTCATGTACTCGGATTAGGTGGTCTACATGAACGGGATCAACATCAAGATCGATATCGACCATTGATGCGCTAATTCTAGTAAATCGACAGAAACTCGTTAGAAACTCGCTAGAAACAATAAAAGAAACAAGGTATTGGTATATGGAGAAAAATGGCCTATTCGGCGCGCGGCTCTCGGAAACGTTCGCGACGGTGACCACACAAAATCGATCGTTTCTTCTACCATAGGGGTGGCCAACCTTTTACATACTATGCGTTAATTTTTTTGTTATACGAGTTCTGATACGCCTTTCAACTCGAGCACTTTTTCTACCTTCTTACGTTCATTGCTGGGGTTGGAAAATAGGAATGGTGGTAGGATCTACTTCGCTTACGGGAGGTAAAGCGATAACTCAATCACCCAGCTAAATTAATTAATTTACCCCAAGTCAAAAGATACGCCAGTTCAAAAGACAGTTTATTGGAGCACCGATCTACAATGGTGATAAACGATCTCTTGGGCGAGAGGGCGATCTCTGTTATGAATCCCGCAATTCACATCCTACAATTATAAACTGTCAAAAAATTGCGACGAACTGATGAGTAAGAAGACTGTATGAATTGAACTGAGTGCACTCAGGTGTTGAAAATATGAAGATGGATTCAGTTATGGCGCCTACTTCAAAAGAATGAGTCGCCGCAAAGTTGCAATGCGCCAATTGTAATCATCCAATGCGCCACATGTTGGCCTGTTCTACCCGATACAGTAAACGCCCCTTTACTGTCCGGGTTCGTGGGCACGATCACTGTTCACTACCCATCCACTGCTCTTCTGTTCTCCTCTATGTTCGGCTCTCTATTGAAGTCTCGCTCGGCGCGATCGGCACGGTCGGCGCGGTAGACGCAGTCATAAATCAAAAATAGTGTCCGGGTACGATCACTGTCCGTGCAAAACACGACTGTTGGGAAGTAAAGGGACGTTTACTGTATTACAAACGATCATTTGGAGCGCAAGTTTGTCGTGAATCGAAGACGCTGACGCAAACATACCTGGCGAAAAGAAGAAACAAATAAGCGCGAGACGGATCGAGGGTATCGATCGTTTGAAAATAAAAATAGGTTCATAAGCTTGAATTATCGATCGTTTGCTTTGCGGTGATGTTCCGCGTATTCGAGAACGTTCCTAAACATCTAGTCCAGTGCGCTATGGTCTAATGACTACAAACTCATATTTCATCCGTAGATTCAACGGAACTTAATCGAACACATGTTGACAATATATAGTACGTTAGCGGAATATGCGGTAGTCTAAGACGGTCGAACGAAATGAGTATGTACTTCGGAAAACAGAGAATCTGCCCTTTTGAGGGAAAACGGAGTATATACAGGTTCCAACTTGAACGACTAATTATACGTGTATTTCAATTATTAATAAGACCACGAAGAACACGCCGAGGCGAGAAGTAAAAGCGCGTAATACGCGAATTGCGTTGCGTTTTCGATCGCAGCCGTGAATAGGTATCGCGTCGAACAGCGTCGCGACGCGGTTTCCGCCCGAGAATTGTCCGTTCGAAGCCGCGATAGGAGCGCGTTCCTCCGATCGCTATATAAAGCAGCCTCCGTCCGATTCGTCCCTGGTTCGGTCTCTATTCATTCCGAGCTGTGTCGTTCCTGTCGCGCACCATGAATACCGATTTACCTGTCGGCCGCACGAACCGATCGCTTCCCTCTTTCCTCTTTCGTTTGCAAACGTATCCCTGTTCGCGACTCTACGGTAAGCAGCGTCTAGAACGGCCGCGCGTCTCGCTCCCCGTGGCGGCCGTAGTTCCCCTAAGCGCCACGAATAGCGACTACGGATCGCGCCTGAGGAGCTCCGAACTAGGGCCGTCACGGGGAGCCAGACACGCGGTCGGGTCGAGGGGCCGCAGCCTTCGAAACTCGGCCGTTGCGAGTAAGTAAATCCGAACGCTGGTCTAGAAGATTCACGCAAGCGAACGAATGCTCGTTTAATTTCGCGCGGAAGTTATCGCAAATGCTAGGCGAGACGAGGCGAGGCGATCTCAGAAGTTCCTCGTACGTGAAACGATCGCCCGAGTATCCGGGGAATCGAGGTCGACTCGAGCCTCAAGATCGAGAGATCTTATCGAGCCGCTGGAATGTTTTCTCAGCTTGGAAATTGCTTGAACGCGTTCCGTTTCTTTGCTAACCTTTAACTACGCACGCCTTTGAATTGAACGCGAGCAAACCGAGAACTTCAATGGGACGCGTTCGAAAACAATTCGTTTGGATCTGTTCGAGAACGATGCCGTTCCACGGCCCGGTCGCTTTTCTATCCCTTCGGATGCGAGACGTTGCGGATTGGCTCGGTCGATGCAACAGCGAACAGTCTCGAAAGACTGGATCGCGACAAACCCCGAACCAACCGCATCATACGTCGAGGAAAGAATACTTGGAATACTGGAAGAGTATTTGGTTATGAGTCGAGCATAGATTCGGAGCAAAGATTTATGACGGCCTTGTTTTCATTGGTCTTCGAAAAAAAGTGGCGCGCGATCTGTTTTAGCCCAGATTCGGAAGAGGTTCGTTTTGAACGCGTCAGCTGTTACTCCGCTCTACTCTGAAAGTCTTGATCCGGTGGGGCTGGCTCTTGCTCGTTCGTATCGCGCAAACGATCAAAATGCAAGCAAGCACGCGCGCGAGGTATCTCTCGCGGAGGTATTTACGTTGTGGAATACATTTCGAAAGGTGCGTAAGAAATCATAATCGCGTCGAATAGCGACTCGTCCCATGGCCACATCCGTAGCCGAGACCGTAAATTTCGTGCGATCGTTGTATGGATAAAAGTATTTATCTTTAACCTTTAGATGGCAGGCGTGATGCTTTATGGAGTTTACTAATATGAGTATACTAATTCAATCAAAAACATAATTAGAAATATAAAAAACCCCCTAGAGAAATAGCATATTTCAAAATTTGAAAATTTTCGCTTCGATGCGTTATACAGCGACTCCCCCTAATATTCGGACGCTCTTAAAAAGACGATAACTTTTTTAATATTACTATACGATTTCAACTTTTTTGGGAAGCTAGAGGTTAGTTTGCTACAGGATGCGAAAAAATTTTTTTCAAAAATTGTAATTGATCCGAATTGTATTGGGACGTTCGGAAAGTCATTTCGTTTTTCCTGTATAGATGGCATTGCTTCCATTTGTTATTACTAACCTTATTTTGAATCGCAAAATCTTGGTATATCTTGACAGCTGACATCCCGGACGTAATTGCCTACCTTGTAGTGCTTTCTAATCTTTTTATCTAATCATTTACGTACAAATATTCCGAAACAAAACATTGTGTTTTCAGTAGAAAAATGCCGGCAAGTTTAAGGGTTAATGTATAAGTGTAGCAGGCATTTGGAAAAGCGTGCATAAATTAGAGGGAGGGGCGGAGCATCGCGCGACCGTGATGATTTACCGGTGAAATGCGGACGGTCACGGGACGTTGAAATTCTTTCGGGGAACAGATTACGAAGGAAGTAATCTAAGAAGGTTCTCGGTTATGGGTTGGGCTGGGTCGGGATTTAACGAGCCGTGGAGCGAGTAGAGTCACAGGACGAGAGAAACGGAGGGAGAGGGGAATATCAACCTTTCGTGGATGAGAATAAAACAATGTGTGAAAACAGGATGCATTCGGATTGGCCGAGCTGGTCGGACACCTTGTGCAACTCGCACGCGTTATCCGTTTAAGTTTAAGCCTTCGCGATTAAGCTATTGCTGCATTTCGGTCGAGCGACCGAATTGCATGATTGACTGATCGATCGTTCGAATCGTTGGATATATTTTAATGCGGTTAATCATGGGATTGACCTCAGTGGCTCGTTGGCTCGATAACTGACCGGCCTCCGGAGGTCATCGCCGAATCGTTTCAAGGATCGATTCCCACTCCGAAACGAGAGCGGAGAATGGATAAATAAATCGAACAGGGAAGAACCATTAGCAGAGATCTAGACGGAGAGATCGATCCCTTGAGCCTGGTTACTAGGTGTACCGGCAAGCAGCACCGATATTAAGGACACCGTTAACTCGAGTAATAGTCGAGAAAAATGATTTCGTGTCTACGATAATTTCACGATATCAACGGTCCCCATTAGTTCCAATTGGCGAGCGTGCTAATTCCACAATCATGCCGAGCTATAGTACATGAAATTGCATCGAGAAGACTTTCGTTGGCTCGCCGAAACGTTGAAACGTTCAGGATGGCGTGCCACGGCTTGCTTGCTTGGCCTACTCGCAGTCGTCGGTCCATCTCCACCGATCAGACTCGAACTCGGACTCGGCCAGTAGGGGGAAATGCGCGGCTACTTCACGTTTGAGGCAGGTCGGCCACTTTAAATCACCGGAAACGCGCAGGTAGAGAACACGCGGCTAAACGTCACGCGAGTTCCCCTGCCCGCTCCTCGCCCCTCTTTCTCCGCCCCTCTCCTACCGATCGTCCATGTTTGTAACTCTGCGCCTTTTAAAACATATGCATCGTTCTACGGAACGTATTTCGTTGAAAGTAACCCTTGCACGCGACCTTCCGTATCATGGAAAATTAATATATGTGAAATACAGGTGGTACGAGTACGAAAGTACACTAACGGTACTCCATTCGAGTAGTAGTAGTATGTAGAACGTTTACAACTCTCTCTCTCTCTCTCTAACCGAATCCTCGATTCGTTTAAGGTGGTTCCTCATAACGAAGAAATCCAAGAAAATCGTTGCCGATACGTCCATTTTCCTATTCTCGGTCTTAAGGAAAATTTCAAACAACTTCTATTTCCTGTCGTTCGCGATTTCTCAATGATTCGATAGCACGGTACACGAGATAGCGTTCCGTACTCGAATGAGCGAGCAAGAGGAGAGAGGGAGAGAGAGAGTAAGAGACGCGAGCGCGACCTCGATCGAATTTACCGGCGTTTTCTGCAACAAGATCTGCTTTCTCTCATTACTACGCCGTCATGAAAGTATAATACTTATGCTCGATGGAGCACCGAGAGATCTCGGTACACGGGCCGGACGCATATTGGAAAAGTGCAAATGCGATTCCTTCGCGATGGTCCCCCCTCTTCTGCTCCTTTAGAAGGCCGACGTAAATAACTTACGCCTCGCTATTCGTGTTCGTGTTCGCGATCGCGCGATGCAATTATAATGTATCGCTTTCGTAGTCGACTTTTCATGCTCGGTATGTATCGCGGACGCTGGTCGCCGGTAAATCGGACCGGAAACGAATTTAGCGTGCTGGAGAAACGTCGGAAACAATCGATTGTCCCGAGGCATAAATGGCTCAACTGGCAAACTTCGTGAGCGCATGCGCGCCACGTACGCTCTTCGCACTTCGCTCTACACTCTACGGGTAAACTCGCCTCTGCCCCTGTCCCTACCCTCCTCGCAGTGCAGTTGTTCACTGAAAAAATAACGATTTCGTCGATACATTCGGCGTAACTTCAATTGTCAAGATAACGTCAATTGAATGGATGTCTGGAAGAAGGGCTTATGTCAGGATTTGAAATCTCAAGTCCTTCTTCCACTGGGAAAAGACTGAAAACTAAAAGACCTTTTTAACGGTTTGTTTTATTAAATGTTCCTAATTGCGATCCTATAAAATTTTAAAAACCTGACGGAGGCCCTTCTTTCAGACACCCATTCAATTGTTATCTATTTGGTCGTTTATCGAGGAAAACAGATCCCGACAATGTATTAAATAACTTGTCTTAACTTCTTCGATGAATGAACACGATATCTCCGCTGACCCCGCTAACTTTCGCGCCGAAAATCGCAAAGAGGTGCGAACAGACGCGGCGAGTCCTGCCAAGAAAGCGTGAGAGGTCGATGCGAAGACGAGAATTCTGGTTTCAGAATTTTTCATAACCCACATTTGAAAGTGTTACCCGACGCCGCTTGTGTATCCGCGCCTCTTGAAAGCCGCGCGCGCCTAGCGCCTGCCTGCCTGCCTCATCCTTCTCTTTGTTCCGCGATGGAATGCCAGCTATGCACCGTTTCAAGGATTCTGGAGAGCATGGATTATGCTCCGAGAAAAAATTAACGCTTCGCGGCTATTCGGATGTTCGGCTATTCGAACATGCGAATACCAGAAACTCGTTCCCGATACTCGAACAACGTCGAAACGTTGTACGGAGCTCGATCCCAGAGACGCGGAAAATTGCTGGATCGCTTCATATACTAAATTTATAACTAAACTGCAGGAGAAACGATGAAACCGCGACGGGTTCAGAAATACGTGAAAATCGTCGAACCGCTTTTTTGTTTAGGACAGTCATCGGCAAAGTACCATTTATTTTACAGTGAGGAGCATAACTGAACCAATAACCACAAGTTTTGTATAAATCATTATTTATTGCTGGGAATATAGAGGAATAACAAAAAATCAACATTATTGTAGGATGGTGACGCCGGTGCTGATGCCGTTGTGAACTCCCCTGAATATTTGATATTAGCAACACTAACGACGCGACGTCGTTACTGTTATTTATTGATTGCGGTTTTCGTTTTGTTTGTCAATTGCGATTTGGAATGTGACGGTTGAATGAAAAAGACGTGTTTCTCGGACGGAGATTTCATTAATTCAGCGCGCTTATTTGATTGTATTTGACGTTGAGTTTAAAACATTATACTTTTCTTGTTGTGTTATTGAGTTATTTCATAACTGACGTATCTTATCCTACATTATAATTATTTTTATCATAGAAGTAACTTAAGAATTTTTTTTCAATAATTAATGTCTCCTCGTTTAGCAGTGACAAAAAAATAGATTGACTCGGTTTTGCACCGGGCCGTACAAGAAATGTTTACGTGGAATGTTCTAGCAGTATGTTTACATCTAGCACTGGTATGTTTACAAAATATTAGCTACGTCTTAACACTCAGTTCTTCGCAATCAGTCGGAAAAGCACGCAAGTGAAGAAGAATAAATACAAATATACAAAACTTGTGGTTATTGGTTCAGTTATGCTCCTTACTGTACATCGTGGAAGAAGAAAGAACGAGAACGGAGAATATTCGGAAGCGTTTCTAGGTAAAACGTGGGCATCGTTCGTACCGGGGCGAAATTGGTCAAGCTGGCCAATTGATCCGGCCCACTCCGCGCCTTATTTATACCTATCTTGGTAATGATTAGTTCAATGGGTACTTCCTCTTTTGTTCCAGTTCTGTCATTGTACTATTCGAACGAGCGGCCATTACGAAAGGGTTGCCACGATTCTTGATATGGGAATACAATCTGTAATAGATGGCATCTCCTTCGATCGTACCGGAATATTTTCTCTGTAAAGTATCGTCGCGCGCGATCCATCGAAAAACGACATTCCTAAACGGGACGCTACGGCTCACTCGCTTTCTATTACATCGTGTATTGCGGGTAATGTCGACTTGCTCGTAATCGACTAACGACCGTTGTACAATTTTCCTATCCCTCCAGCGCTCCCTTCTGTTCGAATTATTCGAAACGTTCTCGTGGAAGAGATAGAATAGATATACAATGAACCATAGTAATATTCGGACACTTTTAAAAGGATGATCACTTTTTCAATATCGGTTTACTACACGTCCTGAAGAAAATTGCAATTGCTCGGAATTACAGAGAAAATACTAACAGTTGGTGTTTTCAACTTTTATATCGGGGCCTAAATCGAAAATTGAAAAAATACATTCTGTAGATTTGTGTTAATTATACATATTCCGAAAATTTCATCAAAATCGGTAGATGCGGAAGAAAACTGCAGGCATTGGAAGATGCAAAAATCCTTAGATTTATTTCAGTTGTAGGCTGAAAATCGTGACAAATGCAATTTTCACCATCTTTAACACTAGCTTACCATCTTACCACGCCAGTCAAAATGACTGGTTTTACAATTTCATTCTAAAATTCCTACTTCATGTTACATTTTTTTTCGCAATGATGTGATGACTTTTACAACGATAGCTGAAGGTGTAATATAATGAATTTTATTTTTGTTTTACTTATACAGAATCAAAATAATTTTGTATCATGGTTACTTATACCAATACCAGTCACTTTGACTGGAACTTCTAAAAGAGGAAAAGTATCCTATAATCATAATCCGTTTCCCGTAGATAGGTCTCTATCTTATCTGGCGCCAAAACATAAACATAAACATAACCGTGATGTAACATAGACATCGATGCCGTTTCACGCGGTCATTCTGTATACCATAGTGTTTGACTGAGAATTAAAATAAAATTTCGGATTATTACTTATGTTATTTGTTAACTATACTCTTTATTATACCATAATAATATTAAAATTACGCTCTATGAAATTATAATTGAGTATTCATTCAAAAAATATATACATATATATAATTCAGCATTTTTTCTAAAGACCAGTCATTTTGACTGGTTTCGGTAGAAATAGGTATATTTTAATTGCCGGTAAATCTAGTGTTAAACTTTTATAGCTTATTGCAATGTTGACCGATTTTGATGCAATTTTCAGAATATGTATAATTGACACAGATCTAGAAAACGTATTTTCTAAATTCTCAAAATTGGCCCACATTTATTATTTTCTCTGTAATTCCGACCAATTGCAATTTTTCCAAAATTTCTTCTTCACCTACCTCACTCTTCCTTTTCACACGTATGTAGTAAATGAATTGCTCTAACTTCTCAAAAAGTATCCAGGTCGTATAATCTGATATTTAAAAAGTTATCGTCCTTTCAAAAGTGTCCAAATATTATTGCGATTCGCTGCAGATATAAATAGAGACGACGATGAACAAGTTAATTGCGTTATTATAGATTTCCCAAACGACAATGATTTCGGTAATCGCGCCGATGCGCTGGACGGGCCCACGGTCGCGAGCGGAGAATCCAGAAGCAGCAGAAGTACCGGAAGCGGAGGCGTCGGTAACGCTCGACAATCACGACCGACAAATTACATAAAGTGCAATTGTATCGTGGGGTGCCCAAAAATAGCCGAAACGAGGCCACGCCCCGAATTTCGAAGAGATCGGTTCGAAAGTGAAATCGAGAGAGGTCGACGCACAACGACAAACGACAAACGATAAACGATATGCATTACAGTTGACGCACGAACGGTGACCAGTGGTTGGAAGGCGCATTCTTTTCGGGTGAGATCGTTATCGCGACAGCTGAACGCCATAATCGTCATCGAGAAAATATCGTACCGTTGAAAATCTGTTTTAGGATAGTCTACCAACGCTATCTGGTTCCCTTTTCGAAGGAGGTAGGGGAAGAGAGGGGGAGGAGGGAGGGTGGCAAAGCGAGAACGAGAGGATATGTTCAACAGATGTCGTGGGAAGACCCCACGCCGAACAAGAGACCAGATGAAAGAGCACGCCACGGTTGCTCGAGCGTTTTCCGAAAGCGTTTCAAAAGTGGCGAGGCGGCGACCACTGTGTGCCACGGAAATTCCACTCGTCCCATTCCGATCCAACAAACATATGCGTTTGCACGTAGCTAGTGTTTAAAAAAGATGTTTCGAGACTCGTCGCAAAGGAACAGTCTCGACGTGACGAAAATAAAAATGTTAACAGGATTTTGCGGAAATCGGGGACAATAGCGAAAATAACAGGAAATGTACTCCTGTAAACCGAAGCGGTGACGCTAACTCTGCAAGAGTCTCCGAAAAAGTGCCCGCTCGGGCAAATTCTAGCCTTCTAGTTCTGTTTATTCGTTTGCCGCAGCTCTTGAGTGCTCGGGCGTTTCCTGGAAGGGAAAGGATCGCGTTGCCGTTGCCGAGATGCACGTGCGTGGTCAGTGGTCTACTCGTGACGTCTCTTCGTTTGAAATTTCCATCATTCGGCCATACCGACGACGAGGTCTGTCCTCGGATTCTACATCAAACCGGATCGAAAAAATATTTTTTTCGAAATCAAAAACGCTCGACACGGGAAAAGTTGTGGTTCGACGCCCTAATGGCAGGATCAAAATCCCAAAAGCTGTGCGATGATGCCTTTAGGTTGCGCATGGAGCCCAGATGAGAATTTAGGGAAAACATCGACATTTTCATCAAAATCGAAATATTAAATTTGCACCTCTGGGCTCGATGAACAACCTGAAGGCATCATTGTATTTTGGGATTTTGATCCTTTCACTAGGGCATCGAACCACAACTTTTCCCATAAGGGGCGTTTCCGAAAAAAATGTCGTTTCCGATATCCGACGAGATGCTCTCGTCCGGAGCGCTGTAAGCCGTGTGACCGAGGTTTGTTCATCGTGTTCGGCCAAACTAATCCGGTCTATCATCGACCCTATGCTCGCTACTACCTGGGAGAAGTGTTTTATGGCTTTCCGTGCGAAGGGGTCGTTCGCTGGTTACGAATCAACCGGTGTCAATGAACGGCCCTTGGCCACCTTCGCTTGGATACGATTCAATCCAATTTGAGGTACGCTGCAAGAGTCTCGGAAAGACTACCTGCCTGTTCGGATAAATCCTAGTCCCAAGGACATCTTTGGCTCGGCGTACTTGCTATCTCTATTCATTCGTTTATCGCAGTCCTCGAAGGCTTGGGTTTTTCCTACCGAAGGGAAAGCTTGTTGTCGAAATTCTCTTGGGCTACTCTCGACATTTTTTCCAACATTTCTAAGAATCGTTTCGTGCTCTAAACCTCTAAATCAGGATTTCCTAAACTTTTTCTGCAATGGAACATTTCGAAAACCCGGAAATTTTAATGGAACACTTAGCTTAACAGCAACGGAACACAAATACACTTGTTATACATTCATTTTTCAGACCTCTCCAAATTTTCGCGGAACACTCCTATTCAGATTCAGCGGAACATTGGTGTTCCGCGGAACATAGTTCGAGAAACCCTGCTCTAAACGAACGAAACACCATTTTCGTCGTCGTACTACGGTTCACGCGAAACGGTAATATCGTTGTATGCATAAATACTTGTATAAATAAATCGATGAGAAAACGTTCGTAAACAGTCACGGGACGGGACTGGCCGAGAGATACGGTGACCCACAAGCTCTCGATTCTTCAAAACAAGCGAGAAAATATAGCGTGTATCTCGCGCAATTACGCGAATCGGAACCGCAGAAAAATGTAAAAATACAATGAGGCGTCGCGTCGCGCGCCGCGCCGCGCCGGGATAAAAAACGATCGATGTGCCGTACGGGCTAGTTCGTTTCAGCCGAGATATCGATCGATTCGTCGAGTTCGCATTGTTTCCCGAAGCGGGCGCAGCCAGCATACATACATACACACATACATATGTTCCAGCCATGACCACGCGACTGTGTTTTTAGGGTGACTAATTAAAAAGTCAATTATTCAATGCATTTTCTATGGCGTCAAATATACTGTGATTTCTGAACCTCCTTCGCCTCGAAATGCTAATTTTAAGTAATTATTTATTTCATACAAAAATTCGAACTAACCGAATACTCGAGTAAAGCATGCAGCGCGGTGGCTCAGGTAATAATAGCTCTTGCAACCAGTTGCGAGACCTCATGAAATACTCGAGTACCCGAGGACACGGCTGTCTTACAAGATATCCGGGTAACCGGGTGCTCGGCTATCTCGTGAGATAGCTGGGTAGTTTTGCTCTATCCGGGTATCTAATGGGTACTCGAGTAGTCGGGTAACAGTACTAGCTCTAGGAGCAACGTTTATCGAACCGCGTCGCACTCGTTGGAATTAGGAATCGCATAGAATGGCGACTCCGGGTTGGCGCGCGAATCCCGTCAATCCCGTGAAGCGGTGTGTGCCGAAAGCGCCCACAACCCACAGGGGTTCTTCGACGAGTATACGCCATATGCACGCTGTACGAGGAGAAGCAGAACGAAGCGAAGCGACGCGACGCTAGTCGACACGTCCTTCCTTCTCCCCCTCCCCGAAAAGGGAGCACGCGCAGGATCAAGGCTTACGAGGGCATTTTGCTCTGTTCAACTTGGAAGCCTTCCAACGGGCTACCCTTGCTCGGTCCCCACGCGACACACCGCTGAAACCCGTTTTAAAAGTCCCTCGGAATGCGTGCCGCCTGCGGACCTTCCACCTCTTTCGCGAGAAAATGTATTTTCATGGTTTTCGATTGCTCGCGTGCTCCATCCGCCGTGTTGGCCTTTCTAGGCACTCGGGTTCCAAGACACATGGAATTTTACGATGGAAAATCGAGTGAAATCGACCGGCCCCTCGAGAGTTGCCAGCGGTACGAGGCGTACGATGTATGTACGTGCTGACTATACGTACCAATGTACACGTACTTACATATAGATCGCGTCGAATCGATTTCGAAAACAATGGGGGAACTGAGGAGAGGGCGCATCAAATTTGACCCGACGCGACGAGTCGAACGGTATCGCGAATATCGTATGCTCGACCATTTCGTAACATTCCGTGTAATTCTACATACGCTGAATGTTTGACCCGCAGGATACTGGCTCGTTCGGGCCCGGATGTAAACACTGCATTTCTATAAATATTGCGGTTCGAAACTCGTCATAGGTCACCGAGCATATTCTCCGATCACTCGGAGATGCGATAACACTGCAAGAGGTCCATGATACGTTCGGTTGCGTAGGAAAAACATGAACGCGAACCGTTCCTGAGAAGCCTTCGACGCGTAGAAATGAACGCGCTTCACCGAGAAATAGGTAGGTATGTGCAGATCGTACGTCGCGCAAAAACGAACTATCGATACTGTCGCGAAGAAATCGATCTCGCGATCGAAACCGATACGACCAACGGTATCGAACGGGTCGAGGCATATACGAAAACTGCGTAGAAAGAGCGTTTAAATATCAGTGCAGAGTACGCAAAGGTTGACAAGGGTCGCCATTTTGAAATAATTGGCGAAGGATCCACCTCCTGTAGTAGGTTTGTTCGTGTAGGTACACCGCGGCGTCGAAAATATCGATGCGAATAGAGATAGAGAAATAGAGAGACGATAGAGCGACCATCATCGATTCGGATAACTCGTAAACGCGACGCGATAAAGTCGAAGAGACGCGTTCGCGGTTGGTCGAAAGAAACGCGCCCGGCGACGCTACGGGGTAGAATCTCGGGAGCATTGTACCCGTCATCGATCACCTCGTTAACGCGAGCGCGAGTTTGAAAATTCGAGTCGATGTCCGCGCACGATCGTCGCCGTCGACGAAACGCTTTTCGAGGAAACGGGAAAATGGGAAAACTGGGGAAACGTACCTCGTATTTGATGCCGTTGAGCCGTAACCACGTCTCCACCTTGAGACAATACGGCGAGATGGAGGGCAGAACCGGTGTTCGAGGAAACTGATACAGATAAACAACGTCCTTCTCGAAATTGGTTTTGTGTACGCTGATAGCCTTGGTCGGCGCCGGCGATGCAGCGGTGGCCGCTTGATCGGCGGCCTCCTCTTTCTTCCCAGTTTCTTCCTTCTTGGCCGCATCCTTTTCTTCTTGCTTGTTGTCCGGCGGCGATTCGTCCTTCAGTGCCTCTTTCATCTCCTTCACGTCCTTAATCTCTTTGCTCTCCGGACCGGTATTCTCCGTCTCCGTTGCCATCGTCATGTTGACTTAGTTTTCGCACAGTCTTCGACCGGTACTCGTCGAATATAACAGAACGCTCGGTCGTCGGCGTACGAGCGAACGAACAAGCGACAGAGAAAGAGAGAGCGAACGAACGTCTATCTGTCCCGATTCTCGATCGACACCGTTCAAAATCGCCTTCGACGAGATTAGAGAAAAAGAGAGAGAGAGCGCGCACCACACAAACGTACGACGGCGGGTACTCGGTTATTCGTTCACTCGTCCACTCGACCACTCGTCCACGCGTCCACTCGTCGATCCCTCTGCTCGCCGGCCGGTTCTTTCTCGTTACTGCCCCGTTCTGTCTTCTGTCTTCTGTCCGGCGGGCGGCCGCGGCGGATCCTACTCCTGTCCCCCCAGCTCGAGATGATCCCTGCGCATGCGCCAGCGCCACACCCCACTGCCGTCGCCATATTTAATTGGTCCGCCACCCCTGCCCGGTCCGCGATCTCCGATCCGCGGACGTTTCCGTCTCTCTCTCTCTCTCTCTCTTTGTTTCTCCCTCTCCTTCCTCTCCCGCGAACCCCCATAAACAGAGTCCTTCGCCTATGGTTACTCGCAACTTGCAACTCGCAATGCCGTACGGGAGCACGGCCGCCACCGCTACCTCGAGAGGGCGTAATAAACTCGCAACTTTGTATCTATGTACCACTATGTACCCCGGTTCCGCGACATTAACACTAAACCTATCATCAATTATTAAAATCTTAAACCATATAAACCGCAGATAATTTTCCTTGAAGAAAAGATGAACTGAATTTGTGACGTCACATCTTCCAAAGATGTATAAAGTATAAGCTATAGCTACCGCTCGTCGCTTGGCTTATGGGGAGAGAAGGAAGGGTCAGCGAGCGCGCTGTGCCTCACAGTACACGAAAAGAATGGACGGGATAATTTCAAAGAATTTGGCATTTTCTCATGAACTAATCAATATATTGAGTATATTTCAGATACAAATGTTTATTCTATATGTTTTATTAAGGTATTACAATGTAGTATGAAGTAATAATCGTATTATGTATTAACTATTTTAGAAGTAACTTTCGCATATTATACAGGTTACAGAATGTTTTTTTACATATAAATCGGATCACATTTACGACATTTTAAGTGTCAGTCTGTGGTATCAGCCATTTTGAAATTATCTTAGGAATTATCTTGTGACGTCATATTTTCACTGATCTTTGCTTCAATGGACTCTCGGCTTTCCTATACACATACTATACCTATGCCGGGTCTATAAAGTATGTATGGTCTAAGATGGAAATAATAAAATTGATTTTATAAATATCTTTATTAGAGTATATACCACAATAATAACCGCGCAAAGTCTAAATAAATTATATCTTGTCATTTTTATAAGGCAATATATGCATGTTACTTTTATAGCCCAGCCGATCCTCTTTTTCCATGAATATTGTTTAAACCGACAAACTTTGCTTTCCTGTAAACGAAACATATTTTCTTCAATGTCTCCTGACAGCTTGCGAGCGAGAAACGGTGCGGGAACGTATTTCGAATATGTTCGGCACTGGACGAGAAGTACATAGTCGAAGTCTCGGTTGTTTTGTAGATTTTGATCGAACGCGCGCGCAACGCGACCAATCACTCGTCGCGATTTTATCGACTGTGTATATTCGTAGTTCATGGCGAGGCGACGATCGACGGGGGCGAACACCGTAAAATTGTACCCCCGGTCTTGGAGTAACCCGGCCCCGGCCCAGTGTTCCGATTGAAACCACAATTTTTCGTGCATGCGCGGCCAAAACAGTAGCGTATCTACAATGACGTAGCAGAGCGGCCAGAGCCCTAGCACCCCGAGGCAGTTATATTGGCGGTAGGAGAAAAATTCGGAATCAGCGCGAAAAACTCTATAAGAATCGCATAGTGAGAATCGAAACGTCAAAAAAAAGTTTGAATTTGTTGGACCATGTAATTTTTTAAAAGTCTGCGGGGTGCTCAAGCTACCCGATTTCATCGAAAAGGTTACGTTACTGAGGCTGAAATTGCCGCGCATGCGCGAAAAATTGTGGCTTCAATCGGAACACTGCCCCGGCCCCGACCCCGTCCAGCCGAAGTTCTCGATTGTGTGGAACCGGCAACGCCGCGTCAGACTGCCGTAACAACGAACCCCTCTTCGCAGATTACTTTTTTCTATTTTGTGGCCAATAGACTCCATTTCGAAAATTGCCTGCTGCCTGCCGCGGTTTGAGCCGGCCCACAGCAGCCCACACTGACGAATTCGGCCAAATTCGTGGCCAAAATTCATATCCTGAAATCTATGATGAATTATTGAAATAAATGACAACGGTATGACTTTATAATCACAATACTCTACTTTTTTATTAAAAATATTGAATTTTTATACAGGGTCTACCCGTTAAGGTTTGTCACCATCGTTTAGGCATTTTCGGTAGTGCAATTAAAAAATTTTTTAGACAAAAGTTTATCAGTACTTGGTGAGCTACATGCTCGCACATTCTTAAATCTGAAGAAATGCTTTTTACCTTAAAAAGTAAAGGTCACCTTGACTTCTTTAAATGGTACCATATGTTTTGGACATCATAGAATTGTTGCTGACGTCGAGACGAATTCAACAGTGTATTATACTATGACCTTGAAATGACCTCAAACTCGAAAATTCGCTGCAAACGTAATTTTAATGAAAAATTATTTCTTACAAAATAAATCAAGTTACATCAGATGTTCGAACTGCGATTCTTCTTCTACGATACAGAGTTCAGCTCTTTGTATTAAATTTTTCGTTGTCGCCATAATTAGGGCGTGAGTCTCTCTCTCTCTCTTCATCGCTTTCTTTATCTCTCGCACACAGGGGAAAGAAAATTGGGCTAAAAATGAATAAAAATTTATTTACTCCCGATGTTATAATATTTTCCACATGTTCATGACAAACTCATATCGTTGTCCATAGTGTGCGCGTTAACCGTTGAAAAACTTGTATACAACGATCAGAAACCGCTAACAAATACATAATTTCTCTATGCTTGCTCTGTAAATTCGCTAAATAGCGCCGAATTGACAACAACGAACAATTTACAAGATATCGAAATATTCGGATCAGATCTGGGCATTATACGAATCGAGTTACTCCGACGGGACTTTCGAATTGCTACGCGTTTGAATTACAATATTATCTCCGTAACTGTCAAAATTTTATCCTCACCACTGGGGGTTCCCCCTTGGAACCAGTCAAGCGGTAAACACACTCGACGACAGAGCCAGCGAGGGGTCCGAGTATCGGCGAGACTCGCACTAATGCAGGCGAAGCAAAATGATTGCAACGTTTCTAATTGATTGGTCTTTTTTAGTGAAATTTTTACTATTGTAAAACTCGTCACGACTTGTAAAACTTTGTCACGTCTTTCTAATTAAAATTACACCAAATGCGATATAATTGCGATCATAATTATTTGTATAATAAGCGATTAAAGTTTCTCGAACGCTATTCTTCTTTACTAATTCTGTAGCACTTCTACTAACCCGACGATACTACAATTACGGAGATACTACTGTACACATATTTCTTGATCGAGGCTCGTTCATCGAGCGACCTAAACGATGCGTATTTGACGATCGTACAGTATAGATATAGACGAATCGTGCGCAGCGTAAATATATTATAATATAATGGTGTACAAAGTTCCCGTTTATTCATCTCCCTCGGGACTCGTTCTTATTCGGTTTTGAAATAGAATGAAATTTCTTCCTGATCCGGATCGTTTGTAAAATATATCGTACATAGAATAAATAACGTTGCGTTTGTAATACTGTGCTTTTTTTTATTCGAAATAATAAATTGATGCTCGTGACCGATTCGGACACCGTGGTAGCTTTGCGAAGCCTTGTCGGTTCGGTAGGTGTTTCGCGGTAGTTTCTTAAAATAGAAAATCCGTGGACAGGGACAAACAATTTAACACGATATATTTATCGCACACCATACGTTCTTGCCGCGTGCCGCTCGTCGTTTGCCGTGGGGAAATTAGCTTCGACTGAAAATGACTGAATGGTCAGCGACGAGATCAGCAAACACCGACGTCGATTAAGCGTTATCGTGGGACCGTACCGTAGCCACCGTAGGATGGCCGATAAGTTCCAAAGAAACTTTCAACTGCGCTGTATTCCATAAGAAATTATTTGCCATCTATTAAAGACTACCTGCGACGGTGCAGTTCTGGAATGGTTCGACTAAATGCGGTCAAGTTGAATCGTTTCTAGCACATCTACACTCCTCTATAAGTATACGCGCATTTCGTAAAAAACATGGGACACCCACAAGTCGATTCGAGAACAACACGATCCCCCGTACCGAGATACAAGATCGCAAAGGATCGATGGATCGTCTACTATGATCGATCCACTGCCTGTGAATCAACGATCGATTTCTTCACATCGCTGTTCGCCAAGAGAATATTAGATGTTATTCGGTGCGTATCGATCAAGGCAATGCGTTCGCGACATATCGGGATAATAGTAAATTGCAAATTGTTTTCTATTTTCGCATTCTTTTTTTTTTAAATATGACATACTGTTGCGAACGCGCACGCGCGCAATCGCGAGCATAAACGACTCATTATTACAGGAAACTGTTCTCTGTACGCCAGATTGCACCTCGACCGTCTCCGAGTCGGACGCAACCAATCGTTAATATATCGATTATCGATTAATTGTAAAACTAAATTAAATATCGTCGATCGAGTACAATGGATCGCGTTAAATACTTTTGTTAGGAGCCGCAGAAGCTACGAAAGAAAGGTAATTGCACTTAATCCAGTCGAGAATCGGAAATCGGAAATCGAAAATCGAAAATCGAAACGATATCAGGCAGTAGCGATAGTAGCGACATTTGAAAAGATTCGAAGCTGTTAGCTGTTAGATCGTCGCACGTTACCGAAAATTGACAGTGTCGATTAGATACGTTTGCAAAGACTATCTACTGATCCGACCGACTAATAGAAATCGGTCGATTTTTTTCTAGATCGTGCGGTGTCGACCCAACAGCCCCTCGAGTCTCAACGAGTCTCCTTCTTCCGCTGCTGGAAATATTTGTCGCGGTAATCGTATCGTTGACGCGAAGCGATTAACACCAAACACCGACGCAGTAAAAATTCTAGAAAATGTCGAGAGATCTTTTCGATATGGCGCGCAACTCGAGAAAATCGAAGTCGTGCGGCAAGTCACGACGAATGTTTCCAACAGCGTGTTTTGCCGAATATCGCGAATATCGAATATCGAATAGCGAATATTGAATATCGAATATCGAATGTGCACCACCGTTTAAGCGTTCAATCGCTTAAAAGTTGAATCGTTGCCTTAACGCATCCATCAATTGTAATTATAGGTATGTCCTTCCTCTAATTGCTGGGATTCACACTTTTCCGGCGAGGAAACTCTTCCGTTTACTTGCGATTAACAGGGCTTTACTGTATCGTGAACATACGGGCATACGTGTGTAACATGCATATTTATCCATGATCGTGCATGCACAGAAGCGGAAAAGCTCACTTTTCCGTGAACAAATCTGGTGCGATTCGACGACAATTGCTGTCGTATACGTTGCCACGCATTTTGCTGCCGATCGTTTTCCAGGGAAAGCGCAAATCATACATAACAGACATAATTTAGGCCAAGGCGAGAATCGGTAAATCGCTAAATCAGTGGACGCGTTCGTTCAATCCTTAACATCCCCCACCCTTCGCGATCGACACCAACATTTCTAGAAACCTAGAAACTTGGTGGAAAATCTTGAATTGCAACGAATACGTTGTTTGCATAACAGAATTTACAAAGCATGATACAAGCAGTTAGCCGACCAAACGAGAGAAACGAGTTTCAAACATGATTTTGATGTGCACGCAATCGATGCGTGTCACACCTGAAACGATGTACGATTACAATTTTACAGCGACAATAAATATACATGTACAAATTGAAAATATTAAAATGCGAAAACGCCATCTTACTTTCTACGGATTGTACAATCTATTATTTTCTTTTGTCGTAACCGTAACGGATGCGAATAGACACCACTCGGCGATAAAGCGTACCTATTACAACCGACCTAGGCACAGTTTATCGTACGATAACGCGTTTCCAATTGATTGATAAAATTCTTGTTAAAATTTGCTATTGAGCGAATAAATTATTTGACGACAAAACATATTGCTTCGATTGCACCGAGACGCAAAGCGATGAAACAAAAGAATGGACAAGAACGTCGTGTCCAAGGCATTAGCGTTTACCACCGTGGACAGAAATTAGGAATGATCCGTTATCGGAGCGGCCGCTGGCCCGGCTTTATCGAGGAAGCAAATCGAAAGCATTTCGATCGTTGCGTGTTCGAACACAACGAACACGACCGGACGCGGACGTGGTGGATTCGTGTGAGCGTGTGTGTGTATGGATATTCGTGTGTGCGGACCGTTAAGGTTTCGAGTAAGCTGTAAATAAAAGAAACGAAAACAAAACGAAAGAGACCAATGAAATAGAAGAAAGCAGTGATCTTGATCTGCGCAACTACTTACGTTGGAAGTAATTATCACATCCTAGGAAGTCGCTATAAGGAACGAGTTATCCGGGTATGAACTTTTTACAAGTACTCCCGATTATCTCGTTTCGTTTCGGTTTCAACAATCTGCAATCAGTAAACTGATTTAAAGAACGCCGCTTTACCCCCACCGCTCAGGAGTTGCTAGATCCGATTACAAATGAAAAAATTCAAAATTCGAAATTAAAAGTTCGAAATTGGAAATCAGAAATTAGAAATTTGAAATCAGAAATTCAAAATTGATCGTCGCAACTATATCCATTTCACTCTCACTCTGTCCTCTTCCCGGCTTTAACCTTTTACTTACTCGAATAGCAACTTTCATCGTTTTGTCTCTGTTAACGATATTTTTTTTAAAGATTTGAACAGCCACGCGTGAACACATTTTCAAGGATATTTAAAAAAATTGTAAAAGGTTAATGGAAAGTATCTTGCCAATAGTGGAAAACCGGAAAGTCATTGAAATTATAGTAAATTTCATTTGTGCGCAGGTTTGTCGACGTGGACCATTGAAAGCAACATCTTCTCTTTCGCTCTTTCTCTTTCTCTCTGTATCACTCTCTTCTTTCTCTCTGTATCACTTTCTCTCTCCCTTTCCTTCTCCCATTCCCTATTTCTAAATAAGAATACTGTTGATGGATTCAGACGCGTTATTTTCTCTCTTCTTTGTTTTGTTATTCGTTAATGCTCTAATCGGAGTAATACGCTACTGCAATTGAATTTTGGAACTCTATGCTCTACGTTGTCATGATAAGGAAAAAAAGACAAGTTTCGTTAGCTCGTAAGACACGACTCTAAGTCGTAGATCCCCTGTCCGACGGACGTTCGCTCTATTCAATATACAATTCCTCAAATGGAATTACAATTCGATTTAAATTACAAAAAATACACAGAATGCGTAATACGTATAAAAACTGTCGTATGCGTCACATAGTTATATTAATCTATATGTATATCTATATGTATATATATATATGTATATGTGTATGTAGAAATTCCTCGATCGTAATCAGACTTCGTAATGAAATCGTGAACGACTCTTTCAAAAAATCATGTCAAAAAGTAACGAGAACGACAGGAAAGATAACGAAACGTTCAAGGTCGATCAGAGATTGTACAAATGTTTGTCTACCGATGCTAATAAATAATTCGTAGAAACTAACGCGTAGAAAGAACTATTAAAATGCTAGTTCCGTCGAAGACTGATTGCATCGAAGATTCGTTTCGGTCAGACGATTTTATATTGCGTTATTAATGACCACTGGATTACAGCTAATGTAAAATGGCTATATGCTGTTAATATTGTATATCACGAGCTAGCGGTTATACGCGTAACTAAAACCATAATACAGCCGACCCCCGTATAAGACAGCATTCCTAAAACACGGCTAGAGGAAATCGAGGAAATCGCCATTTACCGGCGGCACTACAGCGCGGCACTTTTGCCGAAGGAGGCACGACGGACTCCGCGGAAGAGCGCTACAAAATCTGCGTTGGTCCATATTGAATGTTTCCAAGATAACCACGGCTCAAGATAAAAATCAAATACACGTTTTACAGCTACGAGAACTATCCTGTGAGAACTATGCTTACGGTGCTCGTGTAATCGATAGAAATAAAAAGGCAACAAGTAGTGCAACAACATTTATGCATAATATGTTTCGACGACTATTCTTTTACCGAACATGCTTCTTACAGTTATGGAAGCAAAGAGTCTTGTTAGTTCTTGGACGCTAACTCTACTTTTTGTATTAGTCGTTAATTTCGTATAACGCGGCAGTTTTAAGGAACATGACCTCCATGTTATACGGGGGTTACCTGTGATCGTTATGTTATTTCTATGTGTTTTTTTCGATTTATATGCTATGTGCGTACTCGTCATTTTTTCCTCCATCTTTTAATCCCTCTCTCTCGCACACATACACACATTCATTCTCTCTCTCTCTCTCTCGCTCAGTCTCACTCTTCTATGTTTCTACGGCGAAAGCATCGGTTGCGAACTAAAAGAATCCACTTGGCTCTGACAATGGAGTGTTCATGTTCAACGTTAATTAGCTGCCTAATGTCTGGGTATATACGTGGAAGTCTATACCTCTGGTGAGTTCGGTGTAGTCGCGTTGATATGATCCTGTAAACAAATTCTGAGATCCCGCTCGTCCAGTTCGCTTTCAGTGTCAACACTGAAGCTCCTCACATTTTGACTACCATGACCTGTCCAACGTTGCTTCCAGCTTTCTAGCCTCATGACCTATGGCACACAAACGATATACAATAGCGATCGCAGAACTCTGTATAGAGTATAGATTGTACATTGTTGTTCGATATAATATAATCAGGTATTCCTTATGCTGCCTCCTAAAAACACAATATTTATCTACAGTTTCTAATCTGTGCAATCGCTTTGTACGGTACTAGTCAATTTGTACGATTTATACATACAATTCTTCTCGTTTTCTCTCTATGATAAAATATGTGAAAAATCTTATCAGAATTGGTACGTATGTTCGTGAAAGCTTGTCAGACTTTCTTCCGATCCTCTTGAGAACGATTTATTAGGAAAGTGTACCAAGTGAGCAGTTTTAATGTTTGGCGAGATGAGCAAAGTGAATATCATGCTTATTGAGCTTCTATGTACGACAATCTACACAAAGAAGCGCAAAAAGTCTACATATGCAGCTGTTACCACCAAGTACAGCCTATTCAAAGCAAATTTAACACTTGTGTAGCCAACCAGGTACCTGGATACCCATTTACTGTATTTCTTTCAACAACTTGTTAATGTTCCTCTAAAAATATTACAAAATTTCTCTGAATGTCCATTCTTTGCTCGCTGATATATTAATTGATCAAATACAAAAGGTTTTAAATAATCTGTACATTTTGCTTGGCTACAGAAGGATTAAGCGATTATTTGGTGACGTCTGTAACGTCTATAAATATGCTCGAACAAACCGTTTTGCACGATTAGAATGTTATGCCGAAAATCCTAATGAACAACATGCACTAGTCGATACGCTGGTTGTCGGTGGTCATTCAATTCGGCAGCCCCTATTTCTCCCCTTTCTCTACACAGCAGTCAACGTATCAACATCACCGAACAAAGAATAGTTTCGACGTGTCATACGTTTATTATTCCTACGTGTAATAAAACACTGTAACTGTCTGTAATCAAATGGATGATTCAACAACAAAAAATAAATGAGACGTGCGTATTGTGCGTACATCGAACGTAGTAGGATATTCCATTAATCCATATGTATACGTACAGCGATAATGCGACAGCGTAAAAGAAGAAAATCGTGTGTACTCGTTCGTGTCTGTCGTTAAGTTCAAATATATTGGATATTAAATGTTAAATACAGTTACAGACGTTTCAACGCAAGGATAAGCTAGTTGCTCTAGAGATTATTCAAAGTGGGACGTTGAATCGCACGGGGAAGTTGTATTGAAAAATTCGAAAAATTAGAAAATTGTACCGTCACAGGTCGATGTAATGTTATACGGTAACAATAACAATAGTACTAGTAGCGGTAATGCTATCGCGAAATATGTACAAAACTACACACCGAGAAAACTGTTCTTTTGCCTTAATGTAAACTTTCACATCGACGGCATGCTACGTATATGAAATGGATAAAAATAATGCTTACAGATGGGTAAAGACTTACTCGAGCCAGCGCCAAGGCTCAGTCTCCGGGCTGGTGATTGGCGTAGGGAACTAAGGAGACAGAGATAACACAGCAATAGAGGGTTAGTTTTACAAACACCATTAGTTTCTTCGTGTTAGTGTCTGGTACCTTCACACAATAAGAATTCGGTTCAGAAAAATAATCACGTATAATCGAATAACATCGCACCATACTCTCTCCCTCTCTCTTTCTTCGAACTCCATTCGCGTTGAAACTCGTTCAACAGCATTATGTTTACTAGACTGCGGATTTTATGCATTTATGGGAAAAATGAGTGGGTGAAATTCAAAATAGCGAAGAGATCACAAAAATTTAAGGATGTCGATATATTATTTTCAACTCTATACAATTTTCAGAGTCGAAAATATTTCGTAAGAAAGAAAGTAAGAAACCTTTTATTTTGCATAGAGATCCGCAGTCTAATGATTACCCATAAAACGAGTAATATCTTTGAAGGTGTATATTCTATCTGTAATGAAAATTTTCTCTTTTCAAGTATCCTATATCGACTCGCAACTTTACATATAATAGCATTACAGAATCGTTCTCCGTGCTGTGCTAGCTCTCAACATCTAACAGAATGTTCTGGAAGCATCATCCATATAATAAATAACAAGCTTGACTTACTGTGATTTTAGTATGTGGAATAATAAAACGAATATATAACGGTAATACATGTACATGTAGAATAATTTCTACGTTATTCCGGTCTCAAAGATACAAGACTTCTTTTTCTTTACAAACAAAGATCACTTACGTTCTTACGAGTGCAGAAATAATATTTAATCAGCAGGTACCGAAATTACGATCAACATTAAGTGTGAAGCAAACTTGACATTTATAATTGATATGTTACATTGCGGAAAAGATATAACAAGCTGTGAATGCAACTTATCATAGAACCTACGAGTCGTAATTTGCATAAATTAAATGAACGCAAAGAAATTAATAATGGACTAAAACAAGTATATGATGATACGCGATGAATTCTTAATGTGTACAGGTACCTCTGCAAGAACATGTCAGTTGTTTAGGTGAGAAAAGGCTGTGTCGTGTTTGGCTATGTGGTTATTCGGTTATTCGGTAACAAACGTTAGAAGTATGCATTGTAATGATAACCTGTAGATTTCGATTACTGGTCAAATCTTCTCCTCGATCATCGGAGAGATGAACATTACGAAAGTTCTTTACAAAGATTAACCGATATTCGACAGATCTTTCTTCGGATAATTTCGGAAGTTTTTAACAACGTAAAAATTAATTTAAAAGAAAATACTGATCTTCAGCGTGACGGCATTACATTGCAGTAAGAGGTGCAATTTGTGCGAAACCAATTTTGTGAGTCACAGTAACACAAAAGCATAAATTACAACTTGACTTATTTTACATGTAACGCCAGATGCGTCGGCGTGCATCCAATAGACACATTTAGAAGAAGAATGTACATATAAATTGTTATATACATATCGTTGAAAGTTGGAATGTTATTCGTTATGCAATGTTGATGAATAGGTTCGGGATAATCGGTTAAAACACATGTTGAGTCAATAGTACACCGATGACAATGTTCGCTCTTTCGAATAAAATACGAATGAATATTCATAAAACCAGACGCATCATAAATACAAAAATGGAATTAAAAACCGAATGATCCGAAATTCTTTCGAATGAAATTGTTTGTTCTGAAAGCAAAAATATTTAAAATGCATTGGTTGTAGGTTGTAAAAACTGTATAGAGATTCTGTGGACAAATGTATACGAGTAGTATGACCATGGAGATATGGAAATAGTAAATCAAGACTGTATCGAGCCATCAACTGGAATCATGTACTTCTAATACCAAGTATACTTTACACGAATCATTGTATAATAATTACGTTAATCTACAAGCTTCGAAATGTAGTACTAACTTGCAGCCCAAGAGCAGATTCGATAATAATCGGACTTTACGCTATCGAGACATAATCGTGAATCTACGTTTTCATGGTCTACCGTAATTACTTCTAGCGTTAATACGTATACGCATACTGTTGATACTTTTTGATTCATTTGTCTTGTAAATAATGCGAACTCTTTCAACGATTCATCTTTGTCGTGATATTCGCATTACTTATAGAGCGATCGATTAGAATCGTGTACGATCGTAAACGTGTGAACAAATAATTATACTTGTGCATAATTGAAAGCATTCTTATAGTTTACCTCTACCATTCTTTGTAACAACGTCTTTTAAGATGGATATGAATTCAAGTTGAAGAGAAATTCGGTAAAACTTAGATTGCGCGACTAAAAATGTTGTAGAATGACTTTAGATCAGTTACTATTACGTGCACGAATGCGAGAGAAAACAAATAAATATATATATACATACACACGTATACTTGTTCATTTCCATGAAAAAATAAAAGTCGTTTACTTTTCGATGCTACAATTTCTATTCACCCCTTACTGCAATAGTCCTAAATCGATGCTTTCATTGATGCAGCATAAATGATGGTACAACGATGATTTCCACGTACCTCGGCTTTCAACTCTGCAACTTTATCCTGCAGTTCTCTTACTCTCTCACTGTCGTCCAAATTATTTCTAAGCTCACCCTCCGCGTACATTTCTTCGTTCTACGAGCAATGAACAGTAAGGATTAATCTTCACGTACAAGCGACAAACATCATTTGAGCAGATTTCAGCGAACAATACCTTCAATTCAAGAATGGAGATTTTCTGGGTGAGTTCGGCCACTTGTTGCGCGTGCTCCGCATCGCGTATCCTGGCCATCATAGCTTCGTCTTTCATCTTAGACTCGAGATCGGAATACTTATGTTGTTGCTCCCTCAATTTGGCAGTAAGCTCCTTCTCCTTAGCCAAGGCTGACTCCAGCTCTTCCTTGACCTGTTTTCCTCCTTCGTCCTGTCGACGAAGCTGATTCGTCGCTACCTGTACTTGAGTTTCGAGCTCCATCACTTTCAACCTGAGTTCCTTCACCTCCGTCAAGGCTTCCATTTCTCGAATCCTGGTCGTCATTAAATCTTCCTCGAACTTTTGCACTTCGTGGCCCCTATTCTCCCAAAATAGAAGCTTCTTCGGAGTGGAATCGCTCGCAGGCGCCGTTTGAGCCGAACGATGCTCTTGCAAATGCCTTTGCCAGGCAGCACTTAATTCCATTACTCTTTGACGAAGGTCCTAACAAATATCTTTTGTTACAAGTCCATCAATACAGTTCAGTAAGTCCTCGACTTGTGAAATTCGTTTTTTGATTGTCAGAACGGGAACTTTGTCGGTGCATATGTGAGAGAAGCGAAGATAAGTGTTTGTTTGTGTACAGCGTAGGCATTCAGCTATTTACAAGTGATAAATTTTCCATGAACATAGTCGGTTTATTCGAATTTTCATTTCAAATGAGAACATAGATACAGTATGTACAAAGGAGACTATGAAAGCGCTGGAACGAATTAATTGCGTAAGTCGAGAACTTACTGTATAATACAATACGATATTGCTATTGTTACTAGACTCCGGATTTTATACATTTATAACAAAAAATGAGAAAGTGCAATTTAAAACAGTGAAAATATTAAAAGACTTTGGGAGTATTAATATATTATTTTCCCTACATTAAAATTATTACTGAAGAATATAAATTTATCTTTAGCTTCTGCGTCGTGCAATTGATGCACAAACTTTTTATTTTGCATAAACATCCGGAGTCTAATTACTACATTCGTTACAAGTCGAACGAAAAGAGTGGACAAAAGAAGAAGCGAGAGGACTACCTTCAAAGAGAGATTAGCTTCTGCCTCCCTAAGCTTCACGGCGATTAATTCCTCCTGCAAATGAGCAACCGAGTTATCCGGTGTGGTTTCGCGCAACGTCTTTTTGTCTTCCTCCAATTCCTGAATTCTGGATCTGAGCTCCCTTATCGTCGCATCGTTTTCCGCCTCGTGCAATCGAACTCTCACCAATTCTTCTTGCAGACACTGTATCATTTCTTCTTTTTGCTTCAACGACAACTGCAACAGTAGAATTTCGTCCATAGAGGACTGCTTGGAGTTGGCATTCTCCTCGAGCAGCAACGACAGCGATCTTAGTTCCTCGTGAGCCTGCTCCAGCTGATGGCTGGTCTCCAAGTGCGTGTGTCGGAGAGCCGCTAGTTCCCTTTGTACAACGAAAGCAGTTTCCTCCTCTTCTGCGCGGGAAACCTGACCCCTGACCAATCTGTCCGCCAATTCAGCGGACTCGGCCTCGAGAAGCTCGGTTCTTTGCCTGAGTAACCTATTCTCCGCTCTGAGCCTACGAAGTTCGACCATCTCTTCTTGTTCCTTCATCTTCAACACGGTATAGTCTTTCTCCAATTTCTTCATTCTCTTCGGATTGATTTTCATGCCGTAGGCGAGGTTCATCAGGTCGTCGGGATCTTTTTCGGCTTTTCCAGGTAATTGTTTCTGGAAAAACTGCACGCCAACGAACCGATTAACATTTCTATGCCGAGCAAGAGGTGCGGGCAGAAATCCATCATCGAAATCATTTCTTTATCCTACTGCACGTTAACCGCGATGATATACGTAACCAAGGCGATGCAAGTGCCAAGTATTCTATAATATTATACGGTAATCAAATAAGCAATAAGTAGACTGCGGTTCTTTATGCATTTATAGCAAAATTGAGTAGATGAAATTCAAAATTGTTGGAAAATTTTTAAAATTGAAGATGTCGATAGATACGGTTTCTCCTCTATTCAAATCATTATGGTAAGAAATAACATTCAATTTAGTTTCTATTCCTTGCAATCGATGCAGACAATTTTTATTTTGCATGAAGATCCGCGGTCTAGTAATAAGATAACGAACGAGTGTTACCTTCAACATGCCCTCCATGTCCAAGCTCAATAGATCTTCTTTGCCTAAGTGCAGCATGGCCAGTGCAACTTTGAAAATAATCTCCATGCCCTCGGACAGAAAGACGTCAAAAATGCGACAGGCCAGCGGCAGGCTCAGAGCTGTGGTGAAAAGCGTAAGGAACCAAGATGATGCGTACATTGAGGTATGAAAACCTTGAGCCATAAAATGAGCGTGTAACTCGGGATGCGTGTCAGCGACTAAATGTTCTAGCTGATACATGCACACCCCTAACTCGGCCATACTCGGCTTGAACATATCTCGCAAACGATACTCTTGCATAAGCGCTACCAGTACAGCGAAAGCTTCCTCTTCTGGCATTTGCTGTAACAATAGATCGAATGCCTATTTAATTCTGAATAGTGTCGACGTAACAAGGTGTCTGTTATTTGTACTTTTCCATATTCTTTGATGTATTGTACGTACGATATACATGATATATACTATATATGTATTGTTTTTAAATATCCCTGTCTGGTTGTCAAGTATCAAAGTGTACCTGCATCAGAAGCAATCCTACGATAAATCCCGAACCTTGACAGTATCCCACTTCACGATCATGAAGACTGTACGCTTTCATTACGTTGAACAGACTCTCTTGACCGAGTCCGTCTTTCTCCTTAAAAAAATCATGCTCGGGATACGTCCTCGCTATGTCCCTTCTGATTATCCTTTCGCACGCCGACGTGGCTTTGATGTACTCGGCAAATTGCTTTTTAACGGGAGAGTCGTGAGCGCCGCTCAGCAGTTGCCAAACAATGCCTCTGCAATCATGAACACGAATCGAACGATCAACGATCTCGCTCGGTTCAAGCTTTACACCAGCGGATTCCAACCCGGGAGAGGCGCGGACTCTTGCCAGAGGAGGTGCCAAAATTTTCGAATAAAAAATTAAAACTTCACAGGTTTTAAAACGTGTCGATATTATTATATCCATACTGCGGATGCTTATGCAATTCGAAATTTTTGTACACGAATTTTAAGAAACTCTAATCAAATAAAATCTTATCTTCTGTGGTAGTAGCCTTTTTAGATCTGAAATAAATTACAATCGTACTAAATTCTGTCATATGTTACATCCTAGCATTTTTTGAAAATTTTCAGAAGCGATAATTACATAAAGATCCGCAGTCTAATTGTATCTATTAAAAATATGAAAGGTAGAGAGGACGCGAAAAAAATTCTTTTTTCGGCAAGTCGTAGTAGCATAAAGGTTGGAAACGACTGCTTTGCACCATTTACCGATCAGTCTAAATTTTAAGGTGATTGAAACGGTTCGTTACCTAAAATGGTGAGGTATTCCTTGACGCACCAACTCCTTGACGAACTCTTTTCTCTTCTTCCAATGATAATCCCAATCCGCGACGATATGACCCCACAGAGTCCATGTATTTTCTTCACCGTCGACAGTAGCGTGGCGTCGGGGCGCAGCATCGCCGTTTCCTCCGCTGCCCCCCGACGCCACAGACACTTGCGATGTGTCCGAACCTTTCCTACTGTGATTGCTCTGTAGCGAGTTCAACGATTTTGCACCCGATTCGATAAGCCTGTTCAATTACATCGATTACATTTCAACTATATGTAATTATACAGGGCGAGTCTCGTAACGTGACGATCTCAAATAACTTGTAAGTTATTTGTTGTACATACAAAAAAAATGTTCAAACAAGTGTTGCATGGTTCGACATACAGGGCTGCAATCTGATTTTTGTTACTTTGATTTTTTATCAAGATATGAAGGTCACCTTCA
Source organism: Lasioglossum marginatum (assembly GCA_028455795.1). Classification (NCBI taxonomy): domain Eukaryota; kingdom Metazoa; phylum Arthropoda; class Insecta; order Hymenoptera; family Halictidae; genus Lasioglossum; species Lasioglossum marginatum. The sequence continues at coordinate 6,791,622 of CM052264.1, read as the reverse complement.
GTTTTTTTTTTAATAGAATATTTTTGCTCGAACTCGGATGAAGCACAAAATTCTGCATAACAAAATATTGACCTTCGTATATCATAAATCTAATAGTTAACGAGATATTATCGAAATAATTTTCCACATGTACTTCAAGTTGAGGGATATCAGCTCGAGCATCTACTGAATAGCTTCCAGGTAATAGCTATTATACATATGGGAAATTATATCCATAATGTCTCGTTAACTATTCGATTTATGATATGTGAAGGTCAATACTTTCTTACGTAGAATTTTGTGCTTCATCCGAGTTCGAGCAAAAACGTTGGGCATTCTATTTAAAAGACTGAAGGTGATGTTCACATCTTGATAAAAAATCGAAGTAACAAAAATCAGATTGCAGCACTGTATGTCCCCCTAGGAACCATGCAACACTTGTCTGAACATTCTTTTTTTGTACAACAAATAACTTTGAGATCTTCATGTTACGAGACTCACCCTGTATATTGTAATACGATTATTTTGTAACCGTTTCGCTAATCGGTTGTACATACCGTACATGAATATACGAATGTACATATGCGTATACACAGTTTAACCCTTGTGTAGCCAACCGTGTACCCGGATACCCATCTACTGCATTTCTTTCAACAATTTGTTAATGTTCCTCTAAAAATATTACGAAATTTCTCTGAATGTCCATTCATTGCTCGTTAGTACATTAATTTATAGCCTTAAAATGAGAATTTGTGCAAATATGTTAAATACAAAGGGTTTTAAATAATCTACACATTTTGGTTGGCTACATAAGAATTCAAACTAATTAATAGGAGAAATGAAATCTCGATTAGTACAAATACTAACTGCTACGCGTTAGTCGAATCACTAGAAGAGACCGGATGACTCTCTAATCGATTTTATAACGCTAACATTAACGCTAACGGTAACGGCAATGGTAATGGCAATAAAATAAAGAAAAATAAAGAAGAAAAGAAGAGGGAGAATGCTTGAATGTTGAAAGCCTGGTTTCGTTTCGGTAGCACATGCAGCGACGAACACGGTTGAGGTTGATCAGCACGATAATTCACCTATTGGCTTCCTCCAGCTTAGCTAATAGAGCCAGCTCGTCGGTAGATATTTCCTGCGTCGCAGTTATCCTCTCTTCCTCGGATGGAACCGGTGGCAAGCTGGGAAGTATTTTGCTAACCTGGTTCTTGTTCTGAGCGGACTGGTGCTGTACAGTGGTGCATAAACACAACGCGCTCATCACCTGCGGTCCATAACGCGACAATCCCAACTGTCCGGTTGTCTGACCGTTCTCTTCGATCCTGAAACAAACAATCGATCCCACTTCAGCTTATCCTCGAATTACATTACGGAAGAAAAGAAAGCGTCTGTTTCTTCCATTGCAATGAAATGATTTTCCACGCGACGCGGCGCGCCGCGACGAGAGAGATCAACGGATAACATCGTCTGCGGGCCTCTCACCTCCGAGAAACGATGCGCTTTGATGTTGCGCGTATTACTACACGAACAAAATTCTCTACAACAAACAAATTTCATCGAATAGCGCATACTACATCGGAAAATTAACAAGCCGAAGCGAAGGAGGAGAAGCGGAAGTGGAAGCCGGAGCGTGGACAAGAGATCATCGAAGTCCAATTAAAGTTTAAGAATATGCTCGCGCTCTTCGACCCCCAACGAATTCTGAAAAGTCTCGATGAACACGTTCGTTAGGCGTTACGCGGTCCTCCTTCTGTTCGTCCTCCTCCTCTTCAGCCCCGTAAGTCTCACCAGCCCCACCAACCCTCTTTCCTTTCTCTCTTAACGCTGTTCGAAGTTCGTTAAACCTCAATTAACGTGTTCATTCTACCTTTTCGAGGTTTTATTTCTTGTCCATCGCGCCGCCGCCGGTGCCAGCAAGCCACGAAGAACCATCGAGAAATTGTTCGCTCCTCGGTCGCTCGCGAAACTTTCGATAACGGAAAACTAGTCAGGTTCGAGCCTGTCTGGTCGTGTATAGTTCCCTAGTTCCACGATTACATTCGATTCTTCCGCGAACGGACGTTACGCGTCGCGGCCCCTAATACTCCGGCAATTTTCCGGGAAACTATTTCGACTTCCGCGGAGAGACACATTTCTGGATATTCGACGCTACACGCCGCCACCCGTGTGGTGGTATTTGCCCGATTTGTGCGGTCAAAATTCAATTTTTTAAATTTTACATAAATTGTAAAATTGTAAACGAATTCACCTATTAGTAATTTTTACCTTATTTACATAAATTAAATAGATTTTTGGTTCATAGACATTTTTTTAGCTAAGTATAGGGTATACTTTTATGAGAAATTCACTTTTATACTATATACATTTTTATAGTTATTAATATATTTAAAGATAACCAACGATTCAGTCATCTTTTTTATGATTCTAAGACTTTGGTAATGATTTTGTTATACTTCAGAGTGAGTCCCGGCGTTCTATTCCGCCATTGTGTTCTTTGAAGTTTTATGATTAAGATGCAAGAAAAATTGGTTCCGACTACGTCCGACTCCGTATTTTATAGTTGATGATTTCTCACATACCTGCATGTTCGCATTCGCTATATCTCCGTATTAACTTAAGTAAATACTAAATAATAATAATAATAAACATACAATATACATTAAAATAAGAAAACAGTACACATCAAATTTAAATAATATACAGGGTGAGTCAGTTAAAGTGTAACAGACGTATATCTCGAAAATGAAGCATTCTGAAGAAAAATGTTTCAGACAAAAGTTGTATGGTTTCAAGGAGGAGATAAAATGGTGTCATTGATTTGACCTTGGATAGTCGTTTGAAAATCACGTGAAAGTCATCTTCAATTTCTTGAATAGAACTCCCTATTTTTATTGCATATTCTTGTAGCTTGTTTTGAGGACTTTCCAAAACACTATGATCAAATATATTTTCCTTAAATATTTTTCAACACAAAGATGTGTAAATCCGACTATGCAACCTTCACGCGGTACTAATGCAGGCGGTACTGTCACTTCCAAGCCTTATGAAAAAGTTTGAGAAATATTATTAATTATTGATAAAATAGACAAATAACGTTAAAATATTGATTATTATCCGCAGTACTTGATTGAAAAATAACTACAAACTTTACAATCTGATACGTTCCTCTTTATGGACAGATTTTGCACTGAAAACATCGATTTTAGTAAAAACGGTATATAGTACAAAAAGTAGAAATCTCAAGCTTTAAAATGGTTGCTTCTTCATCAAATTTGAATTCGAATTTTGAAATAGCTTTGACCGCACAAACCGGGCAAATACCCCATTGTGGCGTCGCTCGAATTCTCTCGCTCGATCCGATCTCGATCGATCTACGGAAATCGGTACTCGACTAATTGCAGGATGGCGGAGATTCATCGCGAAAACTTTCCAAATTTCCGAGTACGTACACTCCCGTCCATAAGCCACCGGACACTTATCCAAACTTGGGTGCGGACGATTTGTTGTTATTAAAGGAGCTATATTATGAAATCAAAATGGTACTTACTAATTTGTTCTGATGTAGAGAACATGCAAGTCAAATCTGGCCCAAACATCCTATATTTTCTAAATTTTAATTATTATTTTTATATTTTCTAATTTTTAAAAATTATGCGGGGTAATTGTTTTCCAATTTGGCTTCTAGAGCTGTCCATAATCATCCCACAATTTCTCGATCTTTTTTCTCCAACATTTATTCACAAATAGTGTATGTATATATTTAATTTTATGATAGCTACATTTAATTAAAATGAAACAATAAAATCAAGCTGAGAGCTCGTATTCTTTAATTACTATTTTGTTGAAGGTCCGGTGATTTATGGACGGGAGTTATATGCATGTATGTACTCTCTTTCGAGAATGGTATCCTCTCGTCGAGCGGTATACGAATAATGGATAATATTTTATGATATACAATACATGTAATATAGATTATAATATGTAATATTGTATACGAATAATGGATACGTATTATCGAATGTTTAATACGGATTACGGGACTAAATTCGAGTCGCTCGAACGCAAGTAGATGCGTAACAGATGACGAAAGGTCGAGAAGAAAGCCAAGCAATTAGCGCGTGCGAATGAATTAGCGAACGAAAGAGTAGGCGAATGAGTGCAGGCGCGAAACACTCGCGGCTTATGCACCGTGCACCGGCTGCACGAGATAGGATAATTTACGTTTCTCGGTAGCCTGAATTCCCGTGGAATTTAAAGTGCGTCGGGCGATAAGCACGGATTAACCAACCCCTGAACTTGATCGAATACAGTCCGCTAACAATTGCAAACACACGATATTCATAACCGATTTATAGATTTTTCATTTTTCCATTTGTCCTTTTTGATCGGTTCGTACGAACCGGTACTGTAGTCCAACGAATTCGCTGTGACTATCACCATTTGTCCATTTATCTCATTTTCTTTTAGTCGGAATCGTCCATGTTCTCACGCTCTACATTCGTTCCGACACATTTCGGATATATGATACCACAGACTCCTCGCGTATCAACCTCCTCGTATAAAATCTAACGGATAAAGCAACAAATTCCGAATTTTTCGAATATCCTTAATTCTCGATTGAATACAGAGGTACATAAAGGAAGAATAATACAAAATCCCCTGGCAAGGACAATTATAAACGGGGAGTACGATTGTTATTACTCGTATTGTTAACGGATAAAACAACAAATTCCGAATTTTTCGAATATCCTTAATTCTCGATCGAATACAGAGAGTACATAGACGAAGAATAATACAAAATCCCCTGGCAAGGACAATTATAAACGGGGAGTACGATTGTTGTTACTCGTATTATTAACGGAAAAAACAACAAATTCCGAATTTTACGAATATCCTTAATTCCCGATCGTATGCAGAGAGTACATAGATAAAGAATAACACAAAATTTCGTTGCAAGAACAGTTGTAAACGGGGAATACGATTGTTGTTACCCGTATTGTTAACGGATAAAACAACAAATTCCGAATTTTTCGAATATCCTTAATTCTCGATCGAATACAGAGAGTACATAGATAAAGAATAATACAAAATTCCGTTGCAAGAACAATTGTAAACGGGGAATACGATTGTTGTTACCCGTATTGTTAACGGAAAAAACAACAAATTCCGAATTTTACGAATATCCTTAATTCTCGATCGAATGCAGAAAGTACATAGATAAAGAATAACACAAAATTCCGTTGCAAGAACAGTTGTAAACGGGGAATACGATTGTTGTTACCCGTATTATTAACGAAAAAAACAACAAATTCCGAATTTTACGAATATTCTTAATTCTCGATCGTATGCAAAGAGTACATAGATGAAGAATAATACAGAATCTCCTGGCAAGGATAATTATAAACGGGGAGTATGATTGTTGTTCTCATATTATTGGGAAACACTTCTGTACCGTGTCAAGTGGTTCAAAGAGACTGAAACAACAGGGGCGGGCGGAGAGGTTATGTGATACACCCTGTGTGCAGTGTGCAGCGTAAGTGCAGTGTACAGTGCAGTATAGTATAATAGTATAATCTGTAGTCTACGATATCAGAGTATATAGGGTACGACTACATGTAGAAAATGTCTATTCCGATGTGATGATATTACGGTGTACAATTGCTCGGAACATATTAATTTTTTGTTTCCGAAAGGAGATAGGCGGGTAGAATAGCGAGCGGAATCAGATCAGGATCGAGTTACGAGATGAAATTGTTCAGAGTTTAGAGAATCGGCAAACCGGCGGAAGGTAATCGCGATACAGCGATGTCACGGATAACGATCGATCCCGAAAGTCTGGCAGCGCGGTCGTTTGACAAGGGCCACCGGTTAACCGGCCAATAGACGCTGATTTTATCGTTCCCTTCTCGATTAACCGACACAGTATGATCGTCAAACACGTACTGGAAAGTACGAAATGGTTTGAGGGTCGATGGAGCCCGCGCAGGCCAGGATGCTCCACATGCGCACCGACCTCTCTTTGGTCTTTCGTAACATGTAAATAAAAGGACCAGATCGAGGGTGAGTGTCTTATTTCCTGACAACTGGCTCCGATCGAACTGGCTCCGGTTTAAAGCAGGAAACGAATCTCTCGCTCTCTACAGCATAACTTTTCAATTAATCCATACGCACATCCACAATAGGCAATTTACGCGATGCCATTTACGTTCAAGCGTAATTATTACAAATGTATGTAATTCAGCCCACCTCTTCTTGTTACGCGAATAATAAGTTACTGTAATTCAGCGGTTTCCAACTTTTATTCTACTACGCATAATATTATTTTAATAGATACAAAGACACGTTTTAAATAATAAAAAATTGTATTCATTTGTAGATGATTTAGCTTCTATTAAAAAATTTTCGCGCCTCCCAGGTTGGAAACCGCTGCTGTAATCGATGAAAAAGGAGTATAAAATAAAAGAAATTGGAAATTCCGTGTACGCATCGCCAATTTACAGGGGGACTAAAATCATAATTACAGCGGTAACAGAAATTTAATGATATACAGAAGTGGCTCTCGAACATCTCGGAAACTGTACGCAACAATGTTGCGCCGTCGCGAAACTTTGCATTCGATCGCGAAAGCGTCGACAATGCGTTTCCAGCCTAGGAAAAGGAATGAAAAGGGACGCGGGAAATAATGAGCCGTGGAGGCACCGGTTGTACACGTGTAGTATTCTGTCGAAATGAAATTCGTCGTATTCTCTCGTTAATTCGATTAGGAGGGGCTCGTGACGCGCGACGGTATTTTCACCGCGTTCATTACAATATGGTTTTCCTAATTGTTCCGTGGCGATGAATGACTGATCGCTTTACCGTTACGATTACACAACGCGCGGCGAGCCTCGCGAGCGTGTACCGCGTCCACGTATCGCTTGTATCGTTTGTACGCGTATACGTGGAAAGCAATCGTCCAAATGCGTGCGCGAACAAAGCGATCGAAATGAAAGAGGTTGTGCACCATGTCGCGGAACGCGATCATTTTAAACTATTTTAAAGCATTCCCGTGATTTCCGCGACTCTCTTCCTTTTTCTTCCTGTACGTTTTACACTTCGTTTCAACGCCGCATCGTTTCTTTCAACATCAACGCTTGCGACTTTCAGGATACCGCTGATTTGCGACTATTATATTCAATATTATAATTTCAATGGAGTTACACCGGTTCTTCAGATTGTCGCAAACTGAAACTTCTATAATAATGTTTCTACGGGTTTCATTGACTTCTTCAAGCAGATTTATAAATTAACCAATCACCTGCTCATACTTCTACACCTAGACTCTAGGATGTTGTCCGACAGATTCCCAAGTAGACTCCAAATAAAAGGATAGCGTTACATACGTTTAAGTTTGTTGTCTTTTGTTCGATAAAGTAAAGCGTTGTGTAATTTATGCAGGATAGAATTTATAGATAATTCTCGTTAACCGTGCGTACCTAGCTCATGGATATTTAGGTGCTTAAAAGCGACGGATCGGTTGAAATTTATACTTGTAAACTTGTACAGATTTAATAAGCTCCAAAGTAGCGAGAACAAGTTCGGAAAGCTTGCTTTTATACGCTTAAATAAACGTACGATAACAACATATTGTTTGTCTCTTATCTACATTTCCTGCACAGTGTGCTATAGAAAACGTTGGAAGGCAAATACCAAGCGCGTACTATCTCCAACTTACAAACATTTAGAAAGAAAATAAATTCATAGATAGTGTTTTGATGTTTTGTAAGATAAACATGGGAAATTTTAATGTTTTGCTTAACACCAGGCTTGAATGCTGATATTATTTCTTATGAATATTTCTATAATCAGCTAGGACGTTGTGTCAGTTTTCGGTTTGATCTCGTTTCAAAAGAGATTCGAATACAGCATATTAGAAGCGACTTCGCAACAAAAGAAATAAATATTTTCAACGTGACATCATTAATCGCTCTCTCCTATGTAATTTGTCGGGTCACGGCGCTTTTCATCTGAACGAAATGTATGTAAGCGACAATATGCCGTGAATCGAGAAAATCGAATGCGAATGTTTGGTAACAGGTGCCTAACAATACAACGACGAAAAAGGAAAACTGTCAGAGTGGCACTTGCCCATATTAACGAATTGTCAGGCTGCCGAATTTACAACGGCCATCTGTTTCGAATATGTACGAGAACTGCTGGAAATGACTCACCTGCGGACCGATTAATATTCCATATGCTCTTCGACGAACGAATCAAGCACTGTGCCCAAAAATTAAGGTTTCCATCGGCGAAATCATTCGGAACGCCGCTTCGTGTGCAACGAGCAGGCACATACGCGGCTGTCACCACTTAAAATTGTCATCACGAATAGATCTGTTCGCACGCACTGTTGCCAACATAACGATAACCGGTAGAAAACATGTGAATAGTGTTTTTCTCATTATTGGATCGTCGACACATTTTCCTCGATACTTTTTTCATAAGAAAAAACAGTCCCGTGTCATTAACGATTCCTGGAATATAGAATCGAAAAATGTTTTCCAGTAATTGGGTACATTTCCATTACAGTATGCTATTTGCTACGGTGTACACACTTGTACACGCATGCGCACTGGGAGAGTAGAAGTAGAAGTAGGAAGCTTACCAACTTACAATTGGAGACTTACTGCTTACGGGCGCACACCTTAGATCGTGTATACTTATAGACCCGGCTTCAGATAACATGCCGTGTTGCAAGATTACTTCATCTATCAGATGACGGATGTAGGCAAAGTGCTATAGTCTGTTGAAGAGTCGCAGTACCACGAAACTAAAGTTTACCTCTTAGACCGTATATACATATAGACCCGGCGCAGATAATTTTCCCCTCGGCAAAGATGAATTCAGATGAAGTACCGCGTGATGTCACATTCTCGAAAGATGTATAAGCTATGCTCATCGACAGTGCCTACGATTGGTTTATATGGGGGGGAGAGCGGGTGCGCCATGTACTCAGTACGCGGAAAGAATGGACAGGATAATTTCAAAGAATTTGGCATTGTATCATGAAATAATCAATTATAAACTGTATTTGAGCAAACTGGAGCAAACGAATTTGTTCAGGTTATGGTCCAGGTTCCGGTTATGTATAATGGCGTAGTGTCGGTGTCCGTCTGCCGTTTCAGCCATTTTTTATTATTATTTTTATTATTTAATTATCTTAAGACTTATCTTGTGACATCACGCGGTACGTTATCTTTGCCGAGCTGCACTCTCAGTTTTCCTATACACATACTATACCTATGCCTAAGGTTTTATCTCGCCACGTCTATAGGTATATATATGATCTAAGATAGCGCCATGTGCCTTCTGACCCTGTTTTCAATTACGTACAATTGTATATAATCTTCCATCGAAAATAAATAAATATATACCATATTGCTATATGTACAAGTACTTATTTACAACGGTCCTAATCTAAATCGAAGCCGAACGAATTATAACCACATGAAGAACCTCTTATATCTATAGATAAAACGATTATAACATTTACAATTACTAAATCGTAAACTAACGATATCATATCCATATTTCGTATTCAAACTAAAAGAGCGTAACGGTATCGTAACACAAAAGCACAAAAGTAAACTATTTAGAACCGGTAAATAATCGCAACGAGATCGGGCGAGTATTTTCAATTTTCAGCCGAGGCGTAAGCCGAAATAAAAGACGGAAGGTGGTGGAACAGTGATGCGTTTCTGAACGAGCGTTCTAGTAAACGTTAAAAATTTTTATTTTTAGAAGACTGTGAAACTGACAAAAGCGCGGCGCCATATTGCGTGCGTGTGTTTGGTTACTGTTCTGGCGCGTGGTCGAGAATTGTTATATTTAATTAATTATCATGTCTGATAACCAGGTGAGTCAACTAGTTCCGATAAACCGGCAGCTAGTAGCAGTATCTTACGATATAAATACAATGTAACATCGATATGTTCGTTCGTACGTCGAGTCTAATCGGTCTAACCTTGCGTATTAGGAGCAAAAACCCGAAGCCGGCCCAGGCGATGCGAATTCCGAATACATCAAGCTCAAAGTCGTCGGAAACGTAAGAGACGACACAAATTTATTTCTCTCGCTCGCAATTACCCATCGACGATATCCTACCGTTCACATTTATTGTTTCACGCTTTTTCTTTTTTTTTTAGGACAGCAATGAAATTCACTTTAGGGTAAAGATGACTACTCAAATGGGTAAACTCAAGAAGTCATATAGCGATCGTGTGGTTAGTTTTTTTCTCCGTTATTTAAACAGACTCGAGTTGTATCATGCTGATAGTGTTTTCCTTGACAGATACACTATTTCATGCAACTTGAAAGATCCAACGAATTTTCTAGTAGAGCCAATCTCTAATTATTTCTAAACCGTATGATCAGTAATTAACGAAATTCTTCAGCACTTGCTTTTCTATAATGATTTTAGTTAGATCGTAATGTACGAATGTGGTACCAGTGTTAACACATTATCGACCGGTGATTATCGCAGAATTTTTAAAAATCTATGGTACATGGCTAAACACTTTTTAATGGAACCTTCAATAGCAACAGCAATTTTCATTGTGAACTAACAAGTCACCCTCAATAACGTCATCTAATAGTTTCATTTAAGATTGCAATGTAAAATAAAGTTTCTATGCTTTCTTTTGGTACAGCAGAATTATTGAAAATCCTATTGATAGGCTTTCAGTAGGTAAAGTGTTCAGGTATTTGAAAATTACTCGTCATACGTATATAGCACATTTTCGAGTGTTTAAACTATCGGTAATGGTTAAACGTTGAACATAACAAATTTGATGCAGGGTGTTCCTATGACATCGCTCAGGTTTCTTTTTGATGGTAAAAGGATTAACGATGACGAGACACCGAAACAGGTAGATAAATTAGAACCGTGTAACGTTGCTCCGTTAATATTAATTCTGAAAATATCGGTTTCGGTGAAGAATTTCATTTACCATATGACAATGCGCTTTAACGATGATTCATTATTGTAGCTGGAAATGGAAAATGACGATGTTATCGAGGTGTATCAAGAACAAACAGGTGGTCACTACTAAGGAAATTAAACCTATTATTCAGTTTTAATATCTTTTAAAGTGAAAGTGACTATCGTAAAGAAATGGACAAGTTCATCAGTATGTATATGTATGTTAAAAAGCATTATGTAATTTGGTTTTTTTACGTAATATTTTGATGTGCTATTCTACATTCCTGTAACGAAGCAAGATTAAGGACCATCGACAGCCATATTTCATACAACATACACATTCATTCACCAAAAACAAAACAACAACAAAAAAACACAAGAATCATGCCTTAATGTCATAAGTTTTGTCCTTTAGTAACATCCGGCAATGTATTCGTATTTCATAGATTTCTGAATTTTCGATAGTTTTAGTATTACAAAAGCTTCGAAAAGAAGAAAAAAAAAGATATGTTAGTTTCATTATTCAAGCACGTAAATATTCTATACAATGTGAACATGATTTTTAAAAAATTGTTGCGTTCAAGGTGCATCTCTAATAAAAAAAAAGAAATAATTGTAATATTTTCTCCTTTGCCTTTTCAATAACGATCGCAATAGTAACAATTTTTTATTTTTGAAATTTCGATGTCAACGATATATATACATTATACATATATACAAAGGATTGGTTGTTTTCCTTTTTCTTATGATGAAATCATGGAGTAGTTGATTCGATGTAAGTAATGCGGATGCTCCCTACAAATTCGTTGCCATTAAACAGGTTTATCCGGAATATGTTCTATCGCAATAAACAGTACGAGCATGTTTGAATGTATGCTTTTATATGAATTGTTGTCGATAGATTTTCGTTATTCTGAGAATCGGAGTTCTGAAATGCAGAAGCTGGACCAAAGACCCGTGAATCTGTTAACGTTGGGCGCTTCATTTCTTTTTCTTTTTTTTTTCTTGAAGATCTATTCAAATTTCTATGGGCATCCTCATTACAAAACACTTACTCAATGGTTTAGCAGGACAAAATTTCAACAAATTGTAATAAAATTTATTCTTGTACAAATAAGTAATATAGTTTTTGTTTTTATTACTAACGTGTAAAAGTTGTTCGGTATTTCGTTCTCTACTATTAAGCAGTTTTATTCTCTTCGAACAATACTAAATTCTCTCTTCACAGTTAAATTAATTTACTGTGGTTCCAAAAAGTTTCTCTATACCATATGATCGAACTTTTCTATTGTGTGATGAGTCGATATTAGAAGATATAAATAGATTAATGATTCTTATTATAAAAATTCGATCGAATGCTTTATCGCTTACTACTTTAGCGTACGAATAATTAATGGTATCTAGACTACTAAATTATAGAAATAATTACAGTTATTAACACGTACGTTTTTATGTTCCTTGCGTAGAGAAGGATCCTAAAATTATTATTATTATTAGAACTTATTTTGAAGAATAGAAAACAATGGTGTACACAAACTTTCTAGAACCACTGTAAGTGGTAAACATGTTTATAGTTAGAAATTGTAAGTAAGGTATAACAATAACATTAATAGTATTCTCTCGTAAAATATTATCGTGAACGATAAAATTGCATTCGCGCGAAGAAATTTTTGAATTCCGTAAGAAAAGCAGATATAATGATTTTGATATAAACAGCATTGTAATAATCATTAAATTTCATCAGTGTCACAATCATGTTTACATCTGGCAATAGTATAAAATACCTGTAATAATTACCTACAACAACAACAACAAAAAATAAAAATAATCCTTCATTTTTTTCTGGTTATTTCATATTTATACACGTGTAAAAGACAGCGGAGAAATGAAACTGAACGAAATGTACGTCAAAAGGAAAGCTTTTTATTTAGTAGTATAGCTTTTCTTTATACATTGAACAGAGTTGATAGTTGCTATTAATTATTTACTTTTTAGCACTTCGTTTCAACGGTGATACTCGCGAAAATCCTTAAATGTTATAAACGAGTATGCCTAAAAATATTTCAACTATACACAAATTATCTTGCGTCCTCTAATAATCCTAATGTGTGGCGTCCTAACATTATTACATATTTACAAAAAACTACATTCTAGAAGAAGCAATTTTCTGCCTCGATAATTGTAGTATCACAAAACTCGAAATCTTCAACAGGAGGATCTTTTTTGTATGCAGAGCGTAAAATTTTTAGGGCGTTCCTACTACTGTTCTTAATTGTGAGAATTGTATGTCGCATAAATTGCTTCTTCTGAAGCAATAAAAACTTACTTGCCACAGTTCAATCGCTTAATCGTTATTTTATGCACTGGTGCGAAAAGATGTCAGCAAGTAGATAAATAGTTCGTTCGACAAAAAAAACACATGAATTTATATAGTTTTAATATACACAGCTCGTAGTATGCATACAGAAAAATAATGCATCGGATATTGTCCGAATCACAGATCCACCTGATCCGTGACAGATTCGTTATAGTTTCTTACAAATCTTTGCGGGGGAGAATCGCGTGAACGAAAAACTCAGAACGAAAGCTTGTTTTTTACAGGGAGCGAGAAAATTTTACAATCTCGTATATGAGGTGTTTATAACAATAAATTCGCTTATCACTATACCACAGACTCTGGTCATTCTCTTTTGTAGATTAAAATGTTGTTAATTTCATATTATGAATAGAATTTCCACACGTCGTTTTCTTCGCTAAAGTGTCGCTGTACAGAATTGCTTCGTGTTAGAACGTTTCTTTCCCATCGATTGAACGCAGACAGAAACATTTCCCTTCACCTCGGGTTTAAAGGAACCGTGCACACATTGCATTCAACCGTTTTGCTTCTCCTGAGCGTTCCGAGAATCAATGAAAGTAAACCAGAATCATACAACGAGATACAAGAATAAATAATACGGAGATTCGGTATCAAGTTCAACTCGTTATAAAAACTTAATTCAGAAACAGAGTTTCCATATTAAAGACGTCAGTCTTCCGTTTTGTCATGTTTTATAAATCTAGCACAGTACACTTTTTCTTCCCATTTACAAAAGTTATAGCGGTCCACTAAATTCTGTTTCTGAATAATCCGAATAAACCTCGAACATCGAAGTAACGATCTTTTTAGTAACCGATAATATAATTACATTAATAAACGATCGGTTTCAGGTTCGGTATTAAGCTCGATACATTATCGAACTTAACTCAGAAACAGAGTTCCCATATGAAAGACTCCAGTCTTCGATTTCGTCGTGTGTATATAAGTTCAGCGCAATACACTTTTTTCCATTTACAAAAATTACAGCGGTCCAGCAAATTCTGTTTCCGAATGATCTGAATGCAATTGGAGTTTCGAAGTAACGATTCTTTTTTTTTTTAATAACCAATAATATACAATTACTTGAATAAATTATAGGACGTAACTGATTCTCTTTCTGTATTTTCTCTTTTCTCTCGTCCAACAAGATACACAATAAATTTAAACTATTTTAATAGAGAAAAAAAAAAGAATTAATTTCATTATAAAGAGAATTATGCATTTATCAGGGACATAATTTATGTCTGCTCTCTAGCAACAATCAAAATTTCAATCACGAAAATCAATCGTTTCCGCCTCTGAAGTACAAATGCTACGCGCTACATAAGTATTCTTTTTTTTTAATTAGGACATCATGTATATATATTTATATATGTATATGTTCTTAAATAAAATGTACACAATTTAATTCAAAACATACATTTCTTCAGATATAATCTTTCAGGTGGTATGACTATAAATAACGTTTTTTTTGTTGTTGTTTAGTTTAGCTCTCACCTCGTTTTTTTTATAATACTTTCATTCAATTATTATATCTACTTACTTGTATTATAATAAATATAATATCCGTACAGTATTCGAACGATCCGTTAATTCTTAAAGCGCTGTTATTTCTTGGCGAAGCATTGTATGGGAGAAAACCAGCTGAAGTTCTTCAACCCCGTTTAAGAAAATTAGCGCCTTGCGACGTGTAAGAAAGGTCACAGCGCATCGCGATGCCAAACCCACGCTTTTTTCGTGTGATCAAACCTATGAGTCAACCATTGCTGCTCCAGTAATTGGTATCTATCTTGACTTAAATACAAAGGTTTGCCACGCCTACGAGAACACATTAAAATAACACATTACGAACACAATTGAATCATCGAGACAACAAGAAGTCCAGCTACGTACTTTAGATCCTTGTCTTCTTCTTCAAAGTCGTCGAGATACAAAGATCCCCACAAACAAGCTCGCCGTCCTCGGATCACAACAATATAAGTTGACGTAACCACTAAATATATGCCGGTACCAGTTCCGCATATGGCTGAATGCTACGGAAAGTTGTATTAATAAACGATCATATTTATAGTTTACAAGAGTAGCAGAACGCTGTCCGAAAGGACTCTATGCGATACATACTTGGACAGCTTCGCAAACGTTCTTTTGTTTGCAACAGCCTTGTTTCAGACAAACAATTGTACCGCATATCAAGCAGATACTGATCTCTCGTGGAACCGAGTGGCACTGCCGACATTGGCGTTCATGGTAATACTAGAACGTTAAAGAAACATTGATAGCTCGATCTCAAAAATATTAGATGCAGCTGGAGAATCTATGTATGCGTATAAAATTGCGTACCGAAAACAACTTTTCATATTCCCTTGGAAGACTGAGTAACTTGGGCGTTTGCCACGATATGTGCTGCTCTGTAATCAGGTATCTCACGTTATAGGTTTGTCTAACAAACATGAGGAACTGATCGCACCATTGTCGGGGTACCGAAACGCTAGCCTCGCTGTTCTGCCAGTTCAAGGCCACCGTCGAATTGAATATACTCCAATCCATACCTTCCGATACTAGTTCCAAATAATAAACTAATCTCACGAACTCAGTCTGTGGTGTACTAACTAGGGGTAATGGTTGTTCATACAAATGGTAGCGAAGCAGTGCAGCTATTCGCAAGAATGGTAAGCACAGCGATTGTATCTGAAATAACAATTAAATGGATGCAGACATCATAATTGTTGTAAGTAGAGTGCGGATATTTATGCATTCTTTGCATGCACAAATTAAAATTGATGATGCTTTTATTTCATCTTCACAGAGAAGAATCGTTGAAGAAATGAGAATTTGCATAAAGATCCGCAGTCTAGTTATCGGACAAAATTTCAAAGTTATCGTATGAGAGTTAATACATTTAGTTAACAAATGTTGGTTATGAACTACTATTATGAATGAATAAAATTCATGTTATATATACGTTGATGTTAATCATTTAAAATGGTTATTCGTAATCGGAATATTAAAAATGAGTATTTCTTGAGCCTCCGAACGGATGATAATATCAATGGTTCTACAGTTGCTGGGTCAATAAATTAGCATTTAGTATACGCATACCTGTTGTTCGATGTTATGCATCTTCATCCTTGTGTACGACGTAGATGATGAAGTCGATGGTTTGTACAGGTCATCTGAACAATATAGCTCACTGTTATTGAAGTATTCGATGATTCTATACAGTATAGTATCCGAAGACATAGGACCACGGTCCATACCCGGGTCTCTCCTTAAAATCGCGTTTCTTTCCGCTTGCGTGAGACCACAACTGATTTGAAGTACCACTTGATAGTATAATAAGTTGTAAAGTACTTTCACCACGGTAGAGAAGTACGCTAGAAGCAATTCAACACGTTAAGCACTGTTAGATCGTTAAGCGATTTATTTAAGGTAGAGGTACCAGTTACCGTGCCCCACCCGGTTATCGGATAGAAAACAAACTTTTTCGAAATTAATAAAAATAACATGAGGTACCTAGTCTTATTGTATTTTCGAAAATAAAGTAAAATGTACCATGTCGCAAACATTTAAACACAGCTCTCAGCTAGCATAAAGAAGATTTTGAACATCGTCAACCATTAGGATACATACTTTGATCCAAGTGGAGAGGAAGTAGCAATATGAATTGTATCAGAAGAACAGTCGGGTGAATGAGAAGCAATGGAACTTCTTTCTCGCGTGGCCTCAAGGCGAGTGTGGATGCTGGCTCGGCAGGTATTCCAGCCAGTTGCTGCCAAATAGTATGCACTGGCCACGATGCTAATATTCTTGCATGCATCGCCAGAACGTGGAGCAGTGCAACTGAAAGCATACAACAAAAACGTAATTTAATACAACCGCCAATGAAGAAAGCACGTGCTCCAAAAACACAGGAGAAAACAAAGAAATTTTACCAAGGCAGTCGCGTTTCGGCGTCTGAGGTATCGTAGTGGGTGATTGAACGCAAAGCGATCCGCCACGTTGGATCAGTTCAATTTCGAAATTCGTTCGGGCTATAGAAGTTATGAAAAAGAACAAGTTTTGGGGACTAGGAAACAAAGGAGTGTAGTATCCATCCTTGTAGCTTGTGCATGTGTCCGTCATGTCTTCCATGGATTTCACCATTGCCACATTCAAATTTGACGAGAGCTGGAAAGATCAGACATGTTAGATAGATGGTGCATTGCGACTAGACACTTCTAATTGCGACAGATCGATATAAGAAAGCTCACAGGGTTCTGTTGTATTTCTTTCAACAGGTTATTTAACTCTAAGAGTATCGTAGCAGTGGACGCGTGATGTGACTGTACCACTGCCGCGCACTCCCCTAATTGCGGGGAAAGCGGCAGAACCGAATTAGCTAATTGTCTACAAAGCGGACACAGGTATTCGCCTCTTTCCACCGCGATATTCTGCGGCCTTTGATGGTTACGAAGAGACACCAAGTATGACTTCAAGCACTCAAGATGCAAATGATGACCGCACGTCTGAACATGAACTCCATCCTCCCTGAGCCAATCGACAGTCAACACCCATGTTGTCTGCGGGATACGAATTCAGACTTATTAATACATTTCGATTTATCCGACGTTCGAGGATATTATCAGCTGAGACAGAAGTAATTACATATGCGAAATAGGCGTTTATCTTCTGCATTCTACGGGCCCAGTGAGCGCTACGGGTGTCGCCTGTTGTTATAGGCGGATCGTCATCGGAAGTGGGTAAAACTGGTCGTTCTGGTTGCTGCAGTGCATGACCAAGAACGCATGTCGGCTACATGAAAAGCACATGGTAAAACACTGCGCTAATATACCGTATTATAAATCAAGTAACAATCCAAGCGTTTATTTATTACCTGAATTAATACGATCAGGCCCATCGGCGCATCCTCGCTGGTGGGAGTAGTTTGATTACAAATTACGCAATCGTATTCCTTTTTGCTGGTTAATTTGTTTGCATTGTCCTCTTCGATTCCGTCCATACTACATATTCCGTCTCCTTCGTCTGAAAGTTATAAGCAAATATTGTGGCTTGGTTTCTTGCTGCAGTGTCCTCAATTTTGATTTTACTTTGACGTTGATCGTACCTGTTTTCAGCGCCTTCTCCATAAACTGCTTTTGTTTGTTGGCAAATTCAGCCATCACCTTCTGTTGCCTCTCCTTTGCTCGCCTTCGTCTCTCCTCTTTCTCGCGGCGTTCTTTCTCCCGTTGCTCGTCCTCGCACGCCTGCGTCAGCGGCCACAGCTTGTTCTTCGTTTCGATGATAGCCTCCTTGCACATAGGATCTAAGTTCGCTATTTTATTAAGTAGCTGTGAGATGAAGAACGGCCCGTCGCCGATTCTCGACTCCTTTGGTGGGGTTGCTGAACTACTACTAGGTTCGTTATCGGACATAGTACATTGCTCGAGGCTGTAACTATCCGGTACACCCGATAATTGAGAGTGTAATTTTAATAACAAGGAAATTATACTTTCGCCTATTTTTACTGTCTTTGGTTGTCCTCTCTGCAACGAAAGAAAGATCGATTAACTTGGTTAGAAATGAATTTTATCAAAATGATTTTCAACTGATCGCGCGGATATGATCGAATCAGAATTCTTTACCACAGGCTCTCTCCTCTTTAAGTGCTTATGAGAATTCGATGTTGATGGAACAATTTCCATGGCAGAAGTGCTTAAACTTGGGTAAACTCTTTGGGCAGTACCTATTTCGTTACCAGCCATAACAGCGGGTCGTTGAGGTGCTGGTGGCAATGCTAGTCGGCCACCGACCATATCTACGCGCAGTTAAGAAAAATTATATTAAGTAATAGGTCAACTTGTAATCTTTCTTCTTTAAATGCATGCTAGCCGAGCGACAGGTAACAACGAAAGGTATACTATGTAATATTTTGCAGTATTCGATGCTTTCTTTCTATAAACAATAACTCACGAACTTGCTTGTGTTAGCTGTGTTAAGCAGAGCCAAGTGTTTCACATTTTTCCTGTTCGCATTGTGTAGTGCATATAGTTATGTTCCACCAGAAAAAAAGCCCTGATCAAATCAAACACGTGCGACATCCAATATTACGGATACAGCTACGGTTAAGCGGAAAAGACTAAGAGCAACATACTGTTTGGCGAAGGAGGTGGTTCAAGGGCAAGGGCCATGGACCCTTCAGTGGATGGTGGCAAAGCTCTTGGTGGAGTTATTATATCGTCTTCACTGTTAACATCTGATATAGCAACAATTCCGTCTTCAGGTACAATAGTCATATGAACTTGGGCTACGCATAGTAAAAGGAGAAACAAAACTAACGTCATTACATAATTATACTACGCGATATTAAATCAAATTAAATCCAGGGTGTGTCTTAACTTATATACAAACTTTGCGGTGAAAGTGACTAACGAAGATGTAGAACATATATTTGATAATACTAGACATTTATTCTCAAGGCATATGTACGCATATAAAATTTTCTGCATATTTTTAAACCCGATTAAGCGATTGAAATTTGTTTCTCTTAGCTAGTATATTCCGTATTGTTAACAAATAAATCGAAAATCGCTTACCATCTGCCGCTGGTAAGGCTGGTAGAGAAGGTAAAGATGGTAGACTTAGAGTTTCCAAGCAGCTTTCGTCTGTCCCGTCGTTTAGCATAAGCGAAGCTGCAACATCAGTCATTTCATCTTGAATATCATACTCTAGTTCGCCTAAAAGAAGAGATGTTTAAAGCGATTGAATCTCCAAAACATAAAGAATTGAAAGAGGAAAATAAAAGGGAGAACAGTTCGCTAACGGTTATGCTTACTTTCAGAACTTTCCGACTCTGATTCTTGCATCTTGATCACGCGTGGTACCACAGTCCTTAGATTTTCGGATAGATTATCAATTTTATAAAAACTATCCAGGTCCATATCCTTTATCACACGAGATGTTCCTTCGCTGGTATAGTGACACACGCGGTTCGTCTAATTCGGAACGAACGTGATTATTTTCGCGATTTTCAATTATTTTTATTATTTATCAGAATTCTATGTACTTACTGATTTTTCAGGTATTTCGGCAGTGATTACCGCCATTTCTAATAAGTAAATAGTCAATGCCATTACGTGTTCTGATATGCTATGACCATATACAGTCTTGTAAAGAATTATTAAAATCATAGCGTGGAAAACTTTGGTGCGTAAGGCGAGTCGCGGATCGTCGTAATCGAATGAAACAGGAGCAGGATGTCTAAACGGTGGCCACGGTGTCGCACTGTTTTTCAGTTTTCCTGATTGCTTCACGCTGTAACATTTGTAACAATGTAATAAATATCGGTACGTGAAAGTAGCAGAAATAGACATTAAATAAAATGATTGGTTAAGTAGGTAAGCATACTATTCGGTGAAACGATCCATCGATATCTGAAAGTCTTTCCTATGCACCGCTCTTAATAAAACGTGTAGAGGATCGAATAATTCATCCCACACGTGTGGTTTCGGGCCATACATTCCCTGCTGCATATTTCCGCTGGCTTCGAGATTAGGAGCCTTGTATTGCGCTGTCTGTAAAATATATTATACGATCGTTGGAGAAATGTGTACCGATGCTTCTATAAATAATGCAAGCGAAACATACATCAGCCAAAATAGACTCGAAGTCTCTGTTTTGCGGGGTACCGCAACGCTCTGGCATTAACTCCATTAACTGACTGTGAGTCTTATCTCCCATGCACAGCAACGTAACCATTTCCAGACCCGACATTTCATTATCGGGTAAACCTGCAGAAATATGAGATTCAAAAATCTTAAAGATCCGCTGCCTAAATTTGATTAAATAGAAAATGAATTGTGAGAAATTTACCTAGGTTTGTCCGAACGTTTACCAAGGTAGCTAAAAACGTTAAGCAGCTTTCCAACATAGGAGTATTTTTCTCTCCTTCCATGTATTCATTTTGACGCGTATGATACAAACAGAGACTCATCCATTCCCTCACGTGAAACCTAAACGAACAGAGTGATTATTTTCTATGTTCTATTTAAGAAAACAGCAACGAAGCAAGGATGAAACGAAACAATTACTTTTCGATAACAGTTTTCATAAAGACGTCCGGTTGCAATTTCGTTGCGCAGACTTGCAGAAGATAGAGATCCGCGTCGACCATCGAATTGCAAAAATTGCATTGTATATAAGTCATGGCTTGTCCTTTTATTTGAAGTCCGTTACGAACCCATAAGCCGTTCCAGATCTCATAAAAAGCAACCTGAACGAAAAATCATGTTGTTACTGTTATACATAAACATGAAAAAAAATTTGTAAGTAGCTAGAAAAGAACATCGTCTCGTGCATCGGTATGCATGATTCATAAACGGATGCCTATGGCCTAACGGTACTTTCGAAAATTGAATCACGAGTTCGGCGGTGCAGACATAATTTTCCCTTCAGTCTTATTCAAGAATTTTTTCATCCTTTCTAAACTCTGAACGATCAGAGAATAGGAGACAGAGAAATCGGTACTATGCGTAATTATAAATGATTTCAGGGTCGTTAATGGAGCGGAAAAGCGAAGCGTGAAAGGAACATTTTATTACGAATAACATTTATGCGAATGCAATAACAAGAGAGTTTTCAGATTTGTTTTCAATGAGAGAACATGTTCGGTACGCCTAGCTGTGAAGAAAGTATTATATATCGCGAAACAGAAAGATCATATCTGAAATATGCTGGCATTCTTTGACTGTTCGAAGCTGATTTGTGGGTTCACGGCACTTCCCCCTCCGAACCGACCAATCCTGTCACTCGACGCCAGTACAAGACGCAGCGTTGTCAGGTTGTAACAATTTTGTCATCAATGGACGAGGGATCCTCAGTTTCAGACATCAGATGAGTGAAACGAAACCAAACGAAACTCTGTATCCGCGCAGCGTATTTTCCAGATTCATTTCAATATTCGCGAACATCGAAAACGCGACAAGAAAAGAAAACGGGTATACGAAGAGAATTCGTTAATTGTGATACATGTGCCAAGATTTCCCGTGAGCCTTTCTCTCGAAATTCATTTCGCTGGCGAGTTCCGATCGGAATCGGTGGACGATGGTGAACGCGAAGATTCTTCTGTTTTGTTTGATAATCGGTTTCCAGCCGTTCGCGAACGGTTTCGATAGCATGAGCATTATGGACATAAAGGATATACTGAGATTCGGCCGTGAAACCATAGTAGACATTCTCGAATCGTGGCAGATGATACAACCGAAAAAGCCTGGCGACGAAGGGAATACCTTCCCGTTTGTTTATAGGATGGAGAAAGAGTTGAGGAACCGTATATCATTAGTGTCGAACAAGATCGACGTTTTTCAGAGGAAAATGGCAATGCACATCGATTTAATTATGACTAAACTGTTAGCCGATCTACCGTTACAAGAAAGCCTCGATCATAAACTAAGCCAGATCGATCAGTACGTCGGGCAGATCAACGATTTGTACGATAATTTTGTAGTATACGCCGTGCCGTCTACAACATACGGCCGATTCACGTTGGAAGACTTCGCTACAACATGCGTCTCCTCTAGGTCAGGTGCTTTGCCCGATATTTTGAAAAGTATTCACCGGTTGTTAGTCCCCTCCTCCGACCAAACTCTTAGCAGAAGCATCCTTGTGTTACTGGCCAAACAAATGGACGTAAGTATCGAAAACAAATGTGTCTGGAATTTGTGTTTTATCTTTCAAGTTTCATACTTAACGAACTGATACTTTAATTTCGTTTATCGCGACTTCGAATGAAATGAACCGTTGAGCTGGTGTTTTTGTTTTTGTAAAACGGTTATTTTAAAGTAATTTCGTACGACGCTATCGCGTTATACAAATAAAATCCGATACTCGAGAAACAGATTTAAATCAACTTATGATGGAAGTATGTCGTCTACTGTCCAATCATTGACAGTTCCGAGAACCCTATCATAATCATTAAGTATAACGAGTGTATTGGGCATAGTGGACTATCACGATGATCAAGCGACGTCCGACAGTATGCACCTATTCAATTCGTGAACTATGATAAGGTCTCTCGGAGCATTATTCGCGAGAAGACAATACCAACGCGTTCGAGATATCTAGTTGCGATCGTCATGTTTTTTGAAGAACAATCAAGAGATAAAAGAGCGAGTATTCGTAGAGTTTTTCGAAACCGTGAAATCGAGTGGAAGATCATTTATCCTTCGTGGAAGTCGCATCTCCAAGGATTCGCTTGTAGAGTGGTTTTCTCGACGATACAATGCACTTTGTGACGAGCGACTTAACAACCAGACGAGAGTTAGAATGAAGAGGGGCATGCGCAGAGATACATAACACCATTAAAAGCCTGAACGATTCGGAGTTCGGAGCCGAGAGGGGAAGGCGGCGCACAGAGTAAAATGACGATGGATTGATGCAAAACCTTCAGTCGAATTCAAGCAACTGAGGTAGCTCGTCGTCGTCGTTGTTTCGGTTATTGTTTCCTTCGTGTTGTGTCGAAAATCACGTTGAACGATAATATTTCCGAGAAACGGCCGTACAACGGATGTTTATGCAACGAAGCGTGTCGCGACAAAAGAGCCAGATAGAACAGATAGAGTGTGTGCACCTAGAGAACCCTCGAATTGTAAGAACGTTTGTTGTCCGATTAGCCTCTCCAGTTCCAATTTTTGTGTATTACGATTGAAACAGCTCAAACGATAGCATTGACCTCCGCGACCTATTTACTATATAGATCTAGCCTTTTTTTATACATTTACGCCGTGAAATGCGTAAATTCATTGGACGTACTTCTTTGGTTTTCCATACTTGAAGTTCGCTTTTTAGAAATGTTCGCTGTTCGGAATGTAATTTTAAAATCGGTTCTTATCGTGTCTCGTGTCATCTTTGCCAATACAAAGAATCTTAGTCAGCAGGGTCGCGAAGAGTTCGTTCTGTAGATGTTCTTCTGCGTCATGTGCGAAACAAAAAAGTTCAAACGATTCCACACATTCGAAAACTAGAGTAACAAATAGACAGCAATCTTTATGCAAATTTTTATTTGCTCTTATCATTATTTCTACTTGAATTGCAACAAACTGGAGTGAAAATAGAAACTATTTTCTTTCTTAATTATTCTATTCAACTTTGTCATAAACGCAAAAATCCGCTGTCCAGTAATAAACCATTTTGTTTAACAAGATTGTCGTGTACGCGAAGAAACCTTAGGCGGGCCTGCTTGTGGCGCGATCGAATAATTTTAGGGAAACGAAGAAAAGTTGGTTAGAAGCGCGATTTCCGCGGGAAAGAAAGCGTGCTTTCTAGATATTTCTACGGGAAAGCGCGGCATCGATAAATTTTATACAGAGGGGAGGAAAGTACCCCAGAAATAGAGAGTTGATGGGATATTCAATCGTATCGAATGGTTCGACACGACCGGAAGTGCCAATATTTAGCCGGACATGACTCACTTTAAAAGTAATTAGATATAATCTAGTGGAAAAGACATCGACAAAGGACGCTAATCCTAGGTCGTAAAGCAGCGATTCCCACGACGCTACACGGCGCTTGTCATCTTTCCGAGACCATAATCATTTTGTATAGCGACGTATCTAGTTTTTAACGTAATCGGTACATTCGACCCTTACATCAGCCGTGATTCGCGTATGCGAAACACTCGCAAGCAAACAAGCTCGGTGTACAGAGAAGCGTCGCTCGCACACAAGGACGGCGAGAGACGCTGCTGATCTAGTCGAATACCGTTTCGTTCTCCGAAGTTTCAAGGACACGATACTGTTTACGGAAAGACGATAGCTGTAATATTTTCAGAACTTTCTACCTTCTTGCCTTGCGATATAACAAATTGGAATCGGAGAGACGTAACACGCTAGATTTTTCTGAAAAGAAGAAATAGTTGTAAAGTTGCTTGTTCCTGCGTAGGTGTTATAACGATGTGCCGGAAGTCTGCGTAATCAAAGAAGTAGAGAGATTAATCGAAAGGCAAACCAGAAAATGAAGAAAACAAAAGCTTCTGTGTGCTTGCTCTTCCTGTTGGTAACATGGGGAACAACGTTTGCCTTTATGAAAGATGCTACAGAGATTGACGAGATGAGACACAACCTTTACAAACACACGGAAACGGTCAATGACGCTGTATTTCGGATGGGTCTTAACGGACTCGACGTCGAGAAGTATCTGATAAAGAGCTTCCGAGACTTCGGCGACGAGTTGGATCGGAATTTTCCGGATCCCGGTTACAGCCGTTTGAACTCGTTGAATTCCATCTGGTTGTGGAACCGAACACGGGAGGAGCTCGATATGATCGAGACGCTGTACTATATTTTCAGGCAAATGCAATACGAGGTTATCGATAAGAATATGGAGCTTGATTTGCAAGCGCTAGCGAACATCTCGGACGCTATTTTACACGACCCGAAACACTCCATAATAAGCAAACTCGCTCGTATCACCGAATTTATAGTGCATGATAAGTTGTTCGTTCAGGCTTATCAGGTACAATATAACAACGACAAGATGAACGAGTATTTAATATAGCCAATGATTCGTGATGATAAGCAAACCCTCGATCAGGATAATTGATATTTTAACTAGTTTATATTTTGTACAGGAAGCAGCCTCGCAAATTTGCAGTGAAAACCAATCTCTTCAACAATTGCTCTACAACCTTTACGGCACGGTTACTCTCGCAGAGATCAAAGGCTACAGCATGATTCAGTTTTCCTACATGTTACTGAGACTGTACAATCAAGGTACTGTGAGATAGTCAAATTAACTTCAACTAGTAACAAACGCGTTGAGACAAATTTCAAGTAAGGTAAATTGAACGAATAACATTGAGCGTATTCGATGCAGGTGCTAATTTCACCGAAGAAATGGAATTAACGAAGCAACAGTACGCAGTGAGAACATCCGAAACCGTAAGAGCTGTGAAGACCGCCATGGCATTCGCGCCTAGGGATCTCTGGATGTGCGACCCGGCGCGTCCAAAATTAAGTATGTTTTCTGTACACGAAGAATATTCGAAACGTCGAACTCGATCGAACGGTAAAACTCTTTGCAGATGAAACGTACACGCAGTTAACGGAACTGTTTCAAGGCTATATCGTAAACGAAATAGATCTGAACGCGCACAGGTCTTGCAGGGAGAATTGCGCTTATTATAGTTACTCGATGGTGCACGGATGTTACAAAGATCAGTTCTGCGCCCGACAACGCAATTGTAACGGTAATGTGATACATTGCGAGTACATCGATTCCGACATGTGGGTGTGTCCGGCGGTAAATTGAATTTTCCTTTGTTTCCAAGGATCTGGCTTGGTTGAATTGTTCAAGTGTGAATTGTTTTCAGGCTAAGAACAGCCATCGACGATACGAATACGTGCTATACGAGAACAACCAAGTGTTCGGGCAGCGGGGCATGTGCAAGAGAGAAGAAACGAAAGTGGATAGTTGGTGGTACTGGTTGTTCTGGCATTGCAGTTATTGTTTCTGCTACTGTGACGATCAAAGCCCAAGGTCTGACCGGTATTTCAGTTTGCGAGAAGTTACATCTGACACCGCCAACAACAAGTAATATACATCATCGTAGATCGTTTAGCGAAGATCATCTAAATCCTTTGTACAACGAGAGACAATTGTGTGTTACAGGGTTGTCACGGGTGTTGCGCTGAAGAAAGTGAATCAGATAATGCACATACAAATACAAGAGGGTCAACTGTTGCCACGTGGAAACATCAACAAAACAACTGTTGCCTGGCAGCCTGTTGTACCGTTCTCTATATTGGACAAGAATGTCAAGAACGGTGTTGACTATCATACGCTAGCGTGGGAAAAGAGAGGCTTGGATCTAGACGATTTAGTGTCGGATCAAAATCACCTGATTACAGGCATGCGTATTATTTTTGAAATTCTCGTTTCACGTAAAAAAACGCTAATTATGTTATTTATTTTTCTAGGTCTCAGGTTTAGAACGATCGGGTCCCGATTGAATCTGGAAATACAGGTGACGCCGTTTACTTTCACGTCAGGGGAACTGTCGCAACCGTCCGCGAACAGTTTCTGGATAGGCAACGACGTTACCAACAGGTAACGGTTCAGGCTTCGGTTGATTGTGCTTCTAGGGGGTTCTTTATGTTCAGCGTTATCTTGATTTACAGATCACAATTGGAATTGAAAAATCCCGATATACCAACTCGAACTCAACTGCCATTGTTACCGGACTCGAAGAAGCACCAGTATGTGAATTTCTCGCCCAGCGATCGAGGGATGGATGCTGCACAAAATACAGTACCGTTCATCGATATTCAACCGGTGAAATCGGATCCACCGGTTCCAATGGCGGGTGCCGGAGTTTTTCACAAAGGCAGACCGGGATCGGGAGGCTACGTGGCCTTGAAACTAATCACATACGACTTCACCCCACATTTGATGGTCGACTTGCCACCCGCGCCTCCGGTTATTAATCATTCCCATTAATCGAAATAAGAGCGACATGAAATCATAACGTGATACCATAACGATGATAAGATGTAGATGTCGTTAGTAGATACTTTTTATATGTTACCTTCGCGTGCTCTCCTCATTAAATTATAATGAAACAGTAGGAATTGTTGATTCGTTTCAGCACACATCCACGTAATTCGAAACATTAACCATGCTCGTACCCTGTTGATTCTGTCTATCATCATTGTGCCATTTAGCATATATGTATTATGATGTACGATTATTTTTTTGCTTTGTACTACCATTCGTTTCTGTCAGTTTGACGTAATGTTATAAGACGTAATCGATAAGAATGACAAGTATAACATTTCTATATTTAAAAGAAACAAATCTGTACCGTTAATTTGTAGCAGTTGCCTATTTTATAAGAGAACGTGAAACTATCGGCTACCCAAGTACCCTGTAAATAGGTACCTCAAGATTCTGTGATTTAAGAATACAAGTAAATAAAAACCAAAACGCTAATCGCAGTTCTCTTTATAGTTAGTCCACACGTCATTCCGATTTGTCTGATTTCGTTAATATATTTCGCAATGTTTCAACGCGGCGCGGCACGGCGCGGCGTTATGAAAATCTAACTAATTAGTGTTTTCAGAAATCAAGGACTGTTAAAATGTACTCACCTGAACACGTAGAGGATGCATCATTAGAAGGTGCAGCATGTCGGTAGGAGGTAGTAAATTATTAAGTGTAGCTCCTTGTTGGCGAACCGCTTGACACATGTATACAGCAAAATATCGGTGTAGCGGAAGGTGAAACGACACTTGTAAGCTGTCGCTCTGTAACAAAAGGAAAAGCAATCGTTGATGACACCAACAAAACCAAAATAACACTCTGCAGAATTGTTTGAGTCCTTACATCGTTTGGATGGGTGTAATTAATAGCATCCAACCAATCTTGCAGAGCCATTAGACAATAGCTAAGCACTCTTCGACTGAGGGGTGCACTCTCGGGGCCGCTCAAATGAGAAGCCAAAGCCCACATTGGATACGCGCTTGCTTCCAACTCGGCGCTGAACGCTGCATAATACGTGTTAGGTTCGAATTCAATGTGTCCACTTAGTTCTCGCTGATTCACGTTCATTCCTGCAACATATTTAATTAGTAGCTTTCGAGATAATTATATGCTGAAGGAGATATTCTGGTTTCTCATCTTTAAAAAGTCGATTTTTTTGCATTTTTTTAAGTACAAGTGTTGTAGAATATGTGTGCAAAAAGATTTGTTTGCATTCGTAAAATTAATGTAGTTACAGCGAGATATTGATAGTTGAATCTATAGACGCGATTTTCTCGAAAATGAGAATACTCAGGTGTGTATTTTACATGAGACGCAACGATACCTTGAAACATAGATAGGAAATGAAACCACATTTCCAAAAGTGTGTCGTCGCTCATAAATCGATCAGCGACAGCCTTATGCGAAAGAACATTATTTAAATCTGACACTAGGGGCCAGTAGCAATGTTCCTTCATTACTTGACGTCTACAATCCACTACGTAATGGAAATTTTTGTCTGGATCTAAACAGAGAAAAGAACACTTAACGCTGTAGAAAAGTACTCCAATATTTGATCATCCTAAAATCTACATACCATGCAAGGTATTCTGAATCAGAATTTTGCTCATCATGTACTTCAAACTGATAACCATAACGTGCAATAAATTCAGTTGATCGACCATTCTCAATGCTAGACTTTCGTTGCTAAAAAGCTAAAATAAGAAACACGAAGGTATTAGTACTGATTCAGTTTTTACAATGGATATATTACTTTAGTAGAAAAAAACTTACCTGCACGCTAACGTGAACTATTCTGTTACTTAAAGTATCGGGATCTGTTGAGCGTTCGAGCATCATCGAAATTCTACTATAATGTAGCACGAATGCACAAGTGAGCGCTTCCTTGTAATCTGGATCCGGCAACATATTCAGCAGTAGGCAAACTAATTTTTGCGGGAATTCATAAACAACCGTCCAAAACATTAATTCTTCTAAGAAAGTGGTATGTTCTAAGTGTTCTTGCAACGATGCGCATTCTAAAAACAACAGATATAGTTTATATCGCATCGTAATAACGTATCTATTAATAGAATATGTATGAATTTACCTTTATATTCATCAGGTGGTTCTGGGTTTGGCAAAGACTTCACTGCATCTTGATATATCATATTACTATCCTGACAATAAATGTCGTATTCTGGCTGTCCAGTCGATACAGATGGATCCATGAAACATCTATATTTCTGTGGATTGGTCAGCGCCGACGTCATCACCCGTCTCATCAACGTACCCATTTTATTGAAGTCAAGAAGCATGGTTAAATATCCGTCCGCATCTTGGATAGCAACCCTATAGTCTGGAGCACGTGCTTTACTGCAATTGTACGAAAGAAAAAATTATTGCAAACGCTACATGTTATTTAAAGTGTTAGTAATAAAAGAAAGTTATATAACGAACCAATTTTCACGCAAATGTTGGATAAGACGAAGGATAATCCTTGGCATCATCGCAACCGTCACGCACAACAAATCCGAAGGTGCCGATTTATCGACGGCAGCTTTCGGA
Source organism: Lasioglossum marginatum (assembly GCA_028455795.1). Classification (NCBI taxonomy): domain Eukaryota; kingdom Metazoa; phylum Arthropoda; class Insecta; order Hymenoptera; family Halictidae; genus Lasioglossum; species Lasioglossum marginatum. The sequence continues at coordinate 6,761,260 of CM052264.1, read as the reverse complement.
CCATGCCTATCACAGAATCTATGGGAACAGATAACAGAATGGAATAGGTTCGGCGTAACAAATAACTTTGACTAACCGATGCAAATTCTTACCCTGCTTCTTTCATAACCGACGAATCGCCACAATCGCATGCTCCTCCAGCTTGGCTAAGGAACATATTGAAATCGTGGCGGAAGTGATTGCCTTTCTTAAAGCATTCCGTGCACAGAGACATGCATGGTGAGATGCTACAGGTACGACAACGATATGCCACAAAATTTGGTGTCCAAACGAGTCCACATGTTGTAGCATTATCATACATCCTCACTGAAACGTAGATACAAAATATTTTTAAACGAACAGAAACCCTGTACTATACTTAACAATTGCTGCGTATATGTTAGAATCGTGTGGATATTTATACTCCAATTTATTATTATACTTGAATCTAACAGAATGATCCTGAATAATATTCTAAACAATTCTATATAGTTCGAGCAACGTGTCGTGCTACCATTTCCTGTAAAACAAGGACCACATAGTGGAAAATACTGTCGTATACCGAAACATGCGGACAGGATAAAAGCATTATGAACAACGAGTTGGATACATTTATCCTCATTCTGATCTGCTCATTTTTTGGGACAAAAGGAAAAGAAATGTATACGGTACCTGTGTTAGCAAATTCATCCGGTGTACGACCACCGGCCATCAACCACTTGCACCAGTCAATGGTTTCCCAATCGTCGATGGCCTTGCCAGGATTCAAGAGTACATCCAACAGTTCGTTGAGATGCTGTGGATCACCACTGTCAAGGGTTGGATTGCTGCATTCTGCGTAAATATAAGCAGCTGCACCGCGTTTGCCTTTGTTCATTAATACTTGGGAGGTGTTCAACGTCGAGGCCATCGTGGAATAGTTGACCTCGCGCTGCGAGGACACTACGGGTATTTAGTACTGGTCTCGATACGTGTTGCGGTATCCTCCGAGGATCGAGAGAACGAGTGCAGGGGCAGGCTTGCCAGACGTAGGGTAATCATGGCGGCGCCATCATCAGTGAGCATCTCCCGTCAACTCTGTCTTCCTCATCAATTTTGACAGCATGACGAAAGCAGCAAGGGACCGTTAACTTACACCACTCTCCGAAGCGACGTACGATTATCGACCTTCAGATTTTGTGTTTCGACAAGTACCCAGTACTTGCACAATAATCGTTGTTAATACAACACACATCCGCATTTACGGGACGGCAAAACCAGGCAAAACCAATTGACCACCAATCGTTCGACCAATTGACCACAGTTTATATTCTTCTACGGTACGTCTTCTTCTTTCCGATCAAGAGTTTATCTATCTTATCGACGGAACAGTGACCGATGCGCGGTTTCTTTCCTCCACGGCGTCACGCGAATTCGGTGACGTAGCACGATGTTATAGAGGTTAGATCAAAGTTCTTCTCTACTCCGATTGGTTGACGACTCGCCGTGCGCCGTTGCGACAGTGCTGCCGTCGGAATCAAAGCAGATCTTAGAGAAGGAGAGATAACGCGTGTTCTTTCTTCTCTCTGATAATACCTTAGACCATATATAAGTATATATACCCTAGACCATATATACTTATATATGGTCTAAGGATAACACGTAAGAGCGTAAGAGATACTGTTCATAGATCACTGTCTTTCTTGTTCACATTCCTTTCTTTACTCGAGAAATCTGCGCACTGCTCGATGCGCAGTCGAGTGGTGGGGATAGAAATCGTGACGTCGAAGAGGTGGCCGAAACGCAACGCTATGGAGGGAATGCTGCATCGAATCTTTGTTTTCTATGATCTCGTATCTCGCGAAGCGTTTTTTCGTGAAATTGTTTCTATGTAATAACATTTTTACTGTAATAACTGCGAGTCCACAGACAGAAAGGAAATTCAAAGTTGTTAGGCTACAAATAATTTAGAAAAAAATGTAACCGAGTACGCTATTTATTCATGTTGCCTGTTGTCCAATCATATTTGACTTCGTGGACAAGTTGGATCGTTATTGAACAACGTCTAAACACTTGCAACGCCTAATGTAATAAATAGAACTACCAATATTAGATCTTATTGCGTATGAATTTAAATAATAAATAGTAACAGTCGTTATATGCTGAATTCCATTCCAAGGATTTCAGCCAATGATGTTTAGGTAGATTGAAGCGGTAGTATGGTAACACTGACTACCAACTTTTCTTTCTCACTCGGCTAATCGAGCGTGTACGTTGCTGTGATAAATAAAATTTTAAATCGCAGGTAATCTCCTTTTTTGAGGCACATCCAGCGTAAATTAATCATATGATCCTTAGTATTTTCAACGAAGAATTACTTGGTGATAATATTTTATGTCAGATATCGTGAAGAAAAAGTTTTAACGCTACGGTGATTAGTGGGTTAGGAACAGTGCGAGTTGTTTCCTTTTACCATTGTTTTGCCTGTTGAATATTAGAACGTATGTAACAGTGGCATTAATATGTTAGCGATAGTACAATTATTAGGAGTTTAACATTTAGTCAACAAGATATAATAAAGTATTAGTTGAACTCGGTTTACGTTGATTTTAGGTTATGTTGTAACGTCACAAAATACAGAATGTCGGTACAAGGGGAAAACAAAACAATTAGCAAAATGTTTATTGGTATAAACTTGACACATTGTTTATTGTTTCAGCCATGGTGCGTATGAACGTTCTTAGCGATGCCCTCAAATCCATTAATAACGCGGAAAAGCGTGGAAAGAGGCAGGTTCTCTTGAGGCCTTGCTCCAAAGTAATTATTAAATTTTTGACTGTCATGATGAGAAAAGGTGAGAATATACACGATCATTTTCTATCCTGTTTACCCATAATTCATTAAAATTTACGTTCCATGTAGTTAGCAATCTTAGAATTAGACTTAACTGTTTTCGTTGCAGGATACATTGGAGAATTTGAGATCGTCGATGACCACCGCAGTGGCAAGATTGTAGTAAATCTTAGTGGAAGATTAAACAAATGCGGTGTTATTTCGCCTAGATTCGATGTTCCGATTAACGACATTGAAAAATGGACCAATAGCCTTTTGCCATCTCGTCAGTTTGGGTAAGCTATTCGAAATTTATACGGTACTAATCGCTTATAGATCAATTACAATGGATTCTGTTATAGATATGTTGTCTTGACTACCAGTGGAGGAATTATGGATCACGAAGAAGCCAGGCGAAAACATCTCGGAGGAAAGATACTTGGATTTTTCTTCTAATTTTTATTTAATTCAATAAAAATTTCATAACACGTAAACAAAAGTGTCCTTATTCAACCTAACGCTACAGTAATTGTCCTCTATGTTAGGTTTTTATCGAAGTGAACGTAGATAGCAGAGTATTGGAGTCTATTTTGTATAAATTATCTTCAATGTCTGTGTTTGCTTGATGTACAATAAATTGTATACACTAGACTTACATTAGTTTATCAAAATAACGAGAATATGTCTATTCAAATTTTTTGCCATTCTATTTACAATATGTATCCAAAGAAGTAAATTGTTTATAATTTCAATAATCGTAAATTAGTGTATCTAATTATGTATCTTCTGTGACGGTAAGCGTACAGTCGTTTCCGAACAATTTGTTGTACATCTATTATACATTTACTATTTCATGAAATATATTGGTATGCATACGTACAGTTTCTCCGACACTTTTTCAATGGCGCTATAAGGGAGCCTATTTGACAAAATATTCACATTTCGTGCAAATAAATCTATTTGAAACGTTCAAACGAATGCCTTCAGCGAATACCAACCACCGTGTACGTACGAAATCGCAGGGCGTTTCTGATTGGTCGCTGCATCTCTCCGCTGATTGGCCGATGACCAGTGGATCCGTTCAGCATGCGCGTGGTTGCAATTTCAACTTTATTCTTTATTCTCCGAGTGTCTCCGAGTGAACGCGGCCCAACGCGGCCGATGACGGTCAGTCAACAAAACTTTGTTATTCGAACGACACTCGCGAACGCATCGGATCGGGTGTCGCGTTGTAAAAAATTGCCGATTTCCGCGCGAATATAATAAACAAAAATCCCACGATCGTGTTCTTTATTTTCCGAGGAAAACGTGCGAGCGAATTTCTAAGAAATTTAACGGTGTTGCCAGGTGTTACCCAGGTGAATGTGACCGTTTTGTGCTGCGTTACCTGGGACTCTGAAGTGCCCTGAAGGGACAACTGCGCGTGAGATAATATTAAAATTCGAAAGCTTGCTATTTGCGTATGTATTTACAGTGTATAGATCTTAAAACAAGTTGTTTACAAACGATTACAAAATTCAAGTGTTGTAGTGGCTGAGTTGGATCTCATGATTTCGAACGATACGCGATTTATTCGATCGTCGCATTGTGTATAGCGTTCTTGAAAATACTGCTGTGATTTCTTTACGAGTTCGTCGAGTAATCGACACGGTCCCATCATTTTCTTTCGTAAACTCGCAATTGGTAAAGTTCTATCAGGATGTTCCGTACGCGTTCTCGCGTGATCACGAGAAAGAAGTGCGGAGTACGACGGTAAAACGCAAGAAGGGGATTATTAGATATCATTTGTAAAATGTAATTTGACAATGGAAGCCTTTGGACTGGAAGCGTCGATCTGAGAGCGAACCGAGGGAAGAGCAATCGAGCGATCGAGCGATCGAGCGAGTCGAATGGAAGACGAGGCTGCACCGATGCAACGCGATCGTCGGTTTCTCGAAAGGTGGAGGGACTGCGAGTGCAAGTAAGAGGAATGTTGTCTCGCAGGTGTACGTCGTAATGTTCTTCCGTTACGGCTGTCGAAAGAAAACGCGATCCGGGTTGTTGGATCTCGCCACGTGAACTCTCGAAAAAATGCGGAGATCGTACAGGAATTGTTCGTGGTGGCTCGCGTGACTCGCAACGCGGCGGATTTTGTGCATTACGTTCTCGGTGGTAAAGTGCAAGTGACGGAGAGCGGTTTGCCAACCGAATCCACCAACTAACATGGAGATACCGCGGAGAAATGCGGTGGCGGACCTGTCGACCTTCCTGAACACGCGGATTCTCTTTGCCGCTGTCTATCTCGTCTGGATCGCTGGCAGCGCCTGCGCCACTGGTGAGCTTTCGCGCTCATTTTCATTTTGTCGCCCTTGCATTTTCGAACGCTTCGAACTTGTCGCTATCCTCGAATATTTCTTGCTTCACGCTCGTCCGTCCCTCGAGTCAATTTTTACAAATAAAAAATTTCAGGTTTCGTGATATGTGCTCGGGTACCCAAAGTCGGAATCGGGTTGGGTCGGAAACCAGACCACCATTTACAATATTCGGCTACTCAAATTTCATAGATTTTGTTATCGAAAAGAGAACCGAGGCTCGAATACCCGAATTCTCTCCTATTTAGTCCTTGTGTAGTCAACCGGGTACCCATTTACTGTATTTCTTTCAATTTCAACAATTTGTTAATGTTCCTCTAAAAGATATTACAAAGTTTCTCTGAATGTCCATCCAATGTATTAATTTATAGTCTTATAATGAGAATTTGTGCAAACACGTTAAATATAGGAAGGTTTTAAATAATCTATACATTTTGGTTGGCTAGACAAGGGTTAGTTGATCAAAATTAGCGGATCAGCGAGTATTTTCGTGACAGCACCCGTCAGCGGCGGTTACAGAAATCCGTGCTACTACATAGTCGTATTTTTGCAGGACGTTCAGCCATGTTCGGTTCCGCTGGTAATTGCCGTCATTATTACGTGGAAACGGTATTCGCTTTGTCATGAAACTAGCACGGGAACAGGATATATGCTCTCGGCATTACAACGTCCCTGACAAAGATGGACGTTCCGACGTTAGCGTGGAGTGACGGGGCTGACCGTTTTCTCCTAAAACCGGTCAAGCCTAATATGCGTCGATTTAAACATTGGTAGGAACATCGCTGAGTAGAGCAAACAACGATATCTCGGCATTCGGCCAAATCGCTTTTGCATATGTATGTATGTACATATGTGCAGCCGGTAAGCAAATGAACGTTAGCCCGAAGCGCGCTGCATCTACATACATACATAGAACCTTTCGACCGGCAATTTCAATTACTCGACTATAGAATCCCGGATTGATGATTTTATTAGCTCATTTGCCCTCATTATCATTAACCCCTTGCCCGACCATTTTCTTTATCCCCAAAAATGTCGTAGAAGGGAAAAGAAGAAAAATTTCACAGAATGAAAAATGGAGAAAATTAAAGGCATAGTATACGTTTATTTTCGAGATTTTTTACGAAGGAAACTAGTCTGAGAAAATCTTGGGAAAGGTGGAGCATTAATGCACCGATGCAAGTGCTCTAGTAGTGAAATGTAAAGCATTCTTTTCGTTCTCTCTGACGATGCAAACGGGTTTATTCCACGGAACAGAAAAGTGGAAAAAATTCCAGAAATAGTGCAAATTCATTTTCAAGATTTCCCACGGAGGAAAATTAACTTTAAATGTCCATTCTTCCTGTGACGATGTGTGTGTGTGTGTGTGTGTGGACGGTAGGAAAAACTTGTTGAAAAATGGAATGCGAAACGGATTTTTTCTGTTTCTCTTTCCGCTCTGCTCGATGATCGTGTGGTTAGTGACCTACATGACGATTGCCCGGCGACACAACACGTGTATGCGTTCTGTTATCGCGCATAGTTTCGCTCAATTATAGAGAGGTAATTGTGCGGTTGCGTGATTTATTGCCTCGATATCGATGGGTCAGGGTACAGTGGTGTCCTGGTAGCGTACAGTACAGTGCACTTTATTATGAACGGTTCCAAGGGCAGATTGTACGCGCAACGTTAAGCGGGTGCGCGTTAATGGGCTATCAGTTGTATTATGCGGTTGGGGCGGCTGGCGAATCACATGCCGCGGAATATCACGGCGTGATTCGCCAGCCAGAATTTTTGACCTGGACCAGTTTCATAATTATGGGTACGCATGAAGGTCAACCTTGTTTCCATTCGCTATTAGCTGGTGCACAGAAAATATACATTCGATTAAAAAAATAAACGACGGTACAAACAAGAATGTAAGTCTTCGACGGTGGCAATTCAAGAACGATCGAACACCAAATACATATTTCCATGCGAATCCGGACACCTGCAGCGATTCGCACGAAGATTGTCGCGTGGATGGAAAAAAAATCCATGGAAATCTCCCCTTCGGTTGTCGGGAGCGTGGCGTAGGAGCCACCCTAATTGAGATTTATTACGACGTTAATCCGCCCAATTGTGTGAACGAAGTTAAACCGTTGACCTCTTCGTCGACGATTGCAAAGGATACGTAGCACGTGCCGCGGTGTCGCGTCGCGTCGCGTCGGTTCTCTACATTCTGCTAAATTATGTCCACCGACCTCTTACAAAAATCTGTTCCACTGTATCTCCGTTCAATGCGTCGTGGGACCCTGGCACGTGTGTGTACATTTCATCCCTGAGGCCAGGAACGGTTGTATTATTAATCGTTATACATCGTCGTACAGGATGTTAACTTTAGAGGTTTAACTATGTTAACTTTATTTAATATATTGAATTACACCAAATTGGCAAATCAATTTTGTGGGATTACTAAGAAGTTGAACAACTACGCGACAAATATTCCCAGTGTAAAGCGTAAATAGAAATGGCGCGACGATCGGTAGATACGACAATAAATTGCGCCGAAATCCGTCAGACATTTCGAAAGAGAACGAATACAGTGGACACCGGTGTGTCCTGTTTTCTTCGGATTCGTTCTCTATCTGTTCTTATCTGCCACGGGTGGTATCTCAATGGGCCGCGGCGTTGTCTCGGGGAAATTTAATCAACGGTTCTCTGTTCCGGTTATAAAACCACCAGAGGGAACGGCCGTGTCAACGAAACGAAAAGGAAGGGCAAGGAAAGAAAAATGGTCGGGGTAGGCCAAGCAGAGAGAGAGAAGCTCATTATAATTGGTTTCTCTGCTCGGCCCGCGCTACCGCAACGTGCAATTTAACAATGCATGCACACGCCCGCCGAACGAAAGGGTCACGTGCATTGATACGCATGCAAAACGAAGACGGCACACGGACATGCACGCGTCTCAATTGTAATTATCGATGGTAGACATACAACAGAGCCACGAGGAACGCTTGTGTGGGATACGTGGCGGACATGCGACCGACACGGATAAGTCATTCGAGGACGCGTCTTTTCGTTAGTCATTGGCGGAATAGAATAGGCCAGCGGTGTTCAGTCTCTTTTTCAAGAGGGTTTCCGGATTCCGGATACGTACGTTCTTTTCTGGGCTACATTTTTACACGTTCTTTTCTGGGCTACACACACAATATTTCTCTAACTCTAGATCATGAAATTTGTTTCTAGGCCACATACTTTTTCGTAGCCTCTACAATTTGTTCGTCAAGCGTTAATTCTCTCTCAAGTATCGTCCATATTACCACCGGTTGAGGATCTCTGTGATAAATTACATGCGTAAGATACATTCGTGACTGAATCGACAGAAATAACGGAGAGAAATATGCAGAGAGAATGATGCATTATGCATTCTATTTAATTGATAATTGGGTGTATTTATCAAGAAATCGTGCGAACACAATAACTTGATGCTTTCATGAATGAAAGGGAAACTTCTATATACGCTGCATCTACATTTTTATGGATCAGTTAATTAACAAGAGTATGAGTGTGCACCGTACTAGCATGAAAAGAAACTCCTCTTCCATGAAAGTGAAAAAAGAAATCACACCTAGGGAGAAATTTTCAGAATTTCAGAGATCAAAGTCTCGAACGACCAAAATTTTCATAAAATTATGTCAGCTTTTGTGTCCGCGAACAACAGTTGAAGCAGCGATAAAAAAAGAAAGTTGTCGACCGTGATTAAAAAAAGCTGTAGCAAGATCTTCCGCAGCAAGGGAATACCGCATACGAAAAAATTGGCATGCATTTCGCATTCATGTCCCAGGAAGAGAGAGACACAGCGTGACGTGGTGTGGCGTGGCGTTCTTGCGTTTCCAGGTCGATGCACGACATAATGTAGCCGTGCAAAGGGCATATGAATGCATTCTGGTGCGAAGGTAAATCGACGAGCGATCCGAGCAGTGAAAAGCACGCCGACAATGGCGAAGTTTTCGGTGTTTAACTGGGAACTATACATATATATCCGCGAAATGAAATCTTTTTTGCTCCGAGGTGCTACACTCGCTGAGAATTAAAGTTGCTCCGAAAGTATCAAAGAAATTTATTCTCCTGCGAACACGAAGAGAAATTATTTCTTTTTAGGATACATACTCGGCTCGTAGAACTCGAATCAACATTTTCAGAGAAGGATTAAATCGAATTGATAGAAGCATTCGACTTAACATTGTCCGGAGGGTTGAACGGACCGAATCTGTTTCGGCGTTCGTTCGTAGTTCGTACCCACCGCTAGCGCTGCCACGGGGACAAGGCAAAGGGAGAGACACCTGGTGAAAGAGAGATGAACGCTATAGAAAATGGTAGAGTGGAACACGGAGGCCAATACACGAAGGGGGCGGGGGTAGAAGGGGGTAGAACCGGGGTTCTCGAGGGCCAGGTAAAGGCCCTTGTCCTCTATTGTGCCACGGTTCGAGCTGACGCCAGTGATAGATACCTTTCCTGGCATTATGTACACCCATACCAGCGAGCACAGTTACCTTTTACACGGCGGGCAGGTTACCGAACGTAGCTGCCGCCCTTTTTATCCATGGATGCAGCCGAGCGGTGACCACAACGACCTGGAAACACGAGAAATCCCGTCTTCCCGGCGATTTAATCCGATAGCTGGACGCCAGACGGGGTCTCTCTCGATGCGAATAACAGATTGTCTTAGTCTCTGATCGAACGGGAAACTTCAATTAGCCCGCCTAGCCATTTAGTCGGCCGCCGAAATTGTTTGCTCAGCTTCTGACGAAACGCTTTATCTGCCTGATAATGCCACCTGAAATTTTCGGCTCGGCTGTTCAATACTTTCTGTTGACATTTCGCGAAGGTGACGAGGGCTTAGGAAATTTCAGAGACGATTTGCACGGTTTATTTCGTTGATGAAATTAATACTAGATCATAGATGTGGTACATATCTGGCGTTTAGTAAACGTGTTCAAAAACAATGAATTATTTCGTTGACCGAGCTCCAAGTCTCGAATTATGCAAACAAAGAGTTTCATTTACCGCGAGTCGACTGTGACGATATTTACGCTCATTTATGCTTATCGTCGACGATTACGAAGGGGTTAGCGATTTATCTGAACGTTGACGCGTCGAATGCATTTATAATGTATTTAAGAAGGAAAGAGAATCAGAAGAAGCATCATGATCTAATTGTATGATCGGGAACGTTTATTCCGGTTTATCGGTGGCCGATACGACGTTAAATCATCGCGGTTTCTCAATGATAATAACTTCTTTCATGCGCTCCCTTCGAGCTCCCAAAGAAAAGCGATTTCCTTCGCTTTCGTATCGGCGATCGCGGGTGGGATGATCGTCCGCCTTACGAAAGCAGGAAGTCATTACCGGCAGTAACTCGGCGAGACGGTCGTTTTTAGAGTGGAATATGTAGATCGTCGGATAAGTTATTTCGCAGAGAGGATGGCGCGTGAAAATGGTAATTATTGACGCTGCTGGCCCGCTTAGCGTGCCATCGTTAACGACCGCAAAAATGCCCCCCTTAAATTCTCCCCCGTTCGCGAGAACCAGGAATTTACTAGGTAAAATGCCGCATAAAATTGTGCTGTACACTGTGAGGATACACAGAGGAGACCCCACAGCTTTTATCACACCGCTCGCGCTCCGCCCCGTGAGGTTCCACCCTTCTGCACTGTTTGGGTCAATTTGATCTAAAAGCACGCTCCTAATACGGTCCCTACTTAACACGTGCACCGCAGTCATTAGTTTCGATGCTTATCTCCATCGCTAAAATGTTTTATCAAACGTACCTCCTTCGCGACCAAAAATTAGAACAATTAGAACAATTCAAACAATTTAGAGAAGGAAAATCACGGTCTCCCTAAAATTAATTGCGAATCAGGTGCACTGCCCAGCTTGAACCAAGACGGTAAACTTGGATCCGGGTCACAGGGGACCCAGGATCGTCCATAAATCCCGGTGATTAGTCGATCAACGGTGATAGCGAGCCGGCAATCTAACGCCATCAATTTCCATTTCTGAATGGGCGCCGTGCGTGTGGGGGAGAAAGTGGCTGTATTTTATAATAGTTAAATTGCCACGATCCATCTACTTAGGCGTCGTTACGTGGCAATTGCGCCCTTCAGTCTTTCACCGCGGCGAAACCGGTGCGGTGCCGAGCGCGAGCGTCCGTCAAGAGTTTCAAGTCCGCGAAACGGGTTGCTATCTCCGGTAAGCCGTTTCTATCGGTTCGCCATAGGTTGCACAAGGGATCCCTAGGCCCTTCGAGTATGCAGCCGCCGCCGATGCTCTTGCCGCGGGGACGACGAGTACGTGTCTGAATGCCCTCCACTCATCGGCCGGATGTGTCCCCCGCTCCCTGTGCCCCTCTCCTTTTATTCCTTTGCCGCATCATCTTCATTATCGTCGTCTCTCCTTGTTCGCCAGCTTCCCGGTGAACTCACCTTCCTTTCCTTGCAACTTCTATCTTCCGCGAAGACACGTCTCGCTGTTTCCGATCGCTCGGATACACTGGGACATCCCTCGAATTCGCTTCGGCATTTCTATATTAATCATTCTACACAATCATTCCTCCATGGAACCTTGATCAGTATATTCGTGACTTTTTCCTGATCGAAACGAGTCCAAACATGACATCGTTCGGATTCGGAATTCTCCATTACCCATCAACCAGTTCAATCTAAAGACGTGGATGTACATATTATTTTTAAGGTATTGGAATCGTTAAAGCAATTTTTATTTGTCTTCTGTTTCTCGTATAATTAACGGAGACGTGAAATTTCTCCAGTTTCTTGCCGACCATAAGGTTTACTGTCCCCGCGATAGTCCATCATTCCGGTCGATCGTCTATTCCTCCATCGAGAAACTGGTCCCGATCGTTCCATGGCAGAGGCAGGGGGACGTTAAGGGGGGCAAGTTACGCGCGCCCTGCGCTCCGGTGCGTTCGAAGGCACGCACACACGTGCGTGTCCCCATCCCGGGTAAACGAAGAACAAAACCGAAACGAAGAAGTGGAAGACGAGAAAGCCTTGCCGGGGGCGGTCAGTGGCCTCTGCACCGGCTACCACGAGTACCACGAGACGACACGGCCGGTCGAGGCTGGCCGAGGCTGGCCGAGGCTCTTTACGCGCTTAGATCGCCGCTCCAAAGGGAATAATAATGAGAATTACGGCGAACTGATCGCCTGGGAAGCCCCGACCAAGGGACTCCCTTCATTCTCCTTCCTCTTTTTCTTTTTACGATGCGATGGGGAAATCGTTTCGATTTAACTGGACACCCAACGACGCTAGAAGTGAAATCACTGCGCTCAGTGTCGATTGCAGCTACATACTCGGCTAGCAATCTCTCCGCGGAATTAGCTATCAAGCTACCGGGACACCATTGGCGATTTTGATTCGTTTTTAGTCGAGGTTCCAAATGAGCACCGAACTATGTCGGGTTCGGACTTGTTCTAATGACTTGTTCTAAATTCTACTCATGTGTCCGTTGGTATTGTTAGACCTATTTTTCCTATTTTTCCAAAATTGACTTGCGCGACTTGAATAGATTAGAATAGATAGATTGAATTCGATTCCTGACCGGGTGTATCCGTCGCGTCGCGCGTCGGTTCGCCTGATTATACGCGAACGCGGAAGATTAGAAGCGCGGCGGGCTTCGTCGCTTCCCGCCCCTCTTAACTCATGAATTTCAGAGCTGTTCAAGACCGTCTTGATAGAGCAGGCTTCGCGCCGCTGAAAGAAGCTTATAGAGAGGCCCGGCTGAAAGAGATATCCTCCCCCCCCCGGTGTGCTCTCTTACGCCAGCCCACTCCCTTTTTTGCCCCCCACTCTTTTCGCTTATATTCCTCTTCTTTCTGTTGCGCATCTGTTTCGCCCTTTGAGAACAGTTTCAATACAGCCCGGATATATATCTCGAAGCGGAACTGTTTACGCGAAACACGAGACCGAGACCGGCGAAGAAAAGCCGTTGAAAAAAAACGCGAGAGACCCGGGACCCGAAAGAAGAAGAAGAAGAAAAAGAACTAGGAAACTAGGAGACCAGGTAGAGACTATCGTCCCTATGAAAGAACCTTTAAACAATAAACCCATTAGCCGGGCACGGATCTGGCACAATGACGAACGCCTCGGCGAGAATCAGCCTCAGCTCTTCCGTATTTTTGACGAACATGTATCGAGCCTTATTTTAGCTAAACGAAGTGGTAACGAGCACTTGAGGACCTCGTCTCACGGTTAGCAACCGGCAAATCATTTTATTAAGCCGCTGGGCTATGTTCGCCGAGATCGCAAAAAGAAATAGTGGAAGTATTACTTACTTAGGTGAAACCTGTACTCACAAACGTTTCACTAATAAAGAACTTGTACAAGATACGATTAGACCGTCTGTACTTTTGGTTATACAGGAACGTTTCCACCATTTCATTGCACATTGTTTCCTCCGCTTCGAAAGAACAAAAAGGCGCGAAGGACGTTGAAATTTGAGCGGGCCTGAAGTAGACAATAATGGCTCATTTAATGGTAAACCCGATGTCGCCGTGATCGGGTTTGGAAAGAGAAGAAGCTTAGCCAATAAGTTCTCGGAGACGATCTTACCGGGCGCATCCTCGCGATTACTGCAATCCCTGCATCGGTATGCAGCGAAGGAGACTGGCGGACCAGCGAAAACGATTGGCGAACTACCAAGAGTCAATTTACCGGAAAAGTAGGGAAAATGTTTCACGAAAGATATATTATTCCCGGTCGAAAATCTGCATCGATCCCGACACGACGCGCGACGCGACCGTGTGGTATTTCTCGGTATCTACTATCCGGTCGGTTTCCATGTAACGGTCTCATCGTGCCTGCCGAGACACACGGGGTCTCTCTATCGAGGCTTGAAAGGATTCCTTTGAATCGAGTCATTGCTCGCTCTCGTGGCTCGCGGGTTCGGTTTAGTCACCGCTAGAAAATTTTACTCTCCGTTTTACACGATTTTTTCAGCATTTTTGCGCGACCTACACGAGCACTGAGATGCGTAGAAGATCGACTAACAACTTGAGAACTTTCTTAATTTATTTATAAAATATACACACAACTACAACGTTATAAGCTTTCAAAGAAAAATTTGACTTCCGGCTCTCGTTACGAATTAAAGCAAGTGTCTACCGAGGTATCACGTTTGCTAACGGTTCGCGTCTCCCTCAAGCACAACCCCCTAATTTTCCATAGCGTGATCATCGGAGTGTGGATCTGTTCCGGCGATGACCACACCGGGACGCATGAAAAGTGAAAATCCGCCAGGTGAATGGACTGCCTACGTCAGCAGTCGTAGTTGCAGGCGGATTGCGCAATGTCTACATATACACACGCTCTCAAGGTCTCTATCAGCAACGGAAATTCTCGGTTACCTGAGCACGACTGCGAAAGGACATTAAAACCGTAACAGTTTCGTCCCGGGCTCGTTACGCCAAGAGCGCTATCCCTCATTAACCACCCCGTGATTCCCCGAATCCCGACGAATCCAAATCAACCTGGAGAGTCGAAGAGGAGGCTGCTTTACCTGCATACATCATTTCCGAAGGGATAATGTCTTCACTCGACCGGAGGTCGCTCTTCGATATCAATCCTGAAGATGGAGGTTGCGGTAGGCGATCTTGTTAATGCTTTAAGCCGGGTAAATATTTTCAGCTGGATTGCTTTCTTTTCTAAGACAATTTCGATCCAGGATAAAGCTTCTCCGGGTTAGATTATATTTGATCATATTGTTGGCACAATGTAACCAGGATTGAAAGAATCAGTAGTTCCGGGGTCAAGGAGACCGATGGCGATTGTTCAAATTGGAATGATGCGTCGCGGTTGTTAAACAAATGGGACATAAGTGAAAGGAACGCTTAATTAAACAAACAATTCCCATAGGCCCCGGTGTAGCGTCGAGGATGCTCTTTAATCTGCTTTTTTAATTACGCCAACCCTCGGGCGGTTTGCGCCCGACCACTGGCGGTATACCTAAAAAGGTTGTTATAGCAGACAAAAAACGCGCAGGGATCAGCTCCGAACCGGCCGATTATTTACAACCACCGCGCTCCGACAACTTCAACCCCGACAGATAGGCAACACGTGCGACAGACCCACCGAATCAGATCGATGAGATCATACATACATACATAATTTTATACATATATGTATAGAAGAAGAAGAAGAAGATAGAACGTAGGTCGTGGATAATGAATCATTGCAAGATTACAAACAGGTGATTCATTACAAAGTATCACCAAAGTCTCAACACTGGACCTACCGAGTATGCACGTTGCAAAACCGACGGCGCACTGTTCAGAGTGCAACGATCAGGGAAAGAAGAGCAGAAACGTGTTTGCTGGGGTGCTTAATGAACACCTATCGGTCGAGATGTCCCAGGTCGGACAGGTATTTCCTGTCGGGCGAGGGATTAGCGTTCGTGGAACGTTAAGCTCGCGGGTAGCGAATCGACGCGACGTGGCGTTCTTGACCGAGCAATTTGTAGGGTGGACGTTTGTGTGTCGTACGCGTGTTTTCCCATCGGTGAGCCTCGAAGAAAACGTCGAGCGACGTCTCTCGAAAAGTGGTGGTAGAAGGTCAGCGGAGAATGGGAGGGACAGCTGGTGGAGAAGGGGAGAGAGACGAAGAGAGTGGAGGGAGAGCTGCGTGCCAAGTTCGCGGAGAAGCTAGGCATCCTCGGCCCTCGTAGGGCAAAAGGAACGAGACGACCGACAGACAGACAGACCGACCGACCGGCAGACACTTCGCCAGGTTGAAGACAGGAAACGCGGTAAAAGCGGGCAACGTTGCAAACCTCGCGGCTCGAGGTAAAAGTGAGCATTGTTGCGACTCGGCTCGATAACCACAGCCCCGGAGCCTCTCCGGCTTGCGTAATTAATCGTACGCTTTTGCCAGAACACTTTCGAGAAGCCGCTTTCCTGTTAACGACCTCTTTATGGCCTTGCAACTGGGCCATTAGAGCTCCTTCTGCGTTAATAGTTAGCTAGCGAGAGAGTTCTATGAATGCTGGTGATCCCCGGCTGTTCTAGTACTAAGTTCTAGTACTAACGTAGCTTTTCTCTTAAATGGCTACTGCTTGTCCTTTTCTACTCGGGAGCAGAGGAGCCACGCCCACTCAAACTATTGTAGACTCCAGACTCCATCGAAGTGAAGAGCCGCTAAGCCACGCCCATTTAGGAAACTGTACAGAAAATTCGTAGGATAGTAGAATGAAATGGGCATCTTAAAAGAATTGATAATCTGAGAATGAGAAAGTTTGGGGGAACAAGGAACCATTTATTGAGATAGTTTAAATAAATTTTTGTCCGAGCGGATTGAACTTCGTCCGGGGATTAAGTATGCCACAGATGTGTCCAATTAAGAAGTTTTTCCCGCAGTAAGGGACTGTTAGAATGGAAAAGCGATAATTAGAAAGTATCATTTCTTTTTTAAACTGGTCCTCGTGCCAACGGAATGTAGAATCCCGATTGCCTGGTTAATTCCACAGGAGCATCTAGTCGAATTTCGAGAGCTGCTCCAGGAAACGTCTCGGTGTTTCTTTGTGCCGTGTTAAGCACGGAGACCTGACCCGCTCTGAAACTTAATTTAACGAGTTGACCACACGGAAACTCGTGCAGAGTCGTCCTGCGACCGTAAGAACACTCGAGACAAGATACCCCTCTCTCTCTCCCTCTCGTTTCCTCTCTTTCTCTTTCCCTCCGTGTGCCAAATTGGACTTTGTGGGCCAACCTCCTGGCACACCGGACCGCCTTCATTCTCCCGCCGGCCTGCACAAAGCGAAATTGGATTTAATGAATGAAAGAAACACGATACTCTCCCCGTATCAATTAGGTAATTCGATGTTAAACACCGGGAGCCGTCTCACCACGATACATCGACACGGAAACCACTAATAAAAGGTTTCAAAATTGTTCGCATTTCTGCTGAAATCATTTCATTCTCAACCAGACGTTGCAAACATTCCTTTATCTGGCTACCGGAACATTTACCGGGCAGTTACGTGGGACACCTTGTATATTGTAGTCCAGAAAAATTGTGAAAAATGTGCAAACGAGCCAGTTCGCAGTTTCTTGATTCGAACAATTAAGCCAGGCGCAACAGGTGTGCCAGCGCGTTTTTATTTTCCCAATAAATTGTTGATGTGTATACGAACGTTTCTACGACATACTCGAGAAGCGTCGCGCGTCGTGTTGTCGGCACGACGTTAATATAATATTTATGTTTCTTGCGATCATTTTTTGGCTTGGACGACGCGACGCACGAACACGCACGCTACGGAACACGAAGCAGAACTTTCAGTTTCTGTATGGTCAACCGTGCATCCTGCAGGCTGGTAGCACTTTGTCATCGTGACGTGGCAAGGCAGGATCCTCCCAAGGCTGTGAAATGGGCCGCCTCGAATTGAACCGCAATCTTCCGCCATTTAACTCTTCCATGCGTCCTTGGGACGCTCCATGTAAAGTACCTTTCACAGTAATTAGGGTGATTCCAGGCCGCCGATCAAATTTGGTCACGCTATCTCTCGTAAAATGTCTCCCGGAAACGACCGGATAAATATTTCTTTGCTTTCGGCAAGTGCATCTCGAATTATGGCGAAACTGCATTCTTGCATCGTATGATTAATATCATAATTATAGATTGTGCATTTTTATAGAAAATACAAATTTTGTGCATTGTCGTATGCACGCGCGCGGTTCCGAAGGAAACTCGAAAGGGTGCAGTCCGAGGGCACCGATGCAGCTCGCCTTTACACTCGATCGCCTTCCGGTTTTTATTTCACTTTTACTCGACTTGCATCGCCGGGCCGCGCGCCGACCGCGATGTTGCAGTTCTCGCGAAGTCGCGAGCGCAGCCATGAGAGCGATGAACTAATTCCAATTGAACAAAGTGCAATAACCGTTCTATACATACCGCGAGTTAATCGCATCGATCGGTCGCAGGGAACAGGCGGAACGCGATGCCAACTCTGATTTTCGTGTGCGAGAAGTATGCGGTAACAAACGGACCGTGCCTCAAGATTGGACGGGACTTTTCCTAATGGAAATGCTCGGAATTCCTTCGACAAGGAATTCTGAAAAATCCCGGAAGACTTTCGAGCAACGAGATTTTGATCTTAACACCGATTCCAAAAAGGATTTTAAAAATCGTTCTAATTATCATCCATTTGTACAATGTGAATTTTTATTAGATTAGACAAGGGCCGGAGATTATTGAAAGTGGTGAACAATCGAGGAGTGTGTACAATGGAGTCACTGACGTTTCGAAAGGCAAAAGCATTGCATAAAGGCGACGTTAACTGGGATTAAACAATGGTTCGAACGTCAGAAAACGCACGGGGTTGCACGTGACTCACAGAGTCAGTGGTGTAAAAATGATAGCGTGCCGCGTTTCCTCCCTTTCCCTGTAGGATTTCCCTTGAAAGGGCTTCCTTCCCTTGCGCAGGCCACGCGATGCTTACAAATTCGCGTTCCATTTAACGCAGTGCACCGAGGTACACAAAAACGCCCCGCTTTAAACGATTGTTCGATGAACTTCCAACGCATCTCGCTCGTTCATAATGGATTTCACACGATTAACACTGCCGAGCCCTAAACAAGACTGATTTTTAGACTACGGATTTTTATGGGCTTACGCATTTAAACAGTAAAAAGTTAGAAAAATAAAATGAATTTGTTGTGACATCGGGAGCATTGTTTGCTCTTCAAAGAGAGGCAACAGAGAAAAATCGCGAAAGGTCTCGCCTGGCGAAGCCGGAGTCACGAGGGCACACACGATCACCGTTCAGGGATCGACTAGTAACTCGTTCACCGGAGCAAAACCTTGAATTAGCACACAAGAAGAAAATCACCGAGCATTCAGAGAGCTCGGATTCTCACAGCTCGTGCACTCCCACGACCGAACTCTGTTTCCCTCTTCCTCTTTTTTTCTTCTTCTCCTCTTTCTCAACAGTAATCTCCGCGAGCCGAGAGTTCGCCTTACACGCAGACGATGCAGGAAAAATGCATCTGCAAAAAGCTCCGCCGTCACTAATTAATTTCCCGTTGTTTCCCGCTGGAGGATTTCGAGAAGGAAACTCTAATTGAGTGATTCATGCGTGTAAACAAATTTCTGACAATGTAGGTAATTGTAGTAAGATGTAGTACCGCGCTTACGTGTACTAACAAATGGTACGAATTAAGAAGAATTCATATTCTACTGTGAGACCGACTCCAGACTTTTGCACAACAATCGATGCAGGAATTTTTGCAGTGTCTCGAATATTGTGGACCAAGGAGCCGCAGAATCCGTATTGGCAGTCTGAGCTCTGGCTGAGTCAGCATGGTCGGCGTTAGACAAAAGAACGGGAGTGAGACGGAGGGAAAAAGAGAGAGACAGAACGCTAAAGGAGGGAGAGAGAGAGAGAGAGTCAGTCAATTCTCCATTTTTTTCAGGGGGTTCGTCTTGAAATAACCACCCGTCGGTGCTCGGCTGGCAATGAAGTGCACTTCTAAACGGAGTGCAGCTAGGAAGTCGGCCGCATATGGTTGCGAGAGGAGAAACAGGCTCGAATTTGTGGTGCCACGTGTTCGAGGGTCGATGTACCGGATCCCTTTTGCCCGATGTCCCTCGATTCCCTACGGGGGGTGGTTTCGCACTTTAGGAGAGAGAAAAAAAGAGAGAAACAAGAGAGGAAGGATGCAAGGATTGGCGTAGGTTCAGCACCGTCGCGTTCCCGTTCTTTCATTGAGCGTAAACAATGCGGTGGGAGTTACGGTGATTTAAGGAACGCCGCTGCAACGACGTACCCTAAGCTAGCAGAGTGTTTTCGTCGGGTGTTGGTGCAACCGCCTGTGCAGTCGTTAGTGCATCCAATTATTGCGGGTAGCTTCGCGATGCGAGCCTCCGCGCTAGACTGTTTAAGACAGTACCCGGTTTCGTTCTTGTTCGGGTAATAATCCTCCGCGAACATCAACGAGATCTTTCAAAGTATCCGAGCCTCCGGTTCGAGTCTGATGGGAACCCGAAAACTCGTGGTACTCGGGTAGCCGAAGTAGAAATAGGTTTGGGAACCCGAAAATTTATGACATTCGGTTACCCGAATTGTATCCAGTACCGTATGGCCTGCAGTGGAGGGGATATTCAGGATTAGAAACAGATCTGAACGTAGCACGTAATAGGCTATGTTCCATGTGAAAAAAGTACAGCAAATTTTCTAATTATTTAGCAATCAGATAAATCTGTCACGGGTCGTCAGAGGCCAAGTTAAGGTAATTTTGGGTTGATTAGTTCCAAGAATCGGATAATTGTAGTTTAAGGCATCACTTACCGAAAACCTATTAGTGGTTTTCCAATCGATTTCTAATAATGTCTGAATTCGTTAATGATATATCATCCGTAGGGGTTTACCGGGATAAATAAAACTTGGAAAGTGTATTCGTCGCGAGGGATAATTGAGTTAACATGGCTTCAACCGCTTGTCCTTTTTAGGGACAATGCGGACCATTATAGAAGATTACTTTCTGCGGCATTATGTATACATAGAATTATATAGTAAACTATAAATTCAATCAACGATCTTCCTTGCGGCTCTGGTGCGCCATTTTCGGATAGCCTGCTGGAAAATTTCAAGGGTCGAACAGAAATCGAAATCTTTTCAATTCTAACGCAATTCCAAATAAGTAAAATAGCTGTCGAAGCGCGACAGAAAGGAATTAATTTCCTAGACAGGAGCGGAACCAAAGGAAATGAAAATGGAATGCAAGTGTGAATGTTCATCGGGCGGAAGAAAAAACCGCGGTTATTAAATCTAACCCGAAACCGGGGGCCATGCTGCGAAAATAGTACTGCAAAAATAGAATAGATGCAAGGGGAATGCACTTCTCGATAACGGCCGGGCCGGTCATAAGAGCGCGCGCGAGGGCCATTGGGAGGCCATATTCGCGGGCAAGATTTCATTTAGTTCGGCCAGCACTTTCTGAATTCTAGTCTCGACCGTGAACCTCGTTCGTTTCGGTTGGCCACTGGCGGATAGCCAAATATCTTCGTATAGTGTCTGGCGGCGACTCGGCGCGCAGACCCCTTACCTCGAATGCAATTGCGTTCAAGTGCATTTAGCTGCGGGTCCAAACTCTCCCAGCGATCCGTCCACACAGTCCCGATGCGTTTCGAAAGCAATTTTCACGTGGATCCGACCATCGGGTTTAATCGCGCGAGATTGCCTCCTTGGAACCTCGGAATTTCGAATGTCGATGGATTACTTCAAAACCCAATTTTAGAAGGATAATGCAGTTTACATTTGTTTATTTTCAATTCATTTGTGCGGGGACTGTGCGAGGACTGTACGAGAAAAATATTCTCTATTGTATATGCGACGAAATAATGGTCTGCAGTATGTGTACAGTGATCTTGATACAATTCTTTACCTCGGCGCTGTCTTTATAAACGACTAAACAGCCCTCGCGAGAAGTGGCTTGCTCTTTTTCGTTGTAATGAGTTACGAGGAGCGCCATTGTTGCAACGAAAGTGCACTTGAGTGCTCGCCTGGTATTGTGAGAATTAGTGCGACACCGGTGTGTTGCATACTTCCGTAGAAAAAAAATACGTCGTGGCTTCGTGGCTCTTTATATCGAATCTCGTTCTACAGTCAAATATCGGGGCAAATAATTGAATCATTAATTTTTAAAAAATACATCACAATGGCGTGGACAGGGTATATTAAGTGGGCGTGGTCTCGTCGCTCCAGAGGGCAACCCTCCAAGGAGGGAATGCACATTAGTGCACACATCATACAGAAAGAAAAAGTAGAAAACAAAAAGCAAATCTTCCGTTTCTCCGATTTCCAGCCCGTCCGCGTCGCGCGTCGAGTTGAAACTTCGCGGGAAACTTTTGCCGCAAAGACCTCGTTGAAAAAGCAAAGGGAGCAAGTGAAAAGGAGGGGGATGGTTTTCGCAAGGGATGTTGAACGATCTGCACGCGTCTTTTCTCTTTACAACCGGCAGAAACGTGTTCGGGTTGCGGCGCGAACGTCCGATATCGATTCATGCCGAGTAAAAAGAAGCGATGGTTTAGCGATTGCTCGTCACTGCACTGGCTGGCTAGGGCACAGAGGCACCGGTGCTTTGCCAATTCCCCGACGATTTTTCGCCGACGCCGACGCGACGCCGGCGTGTTCTGCTTTTGCGAAAACCTTTCCGCAATCTGATGCCAATCAGCGCGATGCGACGAGAGACGCGCTCCGATTCGACCGGAATGATCACCGCGTTTCACGCGAAAAAGGGAAACGTTCTCGCGTGTTCTCTGGGCGAACAGGAACACTCACAGGTCGAAAGACGACGTCTGTCCTTTGAGATGTGCCAAATTTTGCTTGGGAACCTCGGATACTGCGGATATACTCCTCCTTAGCCTAGGAAAACGAACTGTCTCGGCTGCAGCAAAACTTTTACGCGCAGAACGATGTTTGTGATTCTTCTCAGCTTTTTTTATTCATTTTTACCGAGTTTTGGAAATGGGTCTCCATATTTTTGAACAACGAGTATGTTCATTTCTAAATACTCTATAGTTAAAATAATATCGTTTCGAAAGCACTGAAATTTTTCAAGAAGAATTTATGATCGTCAAGGTGTTAACGAGGGTAGAAAGTTGATGAGCACAGCGAGCGAGGCTCACGTGGTCGCGTCCACATGGCGTTTCCTTCCTGGTCCCGTGGCCCGTGGCCCGTGGCACGTGGAATTAGCGAACCTCGTATAATCGCGGTTTTCACTTTGATTCGGGCCGTTTCACGCGAGATATCCCCCCGATAACCGGATCGGGCCTCCGCAAAATGTTGCGCATTGCGTCTTACAACACGCAGCGCCAGCTATAGCTGTAGCGATAGCCCTCTCTCTCGGGCTGCACCCCCGTGGCGGGGTGCAATGGCACTCACTGCAGTTTGCAGGTGGTCAACCTCGTGCTTTTCACCCGCCTGCCCTTTTACATACCCCAACAGCTTATTCCCTTTACGCTACGAAGCGTCCGGCGTCGAAAGGAATGATTTCTCCGGCGATTTCTTCGGCGTCAGGTCAACGATGATTTTCCACGGGCAGGAAACGTCGGCGACGTCTGGAGACAAGTATAATCAGCCAGTGTTATTTGTCCAAGTATCAGTCGGACTCGGCAAACAACACTTTACCGGGATGTATAATCAGTTGCATCAGCTCGAACGATGATGGATTGCACGTTTCCCGGACAATGTGCCGAGCACTTTTTTCACGCAGGATGATTCTTTTACTTATAACGTAGAGAAATCTTTACCTCTTTTTTCCCACAATTACAGTCCCCGTGGAAAGCTGAAACACTATTTCCGAACTCTCTTTAAACCCTCTTGTTACTGAAAATTTGCATGCAACCGTGTTCCACGGGCTCGTGGCTCGCTGTAAATGCATAATCGATAATCTTGCGACGGGGCGCGAACAGAATCACAGCTCATGGTTCAACAGAATAATTATTTTTACAGTCTAGAAAACTTAATCGCGTCGATCCTTCTCGCCTAAGTGCATCTCGCGGATTTATCCGCACAAGCAGAAATCTTACAGTCCACTCGCGCAGCGGCTGAGCCGGTAATAAGATTCAATCCTCCGCATAACATTTCAACCCGTGTACTATCCGACTAACGAGCCCTTGCTTTATCCTGTCCTATTCAAAAAATAAATTCACAATGCATTCATGCAAATCCAGAAAATTTAGTATGCTAGTTACAAAACAAATTGCAACTCTTTCACTTTTAATCACAAAGAATTGTTTAAGAATTCACATGTATAAATCAGTGGAGAAATCGGCCGTTATGCAAAAGCTAATTTTCGCGTTCAGCGATTTTATTAATCGGGCTTCTAAATCAATGTTTAGACAACGATCATTACGCCGTAGAGAAGCGAAGCAATTCCGGGAATCGCGAAGCACTTAGGGGCCGAGTCGGATTCATAAAAATTGTTTATTTGTCTTCGCGAGCTCATCCCGGATTGAAAATATTGCTCCTCTTCTCGGCGAAGTCTAAACACTTCGTGGCGACCGATATATCACAAGGCGTAAAACATCCTCCGTCGTTTGCACAGCTGCGGAGGAAGTTACTTTCGTCAAGAATGATCGTTTCATGGCCGTTCTCGAATGATCTCGGTGTTCACGACTTATACTTTATCGCTATCGTTCTTCGGGGATAAATATCCGCGAATTCGTCCGGAGTGAAAAAATGTGCGGGGCAATGAAAGTTTGTCTGTTTTGTCAAGCAAATGAATATGTTGATGAACTATAATGTATCCATCTTTAATCTTTCTTGGGGTTCGGAATTTCCAGTGCGGCGGTGGTTTTTACAGGCGTGTAAAGATCCGCAGTCCGCCGATAAAACGGATCGAGCCAGAATAGCCAGAACGAGGCGAAAGAACTCTTCGCCATGGACGTAACACGGGAGTTTAATACGACAGGGGCTGAAATAAGAAGCAAGAAGCGAGCAGCAGGCTGGTACGCGTGCTTACTGCAGCCGCCGCGCCGCGTCCGCGTCCGTCCACGTCCGTCGGCCACTCGACGTCCGATACTCGAAGAGCTTTAATAAGTGGAGCCCACGAGGGCTGCCACTCTCCAATCTTGCATACCACGCACCCCTCCTCCCCCTTTCGTATTTGTCGCACATTACACGCCGCGCCGCCTTCTTCAATTTTTGGCTCAACCACGAACCTCGAAAACCACGTTCGACGGTCGAATAGATTTTCTGGTCGAGTAGAATTTTTTTATCATTCTTTTCGAGGCTGTTCAATCCCCATTATTCCAGGACGATTATATTTATAGCGCAGTAATGTTTGTAACTTTCATGCTCCAAATTTCTGTGCTTTTCGAAACGAGGCCATATTTGGTTCTCGAGTGCTCAAGTGGCACGTAAACGAAAGGCGCAAAACATTTGGAAATTATGCGACACACTTCGGTGCTCGACAGCGTGTCGACAACAAATAAATTATCATTTGCTCTACGACGATTGTTTATTTTGTTCGACGTTTTACTCACAAAATTAACGAACGATGTATTCAGTAACGACGAAAAAAATTGCTGTAATTACCAATTTTTGTAACAATACGTACAAGATTCATCCAGAGAAGTTCTGCTAGTTTTTTGTTACCGGGGTTGCCGGCTCAACCCGAAAGAAACTTTTCCCGAAGGAAATAATTTCTGTTCTGCGTATCGATCGATGCTAGGTAGACCGGTTACTGCCCGACAAAACACGTTGCTATATCATTAGCGGTGTACATCCGACTCACGCAATCAAAAGCTAACAATAAGTCCCCTTTTTGATACGTTTTCAACCTTTAAATACACGTTACAACCTCTGTTCGGCGACCTGGATAGATAACATTTATACCTGTGCCTAAGATCTCGAAAAACTAACATCAAAGCAAAAACTCGTGCTCGATTTCACCATAAAAGACAAATAATACGTGTAATGTTAACAGGACTTGTATAATACTTTAACAATAAACAATATGCTGGGTCAATAAGTAGGTACAGTGGGTGTACAAAGTATTCGTATTCGTACTTTAGTCCGAATGCAACCTGCGTGCAAAGACGGCAGCAAAGTGTATCATCAAACACGAATCTCGTTCCGAAGTGGTGGGCACAATTCCGACCGTGCATCATGTCCCATCGCATAATTGTCTCGGACAAGAGGTAATAATGAAGTCAACACTGGCCAGCACGGGGGCAGATTTTCCCGATTTTCGATTGATCGTTCAGAGCATGACAAGAGAGCAAACAGGCAGAGCAGCAGGCGTCGCGAAAGGAGAGGAACAACATCAGGCAGGGTTCAAGTGGGGGACAATCAACCAGGGGGATGATTTATCCGGCACGGCACATGCTCGCGTTATCGCGGCATAGAAAAGCGTTCGGTGCATGTTGCGCCGCTACCACCGAACCCCTATTTTAAGCACTGCAGCTGTCACTCGGATCGGAGAGGACTTGCATTTACGCGGAAGGGCGGGACCAGGGCGTGGATAATCTGCTTTTACAAACGTTAAACCGAGAAACCCGGATCCACAGGGAGCTCAGGAAACGCTCTCCAAGCCGCAGAGGGTAGGCAACAGAGGGTAAGCTAGCAGCTTTTCCTTCGAACGGACGCGGACGCCTCTCTCGCTTTCCCTCATTGTCGGAGCCGATTGTTTCGTTTACCTGCGGCTTGCCACCTCCCCGAGACGGCTAGCTGCAGGCTTTATGCAAATTTCCGATTTTCTCACCGGAATTTAGAGCACCGGATCATCGCGAGATTTTCCTTTCCTTGCTGATAGTCAAAAAGGATTTGCACCAGTGCCTTCAAAGTGGAAGAAAAATTGAAGATCCTGAACAAACTTAAAATACAAATTTTCTCTGCATAAAAAATCGAAGCGACTACCAAATACAATTTGTCCACGCTCGTTAGGGATGCTTTCAACCCTTTTCGCAAGCGGAAAAATATCGATCGATAAAAATAAAAGCGAACGGCTAATCAGAGGAACATCTGAAATCAAAGACTGCAAGTTTACTTAAAAGATCAAAGGCACATATGTTCCTGTGCTCGGGGTGCTTCCGACCCTTCCCGCAGAAGCGTCGAGCAGCGAAGTGTGTCTCTGATTCGATCTGCGTTGATCGAAGAGAAGATCCACTCGACTGATCCGCGTTGAAAATCTTCCCTAAAGGCTACCTGTGGAGCCTGGTCTAAACGATTACGACGGACAGGATGAGATTCCGATGGACCCCGCGGTCTATGAAGCTATGGTTCCACGGGTGGATAAGAAGCGCGCGATGCTCTCGAATTCCACGCGACGACGAAGGATGCGTTGAGTCATCGGGTCGAGGCGCGTGTAATTTACGGTGTACCAAAACGATCAAGAGGAGAGAAAAGAATGCGAACAGCCGGATGCCGTAGAGCCGAGTCACATGGACGTAAACCGACACGTGCACCCTCTTCGGCCGCTGTTACGGTCCGATGGCTTTTTAAGATGGGGGCGGAGGCGAACACGGCCGCGGACTTTCTCAGAGAAGCTGAAAGCTGGCCGAACTTCGACGTGTTTCCGTCAATTGTTCCTTTGTCCCTGGTCATTGCACCAACGGCAGGGACGATCTCGAATTTCACAAACATGTTTCATAACACGAGGATTTTATTAGACCATGACACACTCTTCTTGTACTCATTTCTGACACTTTGAAAAACTGGTGGAAATGTAAACAGAAAATGATTAAAGTAATATGTTTGTGGTTTACAAATATCTTTTCATTATTGTGCCTCGGCACGTGTGTTTGCTCCGTTTCCTTCTAACGCCCCGCTCGTCGGAGCTCTGATAGCTACATATAATTTAATGCATCGGGCTCTCCCAACCCCAGTTTCGCGTGTAATGAATATATGTGGGGTGCGAGGATTAATGTAATGCTTTACATCCCTGGTTTAATCCGCGCGGATCAATCAGCGGTTGATTCCAATGTAATTGACCACAATGGGGTCGCTCGTCTCCTCCCATAATGATTTTCTATTAAATTATTCGTCCGGGTGCGGGTGTCGAGGATTCAACGATTTGCTTTCTGTTCTGTCGCGTTCGGTAAATCCAGGCCGAAAAGAATATTATTGAAAGTTATTGTACAAAAGTATATACATATTATGATAAAAATCGCTAAAAATCGAAACTGATTCCTCTGGATTTTACACAGCGAGAAATAATGGTTTTCTTTGAATTTTTCAGAAACACTCCAAGAACCACGATTCACCACGCAGCCTTACGGTGGCAGCACTATTCTCAGCGAAAAAGGAACGAAATTTCTGGAGTGTCAAGCGAGGGGTGAGTACTCATTTCAAGAGACCTGACCCGGAAGGGATGATGATCTAGAGTTGATTAAGAACCCTTCCTCCGGAGATTCACGCGAATCTCGCGCACTTGACAAACGCAACAATTACAGAGAATCGCTTCCCTCTGGAATCCCCTATTCATCCCCTTCATCTAAAAAAAAATGAAATCTGTGGGGAAAAGATTGTTCTTCGATACTTTTCACCCTCTGATTAAGAACCCGGTGGATCTAGAAATTGATACGATTAGTAACAAATAGACTGCGGATCTTTATGCGAAATAAAACCTTTTTTTACATATTGAATAAAATAAAATTTAATCACCATCAAAACATTTCTCGCTGCGAATAATAATAATAATAATGTGAGACGTGTCCTGTAGCCTCGACGAGTATGGCGGTTGCTTACAGTTTTGGTGACCGTCAAATTTCCAAGCCGCCCTCGCAGCGTCCCATTGTTCTCATGAAATATCGAGTAACAGGCGGATGAGACGGTGACCAGATGAAGCCTTACACTTGCAGCCTGGTGCTGTAACACGATAGTGTGACCCTGTGCTAATAGTATTAGATAGCCATACAGTGCATATTCTTGAGCCGAGCAACGAATGCCCACCAAGGGTGGCTCCAATTTTCGACTTTTGAATTTCTTCTACAGTACCCGCCAGAGTTATTCCAAATAATGGCCCAGCTACCTTCATCACCCTGTACAATGTTGTTTATAAATAGACTGCGGATCTTTACGCATACTATATCTCTCTTATGCATATATGGCTCCACAGAATTTAGTACGATTTTTATTTATTCCGGAACTACAAAGACTGCCGTTGAACATAAGATTCTACATGATTCCAATTTCTTAAGATTTGCTTGGAAAAATTGAAAATTCCATAAACATCCTAGCAGCAGTCTATTTATAAAAGATCATTTTCCTGAAAAAATAATGGTCCCAGCTCACTCGACTTTTCCCAGACCCCTTTCACACCGGTCTGCGAACTCTTCGTGTGACGCATGCATGTACTTGCAGGATACCCTCAGCCAAAGTACAAGTGGTTCAAGGATGGCGTGCCCCTCACCAACGAGCTTACCTCTGAGCCTTATTTTCGAATACAAAGCACACGCAGAGAGGACGCAGGGGTCTATTACTGCGTCGCGACGAACGACGTGGGCTCTATATTTAGCGAAAGAATTACATTTACGGTAGCGTGTAAGTATCATAAGGTTTCTAGAATGTCACAATAAGAAAGAGGATTAGCCGACTCGCGTTATGAACACGAGACTCTGTCTTCGTTTCCAGATATGGTGCTGTTCGAGGACCTTACCGAGAGGGTGGTCAGTGTGAAATCTGGCAGCGCAGCTGTATTGACACTGCCGCCGGTTGACAGTCATCCTGCACCTGCTGTCACCTGGTTCGCCTCCAATAGATCACTGTACGGTATCAAATATGCAGCAGTTAATCACACTTTGCTGATACTGAACGCATCCGAGAGCGATCAGGGCCTGTACAGGTTTGTACGAACAACTAAATCCTTTTGTTTCTTTCGTCGATTCTACAGCGTTTCTTTTTGTTGAACAGAACCAGAGTCGTCAACGCGCAATTAGGCAGAGAAGAGAACGGCCCATTCTTCAAGCTTCAGGTGACTGGCGACGCGAGCGCAGACGTGGCACCCACTATCATAGTGAAACCACAGGACACGCAGATAGTCAAAGATCAGCCTGTTACTTACATTCATTGCATAGCAAATGCAAGGTAGGTAGTTGGTTTGGTAGGCAAAGTTCTTTTAATTCCACTGCGATATAACCATTCAACGATTTCAGGTCGCTTCACGAGCTGAAAACTCTGTGGACGAAGGACGGGATTCCGATCGAGAACTCTATGATATCGTACAGCTTTAACGACTCTCGGAACAGGACTCTGGCGTTGATATCGGCGAACATAACTTACACCGGCGTCTACTCTTGTCACGTGGAGTTGGAGAGTGGCGGATACCCTATTGTGAATGCTAGCGCGAAAGTTGTTGTGTATGGTAAGGAGGATTCAGCAGTCTGCTTTCGAGAGATCAAGCTCTGATTGCTAATGAAATTCCTATTCGCGCAGAGAAGCCAACGTTCATGATGGAACTGAAAAGAGAGACTCTGAGCGACTATGGTTCGGTTGTTACCCTGCCGTGCGATGCTGTCGGCGTTCCTCCTCCAAATATCACTTGGTTTCGCAACGCTGAACCTGTCGATCATCTTTTTGGGTCTAGGTACGTTTGCTCGTTCTCCAGAAAACTAGTCTAAAAACGGTCTAACGTCTTTAAAAAATTCAACACGTTCGGACCAATTCTAAAGAAGTTGTGCGACTTTTAAGAGTGTCCATTTAATATTGCACATAGGTACGCGATGGAAGACGACGGATCCCTGACTATTAAAAAATTGACCATGAGCGATTCAGGCATGTTCCAATGTCTCGCTTCGAACGAAGCTGGCGAGGCGTCCAGTTCCACCTGGCTCAAGGCTAGAAGTTAGTACACCCACGATTACGCGCCTTAGCATTAAGTTCTCTGATTATTTTTTGTTTGTCAGTTGTTCATTTCCACTTGTTACAAATCATGTGTTTTCTGTGGGGCAGAAGGATTAGAAAGCAGACTGAAAAACAGAGTTGTCCGCTGGGCAGCTGGCTACAATGTAGTCAGAGTACGCCAATCTGATCGCCGTTTTAAGTTCTCTCAATATCCAGACAGTAAGAGTCCGACGTGTCACGAAGTGCCCACGTTTTTCCGATTATCTAGGCACATGCTTGACGAATGCATATCACACCCACAATGTTTCCTTCCAATGCTTCCTTCGGCTGTATTCGTGTTTTTCTTTTCTTCTCTTGTGTACGCAGAGTTGGGCAAAAGTTACTTCGAATAACTTTTTCATTCGCGAATAAACGATTGAATTCGACGACAAAGTATCTTGAATAAACATTCACTCGAATAATGCCCAACTCTGTTGTCCGGTAGCTATAGCAGAGAACCCCGTAAACGATTCCTTTGCGCAAGACACTGTAAGGGAACACGCGTCGCGCGTCGTTCCCCAAGTGAACCTCGAAATGTCGAGTCGAACGTACCATATCTCCGTAGTGTTATTAGTCTTGCGTATGAATAGAAAATAATCATTGCAAGGGAAAGTGCATAAAGTGTACCTGGCTTGTTACTCGCAAACAATTAGCAAATTGTTTTTAGCTTTTGCACTTCAATAGACAGACAGCTATCGAATACATCACGAGCAGCACACCTCCTTCCGTTCGGATTACGAATAAGTTTGAAATACAGGATTTAGTTACGTCTGTAGATAAAATTAGAATGTGTAATTAAACTCTTCAGCATTAGCGATGTATCAATAATAGAATGTTTCTCATCGCGGACATAAAGTTCAGGTATGGGTAAATTCGGCGTTTTCCAGAGTTGTTGCTGACGTTTCAAATGTGGAAAACACCGAATTGGGAAAAAATGATTTTTGTGATCAATTGTTTGTTTTTGCCTTTTTTTTTATTTTGCGTGCATGAGATCGAGGATGGTTGTTCGACGAATCGGATGATAATACGAGTTTCTTGCTGTTTACAGCGACTGGGCCAGTCATGGAGAATGGTCCTCAGAATTTAACAATACTCGATGGAAAAGATGTGACTTTAACATGCTACGCTGTGGCAGCCCCGATACCTAACACTACGTGGATCTACAATGGTAAGCAACCAGCAATCGGAATGTTACCTCTCGGAACGGCATTTAACAATGGCAACTGATTCGCAGATACAACTCCCGTGGAGATCGCCGGAAGAGTACAGGTTTTAGATAACGGGGATCTTTTAATTGCCGCTGTGAAACCAAACGACGCCGGAAAGTACACTTGCATTAGAGCCAATGAAGCTGGCTCTGTGAATGGTTCTGCGATTCTTACCGTTTTGGGTGAGAAACAATTTTAACAAACCGCATACAGTCGGTGGCGGCTCAAGTCAAGTGGAGGTCCCGAGCAGTAAAAATTTTGGGGCCCTCGAACTCAAGTTAGAAATAGAAGTTGCAAGAAAACTCATAAAATTATTAACAAAAAAGAAAAGTATCTAGGGGCCCCACGCGGCCGCTTAGTCCGTTTACCGTTAAACCCGCCGCTGCGTACAGCCAGCCGAAATATTATTCGTAGAAACACGATAACTTTGATAAACTTTAATTTTACATGGTGCAGTTTGGTCACCGTAATAAACGTTCTTTCTCGCCAGAGATTTATACAGCATCATTTATTTCAGTACGAACGCAGATTGTCCATCCACCTGTCGATACGTCCGTGCTCCTTGGGTACACTGCAGAGCTGCAGTGCAAAGTTTCCAACGATCCCAGTGTTTTGTTCGACATAGCTTGGTTCCACAATTCACAGTATGTACTTATGTATATGTAACTCATCGTTGACTTACTTTGATCAATAAGTTTCTTTAGAAAGAAGTTGGTCTTAATAAATTCCTTAATAAATTCCAGAGTAATAAATACGCATGCCAGTCAGAGAGTGAAGATGCGCAGCGATGGCACATTGGAGATAGTAGCTGTTCGAGCTTCGGACGTGGGCGAGTACATGTGCTCGGTAGTGTCTCCAGGAGGAAACGAGACTCGATCGGCTCGTCTTAGCGTAATCGAGCTGCCTTTCGCACCGATCAATGTCATGGC
This sequence comes from Lasioglossum marginatum, assembly GCA_028455795.1. NCBI lineage: Eukaryota > Metazoa > Arthropoda > Insecta > Hymenoptera > Halictidae > Lasioglossum > Lasioglossum marginatum. The sequence continues at coordinate 6,728,626 of CM052264.1, read as the reverse complement.
TAGTCGGGTGGAGAAGATATCCCCTCGCACCATAAACGTCAGTTGGGTGCCGGGATTCGATGGAAACAGTCCAACGAAGAAATTCATAATTCAGAGGAGAGAAGTCTCCGATCTTGGTAAATTGGCACCGGTTAACGTTTCACCTTAAAATAGCAATTCCGACGAAGTAGCCGTTTGTATGCTATTGAAATTTCATTATGTACAGGACCTATCCCCGACAATGCGCTGAATTGGATAACCGAGAACGATAATGTCTCCGCGCAGAGTCGTTGGGTGTTGCTGAACAATCTGAAAGCAGCTGCAGCTTATCAATTCAGAGTCAGTGCGGAGAACAGCGTTGGCGAAGGTTCTCCTTCTGATCCGAGCACCGTGGTGGCTCTGCCCCAAGAACGTGAGTGTAAATTGTCACGACGATTATGAGTAGACCGCGGATCTTCATGCATTTATGGCTTCAAAAAATTTTCAAGAAACGCCACAAAATTAAATTCTACAGGAATTAGTACGATTTTTATTTATTTCAGATCTACAAACACTACTACCGCTGAAAATAACATTTCACATGATTCCACTTTCTTAAAATTTGCCTATGTTATTTTATAATTAAATATATATCGAACAAAATTTTAGCCCCGAGTGGACCGCCAGTTGGATTCGTCGGCTCAGCTCGATCCTCCTCGGAGATAATAACGCAGTGGCAGCTTCCTCTGGAGGAATACCGAAACGGCCATATTTTAGGATACATATTAAGATACAGACTATACGGTTACAACGAAAGTCCTTGGACCATACAGAACATCACGAACGAAGCTCAAAGGAACTATCTGATCACTGATCTAATTACATGGAAGGATTACATCGTACAGATAGCAGCGTACAACGACAAAGGCGTGGGGGTGTTCACCGAAGGTTTGAAGATCAAAACGAAAGAAGGAGTGCCCGAAGCTCCGCCAACTAACGTAAGAGCGAAAGCCATAAATTCGACGTCGATCAAGGTCTGGTGGAAACCACCGAATCCTCAGAAGATCAATGGCATCAATCAGGGTTATAAATTACAAGCATGGACCGGTGGGAACTTCACCGAGGCGAACGAGTACAGGTCGATGACTGTGCCACCCAGCTTGTTCGATCCTCTCGCGGAACAGAGTGCTATTATGACTGGTTTGAAGAAGTACACCGTTTACAATATCACCGTGTTGTGTTTCACCGATCCCGGCGATGGCGAGAGAAGCGCACCCTACAAAATTCGCACGCGCGAAGACGTACCTGAGGAAGTAGAGAATCTACAGTTCGAGGACATCAGTGATCGCGCGCTCACTGTCAAATGGAGTCCTCCGCAAGAGATCAACGGGATCCTCACGTGTTACCAGTTGAAATACATGATCAAAGACCTGCCGGATTCTTTGAGAGCCGACAACTATACAGCCGACGTTCTGTCTGCTAAGATCGAACATCTTCAGGCGATGACTCACTACAGGTTTGAAGTGGTTGCCTGGACTTCCGTCGGTCCCGGTAGGCCAAAGGTCGCCGTCATTCAATCAGGAGTTGAACCTGTCCTGCCGGAACCGCCTACCAAATTAGCGCTGTCGAATATAGACGCATTCTCCGTGGTACTTCAGTTCACTCCTGGCTTCGACGGCAACTCGTCCATAACCAAATGGACTGTGCAAGCGCAGACCACCAGAAACACCACGTGGTATAACATATACGAAATGTCGGACCCTGATGCTAGTACAATTACCGTGGGCGGCCTGATACCCTTCATGCAATACAAACTTAGACTGATCGCTAATAATGTTGTCGGCGCTTCCCAACCCTCGGAGCCAACGAAAGAGTTTCAAACCATCCAAGCACCACCCTCGCATCCGCCCAGGAACGTTACGGTCCGTGCCATGAGCGCTACGGAATTGCGAGTCAGATGGATTGTAAGTACTTCTTCGAAGTATTTAATCCCTAACCTTATTCATCAATTAATAATGTGAAAAATATTTTGAATAATGATGCAGCAACTTTTAGTGGCGCCTCGGAGTGCTAAGAGTTAAGCATTTCGATGCACCTGCGAGTTCACTTATCTCCAATCTTTTGCAGCCACTGCAACAGATAGAATGGTACGGTAACCCGAGAGGATACAATGTCACGTACACCGAAGTGAGAACGAATGAGTCGAGAAGCATAACTATAGACGACCACACGGCGAACTCTTACGTGTTAGAAAATATGGAAGAGTATGCTCTCTACGAGATTGTGATGCAGGCGTTCAACGACGTTGGGTCATCGACGATAAGTCCCAAAGCCATCGAGAGGACTCGAGAATCAGGTAGAACATTTTTTAACAGTTTTCAACAGTTATTTTCGGAACATATATCGTATATCATCATTTTTAGTTCCTTCGATGGGTCCGATCAACGTGGAAGCAAACGCGACCTCTTCTACAACTATACTAGTGAAATGGGGCGACGTCCCCATAGAGCATCAGAATGGACAAATAGAAGGGTTCAAAGTCTACTATGGCGCAAATGCTAGATCTGCATTCCAATATAAAAACATTCCAAGTAATACTACTTTTACGACCACGTTGACAGAGCTTAGGAAGTTCGTCCAGTATCATATACAAGTATTAGCTTATACGAGACTCGGCGATGGCACGTTGAGCACCCCTCCTGTTAGAGTACAAACGTTTGAAGATGGTACGTTCTACAAACGAACACAAGACCTGTAATTCTTCGATAAAGAAAGCAGATGGTAAATTTCAATTATTTCAGCTCCGGGACCTCCATCGAATGTATCGTTCCCTGACGTAAGCTTCACCACTGCTCGCATCATTTGGGACACGCCGGAAGACCCGAACGGAGAGATCTTAGCGTACAAAGTTATGTTCCATTTAAATAGTAGCCAGGACCATCAATTTTCCAAAGAATTTCCTGCGTCGGATCGTACGTTCAGGTATTGCCACTACTATTATTTCGGCGCTTTACGAAACTGGGGTAAAGATTTATTGAATCTGCTCTTTTTATATATTTTTCAGAGCCACTAGTCTGGAGCCGGAGAAGTATTACATGTTTTCTGTAACAGCGCAGACAAGGCTGGGCTGGGGTAAAACGGCGTACGCTCTTGTTTTCACTACAAACAACAGGGAACGACCTCAGGCGCCATCGATGCCTCAAGTCAGCAGATCTCAAGTACAAAGCCGGCAGATTACATTTTCTTGGACGCCTGGGCGGGATGGATTCGCACCGTTGCGGTGATTATCCTCAATTTAGACATACGATTGGTAACGTTAAGTATAAAATTTGCATGCAAAACGATTAATCTTTCAGTTACTACACTGTACAACAGTCGGAGAACTCAGGACCGTTCCAAACGATCCCCGAGAGGGTTGAGCCAACGTTAACGTCTTACACAACGAACAATCTGAAACCCTTTACGCTTTATCAGTTCAGAATACAGGCTACCAATGACATAGGTCCTTCAACTTGGAGTACAGAATCTGTCGAGGTCCAAACATTACCAGCAGGTAAATCATATCATTCTGCCCTTTTCATTGAGCTTCTTTAATAGCAATGAATTCATTGATTCCAATGCAAATTTGCAGCACCCTCTCGAGGTGTCAGTGATCTGAAAGTTGTGCCGATAACAACATCCAGTATAGAAGTCCATTGGAACGCTATAGACGAAGTATACTGGAGCGGCGATCATGCTACAGGTGGCTACCGCGTCATCTATCAACCAGTGTCTGATTTCCCGACAGCTCTTCAGGATACACCAAAGGAAGAAATTCTAGGAATAAAGGTGATCCCTATCGTTTTAATCAACTGAACGCAATGATTATAGACTCGACTAAACCTGTATCATTTATAGGCTACAAAAATCGTGTTAAGCGATCTAACCGAGGACAGGTATTACGAAGTCGTTGTACTACCATTTAATTCTGAAGGAGAAGGCCCTTCGAGTCCTCCAGTGACCGTGTACGTTGGAGAAGCCGTTCCAACCGGAGAACCACAACATTTGAAAGCCGAGCCGATCTCTTCCACGGAAGTGCTTTTACGGTGGAAACCACCGCAAGCCAATATGCAGAACGGGGACCTATTAGGATATAAAGTAGTTGTCTTTGTCTCTCAATTGTTTCCGATCAATTTCACAGATGCACTTATCTACTGTGTTTCTAATTTCAGATTTTCTATCTGGTCACCGATTCTCCTCAAGAGTTAGAGAACAAACAGGAGGAGGAAATAGAGGTTGTACCAGCGTCCTATCTAACGCATAGCTTAGTTTTCCTGGACAAGTACACGGAGTATCGTATTCAAGTATTGGCGTTTAATCCTGCTGGCGACGGTCCTAGATCTCCGCCGATCACTGTTAGAACCAAACAGGTGTGTCAAACTTCCGTTGCGGGCGTAGAAAAATTGTCGAACTGGTGTGAACTGTTTATAGTACGTTAAACATTGTTTACAGGATATACCGGGACCACCTCACAATCTTCAGTTCTCAGAGATAACGATGACGAGTCTACGTGTCTCTTGGGAAGCGCCAAAGTCGCGGAACGGTGAAATAGTTGGTTACATCGTCACTTATGAAACCGCAGAACAAAATGATCGTACGTTTCTTAAATCGTTGTTCTTCCGTTCTTCATGCATAAAATCCGCAATCTATTTATGTTTTCCATTGTTCTAGGTTTCAGTAAACAAGTCAAGCAGAAGGTAACTGAGACTAGTCTGTTGATCCAGCCTCTCGAGGAGGAGGAAACGTATACGTTTATGGTTCGTGCTCAGACAATTGACTTTGGTCCTCCCATATCTGGAAATGTCACGACGGGACCACAAGAAGGTTCCCCAGTAGCGCCTACCAATCTCGCTGTCACTAAGACGGTGTCCAGCGTTGAATTACAATGGACAAACGGTGCTTCCGGGAAAGGACCTATTTTAGGATATTACATTGAAACACGCCGCAAAGGTGAGGACTCTATAAAGTATTGCTACATTACGCCGTACGCAATTCGAAATTGTGAAAATAGATCGTCGACGATTTGAAAAAGAATGATAAGCAGAAGCTTCAAAAAAAAAAATCATTCGAACAGAACAGTTGAATTTTATAAAATTACTAATACCATCTTTTTTGTAATGATATAGCGATGGAAGAGTGGCAGCATTGTAAGTGTCAATGCACGTAAATATATTGAGCGTCAGTTATTGTGTTAGATGATCTCGGCAGTATAATATGATTTGTTAGTGTTACAATATCGCTTCCTGTTTGTATTATAATTATAATAATATGTGATTATATTTTCGTTAGTGGTATCTGTACTATTGACTGCATGATGATGTCATAGCATGACATTTTCCATGAATTCTACTTAGACACATACAATCGAGAATCTTGACTTTGAATGCTGCTGTTTAATTGTAACCAACCGGATAGCTGAAATTTGACTTGTTTAGATAACAGTATTCCTCTACAGTCTTTGAACTTACCAATTCCCTACATTTAACATCTCATTGACGCCCCGCAAAACGTGTAATATAGAACATGATACGTAACTTCGCAAGTTTTCATCTTCGAAATCGAAATTGACGACGTTAGAAGAGGTAAATCAAAACATTGAGTAGTGGTAAAGCCAAAATCTCTTACGACAGAAGGAGTGTATTGTATTTTCTGTTGTGTTGTACAGCTCTGAGAAAACCTGCAGAAGTTCTCGACTCAACATTTGTTGCCGAAATAATATAATATTATATATGCGTTTGTATTTATAGATGACAGTCGTTGGCAGACAATAGTGCGCAGCAGCAACGGCCCTTTAACAGAGTACTCGATATCCTATCAAAATCTACTACCATCCACATCGTATCTCTTCAGGGTGATATCGTACAATCGCTACGGAATTAGCTACCCAGCGTATTCGACAGAAACAGTAAAGAATTATTCTGAATAATTATAGGTTCCAAGAAGCAACTGTACTTATTCTGTTATCATTACAGATATTAACTCCTTCGAAGCTGTACCTTGAATATGCATATCTACAACACAGACCATTCTACAGACAAACTTGGTTCATGGTAACGTTAGCCGCAGCCTCCATTATAATAATTATAATGGTAATAGCGGTGCTGTGCGTGAAAAGTAAAAGTTACAAATATAAACGTACGTACTTAGAAATACGAATTGTATACGAGTCATTTGCATATTAATTTTACGGGGAATAATTATTTCAGAAGAAGCACAAAAGACATTAGAAGAGTCCATGGCAATGGACACAGACGATAGGCAAGAGTCTGATCTAGAGCTTTATAGATCGAGACAAGGAGGTGGTGCCATCAACATGGGTAATCCTTGCGGTACCTTGGGAAAAAGGAGTACATTGGCAAGGAAATCCATCCACCCACCTCCTCCTACAATGTTAGGCAAATCACCTCCCAGACCTTCGCCAGCGTCGGTCGCTTATCACAGCGATGAGGAGAGTCTGAAGGGTTACGATGAGAACCCTGACGACAGTAGTGTTACAGAGAAACCTTCCGAAATTAGTTCGACAGATTCGCAGGCAAGTGAAACCCATCTAATTGCGAAAAGAACATAGCAGATGCGTTTCATTATGAACTTTTCTATTACAGGGATCTGAGAGTGAGAATGAAAGCGTCCAGTCGGACCCACATTCCTTTGTGAATCATTACGCTAACGTGAATGATTCCTTAAGACAGTCGTGGAAACGACAGAAACCAGTTAGGAATTATTCGTCGTACACTGACTCCGAGCCGGAAGGCAGCGCCGTTGTCAGCTTGAATGGCGGACAAATTATTATGAATAATATGGCGAGGTCGAGGGCGCCGTTGCCTGGTTTCTCGTCGTTCGTATAAATGATTTTTAATATTGAGGACATAAAGCTTTTGTTAACTAGATAGGGTGCCGGTTTAGCGTAAAAACAATTGTTCGAAATCGTTACGCGAGGGACTAAGTTAGGATCGTGTTGTGCCGAACGCGGGATCGGTTACGGTGACTCGAAGTTGAACAAAATTGTTGCTCTAGAAAAGTGAAATTTTGAAATCGCTATACACGAAGGAAAAAGGAGACTGGTTGTTGAAACTTTTAGATCGTTCCCGTAGGATAAAAAAATTAGATCGGTAGAATTTTAATAAACTTTTCGGCACTGGAACGAATACACATTACACAGAGTTAAAGACTTACGTTGAAACACGTGTTCACGAGTGTTTCACACACGCTAAACACTTCGGATAGTAATTTTAAATGCTTTTGGCACCATCATGTTGTGATATATTGAGATACATATTATTTATAATGCTAGTTAAGATCATACTGTGTATAATGAATATTTTTTACTTTTATTAAGTGAATCTGAATCAGAATTGTTGCACGGATCTCGAAGTATGATGCAGTATGATGCAACGATTGCATTTTTTTAACTATAAGAGAAAGAGAGAGAGAGAAAGAAAGAGAGGAACACACTGTTCTAAGCCATCTGTTAAATGTATTCGAAGAAGAATGATAGAGTAAATATTATTAACTGAACAAGGAATGACATGGTAACGAAAACTGCCAGAGATAACCGATTAATTATTAAAAGTAAAAAGAAACAATATTTTGAATACTAAATTGTAGTACAATGAACAATGGAAATTGCGGTTGCAATTCCAGTTCGAAGCTTTTCAATATACATTAGAAAGAAAATGCTTTTTGTTCAATATTTCTAATGTGAAACATCGAATAGAAGAAAAATGAATAAACTATAAGAAGTCAATATAGATTTATGAACTATTCACAATCAGGCCTATCATATCAAGTTTTAAATGAATTTCATATACTAAAGATATCCGAGTCTGATATAATGTTATTGTACTGAATAAATAGAGAAAAAAAACAAGGATGTTTATGCAGAATGCGACTGCGCGTGCATTTCTAAGTATTTATAAGGGACTTCTTATTATAATATATTTACTGTACATAAAAAAAATCTTATATTAACTACGAATTAGTGATACATACATACAACATCTGTACACTTAGTGGACAGCTTCGACAATGTTAGGAGAAATATCATGCTGAATAATCGTTAGGCAATGTGTAATTTATCTTTTCTTGGAATAGATACTTATCAGCTATTTTCATTATTTTTTTTTAAATCGTGAGAAAAGCAATTTGGCTTTAATAAGATTGCGTACGTTTCTTGTACGCAACTGGTTCCACATTTAACGATAATATTAATTCATCCGTAGCATATAGTACCGTACATACAGTATTGCAAAACATCATCGTACCCCAGTTCTACTTCGATTTAGAACCGCTGCTTTTCTTACCGTAAACGATTGACTCGCTGTCATTACTCTTTCATAGATGACGTACTACGAGCGAAAAGCATTTCAGACTGATATCGACACACGCATGAAATGTTTTTCTTTTTTTAGTACCGATTTTGTAATAAGTAGCCATACAAAGAAAATAAACGTGACATTTCATTAGCTCTAGCAAAGAGAGAGAAAATCATGAGAAATATTCTTCTGTGACAATATGCAGTGAAATTTAGAAATTTGTTACGAAAACTATACAATGCGTTGAAGATACGTGATTATGATTAAGGATTCAGCGGCAGCTATGATTAAAAATTGATAAATTATCTTTAAAATTGTAATAATTCGTTAATTGATTTTGATAACGATCATAGGATACGATTAAAATGTGTCATAAGCTAGATGGCAAGTTGTGCGTATTCAAAATGCATCATTCTATAGTCTGAAAGACTTGCTTTCTAGTTTTGGTTAATTATAGCATTAATTTTACTATTTGTTAACATCTGTCATCATTACCGTCCTATGTCATAGCGAAGTAACTTTTTTTATTCCGGAAAACATGAAGAAAATCTTTGCAACACTGCCAATAAATACTTTAGTTGAAGAACGGAACTACTTCTTCATACATTTCTATGTACCGATAGCATATTTAATCAAAGCGCATTCGAAGCATAATATACATGTACGAGATATTTCAAATACATGTTAATCTTTTAATAAAATTTATGCAATTTTATTGATCGTGTCTTATTGTACTCCTGACCATTGAGATTAAGGAATCGAATATATGCTTAGTAAAAAAACATTTATTGATAGAAACGTTTCTCACAGGGTATAAACCATTTTTGGAGCTTCGACGGACACTTTGGAAAGACTTGTTTAATTGTACTCCATACTGCAATGTCTGCTATATCGGGCTCCTTTTTATCAGACGAATTAATATTTAATTTATCAACTAGCAATGAGATTAATTCTTGCTTTCTTTCCAATGTACTTTGATAGTGTATAGAGTGGCACAAATCTAGTATCCAGTCAATTCTATTTACATTTTCTGGACACGCAGAGTTCTCATAATTATGCGAGCTTACGAGCCTACTAAGATGTCTTAGAAAATTCATTTCGCCGGTTACGCTGTAACCACGTAGACCAGACACAAGTTCAAGATCTGCAACTGCAATTAAGAAAAGTATGCATAAAAATGCATTCATCGTTAAATAAACTTGTCCGTTCGCATAAATGTGTTTTACCATCTTTCCAGATCAATTGTAAGTTGATAACATTTTTCCTAGGAGATTGAGTAACCGATTGTTCGATCGAAGGAACTTGTTCGTTGATACTCGAGTGAATATAAGTTTGTATTCTAATGTCGGTGTCCATCCACACTTGTTTCAAAGCTAACACGGAATAAGGAAGCATCTTTGGATTCACATTTATGATTAGATTGACACTGACAGCGGCATCCTGGAAAAGCGAATAGAAACATTACTCTTCTAATTCTTTGTTCGAAAGATTAACGAGTTGAACGGTACCTGGCTTTCGTTGCATATTTCGACCGCTGTAGCTTCGACCGTGGTGTGATTGGTTCGCTTTAATATATTACAAAGAGTCGAGACTTGTTTCTTGAGATCGGCGAGCTGAGCCAATATTTTCTCCTGCCTTGCTTCTAATAGATTATATTCTGGCAGAGGACACTGAAATAAAATATGTTTTTACTTTGCGTGCGATAGTTCTATCGCTAAGCGTTGCAGCATCGACTTCACAAATGACGACGTTCCCAAATGTGTTATTATACGAATGCAGTACTTACACCTTTTTTATTATAAAATTTTCTGTCTTTTCGCATTATTTTGCCAATGAAAAAATACTAACATTCCTAAACCAGCATATTATATGAATGTACAAGAAAACTACTAAAAGACTGGTTCAAAATTAACCAACATGCTAGAATTCCAATTTGCATTATTACAAAAAATCTGAATGTCCAAATAGTTTTTTCACCTTACTATGCATCTCTGACGAATACATGGTAAGAAAAAATTTTTCTAGAAAAAAAAAAGGTGCAAGAGAGTCATGGATTATAGGTTTGACAGTTGACCAGTAACATTGTTGATTGAGACCAGTAAACAGTTACATGGTGCACACATCACAGTGGGTTAGGTTTTCTGTGTGTTTGGTTATACAACTGTACTTTGTAGCTTTCAGTGCAGTTCTAATTTAGTAAGCTTGCCCTTCTTCTATAATAATTATCTCCGCGTTTGCCGCTTATCCTTTGACCGAGCCGAATTTTTCGTGCACGACAGCCGCGTCGGTGTCCTGTTAGACGAAAAATTGGAGGGGCACGCATCGATCAAGCCTGTAGAACCATATTCCCGGTCGATCGTGATTAGTGCTTGTGGAAATTTTGGGAGGAGTCATGCACAACAAGCTCGAGACAGAGGAAAGGCTCGAAGCTACCATGCACGGTCGAAGCGTGAGTAAAAAACCGTTCGATTCTAGTAGAAATTATCGTAGCGCGCGTCTTCGTGCCGGCATGATGAACAGAAATGATGAAAACCTTCAAAAAGCTGATAACCTGCTCTGTGATATCAGGCACGATCTTGTTCTCGGCTTCCGTATGGTCGTCCCTGGATCGTTCCTTGTGAATATTTCGCATTTCGTACATCGGTTTCGAGTTGTGCAACGTGTCCGGAAGAGAGACGACCGGTTTCAAAGCGTACATCGCCATTTCATTGCGCATTTCGTTAGTCTCGCGGTTCGTTAATTCGCGAAAAAAAACAATAATTCCTGCTCACAATTGATCATCACACTCTCGTTCGTTTTTGGTATTTCTCGATTTTCGTTAGACAGCCATTTTTCTTTCATCCCCCACCACCTGTCACCGTCGCGATCTCGTGTCTCGTAGTCGAGTTCTCGTGTCGCCGCTGCCGACGCCGACTTTCCGACAACCACTGACCAACGCCGACATCCGTTTTCAAAGATGGCGCCCGTAACTCTTCGCGAAATTACATGATGCCAAAATCTCACTCGGTTTTCTATTTAGACGAATTTTCTATGCGGTCTTCACACGATCTATCGAAAAATTATTTTCGCGCGTCTAGCGAATTATTCGATCGAAGGGAACGAATTGTTTCTTTCTTCGAACGCGAACGTGTCAAGAGGACAGGAACATAAAACTGTCAATGTAAACATTACCAGGAATTACATATTTATGTCTTTTAGCTGAACTTGTGAGTTACGATTTTGTTTATCTCAATATTTCCCTATCTTTATCGATTAGTACGTTTCCTTTTCTGTGATCGATTATTCCGTGTAATGAATTCATGAATTTTGTAGCAATTTAAAAAATTAACTTGCCACTCAATTTACCATAACTTAACTTGAATTTTCTTACTCAAACTTTCATTCAGTTTTTACTAAATTAACATTTTTGAAATTTATAAATAAATTTGATTAATCACAATTTATAAAAAACTATAATCGAATTAAAATATTTCAGAATAATTGAATCGAACTAAATTTTCATAAATTACGAAGTTTCTATCGAACATCCTCTTTTTTTTTATACAATTGTTAAATTTTACTGTGATAAAATTTGTCTACCAATAATCCCTATGGTACATTTGGTAGCATAGGGATTATTCGTATATCCGTATGCCGTACATCGCAACATTTGTATTGTGCTTCGATTAGTACGTTATAGAAGTTCGTTCAACTTCCAAGTAGAATTGTTTACTTCTCATATAATTGAATATTTACGAGGCAAAAGCATCGATAATCGTCGCGTCTATACAGTCTTCAGTAAAAGAATAGACGATGACGATTACGAGATTCGCATTTAAACTTTACAGAATTCTAGTTTCGAACGTCGAAGAGATGTCGCGATAGTCGCTTGTTTCCCCTGAAATCGGTAAAAATCTATTATCGAAGAATTTGCTTGGCGAACATGTCGAATATATTGCCCGCTAAAAAACACGATGATTTTTAATTGATACGATGGTACATGTTGAAAAAATATGTACCGGCATAACGAGGTGCGAGAAATTAGAGATCAGGTGGTGTCCTCTGTCGAAGCTTCTTCGAAACTAAGGTTAGATTTCTCTCTTGCGGGTAACAGCGAATTCGTGTGCGATCGAGTTACGCGATTTATTGTTCTATTCGTGGCCCGTAAAAATCCAGTAGTGAATGAAAATATTTCTGGTGTAATCGCGCGCGAAACGAGAGAAAACTAGTGAGGGAAAGGCGAGTGGTTTTTATCGGAAGTGCGGTTAGAATACGCGTTTTTCCAACCGCGCATGTCGCCACCTATTGTTGATCTGACAGGATCTTGTGTAGTTACGGTGAAAGCGATTGGACCTTCCGTACGTTTCGTGAGAAATGAAAAAGCGATCGCACGGACCCCGGATCGTATGAATCCCATTGAAACACGTTCGCAGGGGACGCGGTCGAGCCGTATATCATTCCCAGACGGAAAACCGAAAATTCCGTCGAGGATTTCGTCGATTTTTTAAGTAGATGCGTTCGAGGCCAGACATGGCGGCGATTCGATGAACCAATTGGAGCAGCGCTCTCTTCGAGGAACCGATATTGTAAATACCCCTTACACTCGCGTCAGTGAATGATTTTCCCGTACATAGTTTCACCGTTATCGGTCGGAAAATCGGGTTTTTATTGTCGCGGGCGGTTGATCGTCGTTCGTCGATAGGAGGGTAGAAGCCACGCGAGATCGTACCGAGCCGTTGATCATGAAAGAATTGTGTTTGGTCACGTGACCGTAGCCGAAAAATGGCGCAAAGATCAGAGTACAAACATGAGTTCCATTTCATTGCTACGGTGTCATTTGTATTTGTTTACAAGCGCGCGTTTCCACAAACCACGTGTTAAGTAAGTGCCATTTCGTTGACAGTGCGTGACGAACAATGACGGGGAGAGGGTCGAAGAGACGGGGCCGACCCCCCAAGTCGGTGGTCATGGAAAGGCCGAAAAAGTTTCAGTATCATCTGATGAAGAAGCCAAAGTATTTGCAAAACAAGGGTTCGGAAACGCCGAATTCGCAGCCGAGTACGCCAACACCGTCGAGGCCGTCGTCACCGGTTGAGAGCGAGGAGAGCAGACGGAGCACCAGAACGAGAAAATCAAGGGGACCCAGAGAAAAACATTCGCGGAAGGGTGGTCACTCGGGTTCTGGAGTCTATCATCGCCGAGGTTACAATACCAATGTTGATTACAACGATTCCGAGTACCATTACGGATCAGACTTTGGTGACGAGTCCAGCGAGAAGAGCGAAGCCGAAGAGGACCCTCTGCAAAGCGACGTCGAGTCCTCGGAAAGTATAGAAGAACCAGATCCGTCGAGCGACAGTGACTTTTCCCTCTCTAGTTATAGCACCACCAGCGGCACTCCCCGTAAAACGTTGCTCAGTCAACAGAGGCCTCCTAGCCCCGAACCGCTATGGCTCCAGAACAGGGAACTGCCATCGTTGGTACTACCTAAATCTTCGGATGACCTATTAGTCCCTAAGGAATACGTTATGCCGTCTTTATCGATCTACGAAGTGTTGAGACACTTTCGTACTCTGGTACGCTTATCGGCCTTTAGGTTCGAGGATTTCTGCGCCGCCCTTATTTGCGAGGATCAAACCAACTTACTGGCGGAGATACATACGATGCTCATCAAAGCTCTCCTTCGGGAAGAGGATTCTCAGCAGACTCACTTCGGTCCTCTCGATCAGAAAGACTCTGTGAACGTTAGTTTATATTTTGTGGATCCGATGTCTTGGCCAGAAGTGCTACGCTCTTACGTAGAAAGCGACAAGTGCTTCGATGAGAATATTCTACATATTTTATCGACTTGTGAATACCCGTTCACTTCTATCGAGGACAGACTCAAGGTGCTCCAGTTTTTAACAGATCAGTTTTTAATCACCAATCCTGTAAGAGAAGATCTACTGCACGAAGGTATATTTTAAACGATATTTCATGACATTCCTTTTGGCATATCTTGCATAAATGTTTTTATCGAATCGGCAGGAGAAATGAATGTGTCCATGCTGAAGAATGAACTTTCCTTTTTTTCACCGAAGAGTACTAATTTTTCTTAACATACTATTTAATAATTATTTTGATCAAAGTTTTCACTTCTTTTTCTAGGAAATATGCATTACGACGATCACTGCAGAGTTTGTCATCGTCTGGGTGATTTGTTATGTTGCGAAACCTGCCCAGCTGTATTTCACTTAGAGTGCGTCGAACCTCCGTTAGTCGATGTTCCTACAGAGGACTGGCAGTGTAGTACGTGTAAAGCTCATAAAGTGACTGGCGTTGCCGATTGTATACCTGATGTCGAGAAGAACGGTTCGCTATGCCGTCAGGAACATTTAGGATTTGACAGACACGGCAGGAAATATTGGTTTCTTGCTAGAAGAGTTTTTGTGTAAGCTACAGTTCATCAAAAGAATACAAAGTTTCATTAAAACACTCTTTCTATGTTAATATTACAATTGTCTTATTATAGTGAAAGCGACGACGGCGAGGTTTGGTATTATAGCACACCTTTACAATTAGACGAATTGTTGCTTACATTAGATCGTATTGAAATGGAAGTTGCACTGTACCGTGAATTATCAGATTACAAAGACGAAATTGTACGACAAATGGAACTCACAGAATCAATTACTAATCAATTTAAGGGTAACAAGAAGTCGTACCTAGAAGTAGAAAATAGTAAGTTCAGATACACTGTTTTTTTTTATATGTGTGTGTGTTGCATGAATTTCTAAGGTTTAACGTTCAACGTCTTAATTCTAGGTCTCATATTAAAATTACAAAAAGAACGGCAGGAGAAGCAAGAGAAGGAAGAAGAAGATAAGAAGGAGAAGCAAAGACAAGAGGCTGAAGATATGGTACGCAGAATACACGAGGGTTCGGATTCTCTCGAAGCGCAGCTGGCTGCTGTAACGGATCAAGCAACGAAGCCAGCCGAGGAGTCGTCTACGAGAGAAAATGCCCCCGAGATGGTAGCAGAAAACGTAGAAGTAGATAGCGTAGATACTGATTTAGACACAGCGAATAAAAATGTGAAGACGTCTACATCGTCCTCCGAAGAGATTGACGAAGAAGCCTTGGAAGGGGAAGAGGGTATCTCGAAAATCGGTAAAGACGGTAAGTTGTACAATTTCACATGTTCGTTAAAACAAAATAAAAGTCAATCGCTTAACGAGTTACGTTAATTTCGCAGGTAAGAAGCATACAATCGTAACAAGATCGAAAACAGGGTCTTTGCAGCCTAGAACATTTAACATGGACGATTTGAAGCGACGCACCGGCACGCAAATATCGAAAGAAGAGTTGGAAAAGTTGGATAAAAGTTTTAAGGAAGAGGGAGACGGTACACGATTGACGAGGCAGAAAGCTCACCAAATAGCTTCCGGTACTCACCTCTTCAAGTTGGGAATGGACAACAACTTTAAGTCGTACGTGAACCAATACAGCACGAACCCTATCGCTCTGAATAAAGCCCAGCGCAACGAGGAACGCGACAAAAAGCGACACTTGTCGCACAAATTCTCGCTGACTCAGGCGTCCGAGTTCAAATGGGTGGGAAGTTTGACTGGAACCCGGGCTCTCCTGGTCAGCACCCTCCGTCAAACGATCCTCCAACTCGAAAGTAGCATTCAGGCACCATACATGCACACCAACTGGCCTCTTCTGCGCAAACCTTGGACTACGGCAGTGGGCGCATGCATAAATCCCAGAGATTTCGCGCGAGCTTTGATTGTGTTACAGGCGTGCATCAAGTCGGTGGTGTTTGCTAGTGTATGGCACGATCAGCTCGGACACGTGAAGTTGCAAAGAGTAACGGCTCTCGAAAGAGAGGAGAAGAAGCGGCAGGATAAGAAAGACAAGAAGGAGAGAGAAGACGAGGAGGAACGGAACCGTTTGTTTAATTTCGTCAAGTACACGTTAGGCTTGAAACACCAAGTGTGGAAACAGAAAGGAGAAGAGTACAGAATCCATGGACAAGGCGGGTGGCTGTGGGTGTCTGCTAGTCGCCGCTACAAACTCTCCGATATGACGAAGTTAGGTCTTCGGACGGGTCCGCAAAAGATCATGGTACAAATCAGAGATCAAGAGGGATTGAAGATATTAGCTCTGGATCCTCCCACGTACGACTTCTTGATTAAGGAGTACTGTCCATCGAAAAAGGAGGAAAACGTGGAAGTGAAAGTCAAACAGGAGATCAAAGAGGAGGAGACCTCTAAGGATGCTATGGATACATCGGTGAAACAAGAGTGCAAAGCGGAAAACGTAAAGTCGGAACCGACTGAGAAGAACAATGCAGAAACGACAAAGTCGGACGAGACAGACTCTAAAACAGATTCGCAATCGGTTAAGCAGGAAACAAAAATGAATTTGTCATGTACGTATCGCAAGCAAGTTTTAGTTTTGTTCGCAGGTTCGTTTAATTATTAACTTGTTTTATTTCTTTTATAGTCTTGGCAGGTATAAAAATCGAGAAGGTTTTCACGCCGATCAAAGAGTTCGAGGAAATCGACATCACCAAAGCGCTGACTACCAACGGAAGACTCCATTATCCAAAAATTGCGAAAAAGATTAGGATCGATGATTTTCTAGCGCGTAGAACACACTTGAAACTTTTGGAAGAAAGAAGATTATTACAGACTGTAAGTAAATTCGATCTCGATAAAAATTTATTCCAATAGTGGTCAACTCTGATCCTGAATGAAAGCGTTGTGGTTGCGTTTCAGGAAAAATCAAAAGAGCAGCAGAATCAACCTGCGAGTCAAAAGACTGAAGGAGAGTCTGAAGTTGACATTGAAAATAATGAAGAAAGCGATACGGACGGTGGTGAACATACTCTGCAAAGTATACTGACTGGAAAGCAGCCTAGTAAAACGATATCCACGTCGGCCAGGGAGATGCTGGCTGTAATAGGGAAGCGTATTCAGCAGGTGAAGGCACAGTATGCGAATATCATGAGACTCACCAAGAATAGTAATTGTTATTCACGGTATTGCAACATGACAACGCCGCCGGGGAAGATTGGCAGCACAACGCAGAGTCTAACGTCTACATGTTACTCTCCCATATGTCTCCAAAAGGCCAGATTAAAGCGTGATCTTATTACCCTGTTGAGAAAGGCCAATGCTTTGAATAACAATCAATCGTCGACCGCTTTGGTGGTTAATACATCCGCGGCACAAGCGCAACAAAGCGGAATAAAAACGGAAGGAAGCGACGAGAGCAAAGAAGCGATTAAAAAAGATTTGGAGTCCGCGGTGGCGTTGGCAACGCATTGCAAGGAAGAAACACCAGCTACCAACGTGGTGAGAGATGTATCTTCACCCCCTACCAAGAAAATGAAAATCGAATCTAATCAGAAAGCAGACAACAACGGGAATTCTGAAAATGTAGACGTAGTGACGACTACAACGAGTAACGTGGTCACCACTACAACCGTAACCACAACTCAGCAGACTGTAAAGACTGTAGACGGTGTAGTGCAGAGTATGCAGGAAAACATGACTTCAAAAAATTCAGTCACATTTTCGTCCGAAGTGAAAACTAGGTAAGGAATATTATCCTTTGCTTTTAACGCTTTGATGGCCGCACAGCGGTCGTCAAAGTGTCTATTACACATCTTTGCTTTGTTGAGAGTGAATTTCTTTGAACAATATCGATCGTTTTAACAGCACGGGGCAGAAGACAACGATTGTCAATCGAAGAGGCAGAACCGTGCAGAGGAGTACAGTTGCCAAAGAGTTAAACGCTGACGGCACAGAGAGAGTTTATAGTGCCGTTTCGACCGAGGGAAAGATTTACCTGAAGAAAGTCTCGATTTCTTTAGCTGATAGGAAAAAGAAGCGTACCCCCGTTAAGTACCCGTTGTGTTCCACATTTTGCACAAAGAATAAGCATCGTAGCATATTACTGCTTCCGCAACACGAGTTACGAAAATTGGCTAGGGTCGGTGGACGAATGCCAGTTCAAGGATTCCATCATGTTGCTAAGGTATACACTTTTCTTTACGTTCGTATCGATGGTAGAAAAGTTAGCGTGCCCGGCGTAACACGAGTTTCATTTCAGGCAAATATGTCTGTTTGGCCGTATCCGTGTCCTAGACCATTGTTCAAGACTTGTTGGTTGTACAGAACAGTAGGGATAAAATCACTATCAGCGGCAGCTCTACAATTAAGAATATTATGGGGATGCCTTCGATGGGACGACATGGCCGCGAAGCCATTGTCCACGGATGGCAAACATCAAATCACAACAGACACAGAAATCATGTCATTAGAGATACTCAAGCACCGTCATGTTGGTCAATTTCTAGATAAAGCACAGTACTTACGCAGGAAGGTTGTCATACCATTGGAATTGCCGAAACAAGTCAGAGGTTAGTGGTAACAAATAAATATCACGATAGAAATCATTATATTTCTAATATATTTATCTCGGCTTTGCAGCCCAGAAATGGACTCGGTTTACAATTTTGTAATTTTTTTTTATATATATTCTACCTTATCTATGTTCTTATATATTGATACAAATCATTTTACGCAGAGGTAACATCTATAAGGAGCGGTCTTAGAAAAAGAAAACGACCAGAATCGCCGCAAAGCACCGAACCACAAGTTACAGAGGAGTGGGTTGACGAGGATAAATTAGAATTGTGGGAAATTAAACAGTACGGCGACAGGTATGGTAGTACAGAATGTCGAACGATTGTACTAAAGTTTCTATTTTAAAAGTGTCGTCGCATTGAATATTTCTTCTCACTATATTTTCTGGATTTGTTAAACAATAATCAAATTTGACACGTTGATCGCCGATTCAACGACCACACAAATTAATTTTTAACACATTATCTACCGGCAATTATTTCATAATTTCTGAAAGTTTTCGAATCTCCTTTTAGTACAGTGGATGATGTGGATGAGATGGCAATGAACGTGTTAATAGAAGTTGCATTCGACACCTGACACTTTCACCTTATAAGATCACTCGATGTCTCACCTATCCTTGTTTAACACCATCTGATACTAACCCTCCGCTTGATGTGTGTCCTCTCCAGGTTAGAGAAGGCTAATGCCCAGATTATTACTAGGAGTCGATCGGGTCAGCCACAATCTGCAGGTGCTGGTTCGAACAGAAATTCAGGATCCACTGTAGGGTTGGGTGATCAGCTTGTTAGTGGTAAAGCAACGCCGGAGGAGATCAAAGAGAAAATGGAACAACAGTTGCGTATGCAGAGAGCTGCCCATCAGCAGAAGAGGGCTTTAGAGACACTGAAGAGTCCGGCTAACTCTGCCACGTCTACGCAACTTGTTAAAGTTACTACTAACTCTGCTCACGGTGAGAGCTCCGCTCTGTTCGATTAAATTTATGAATGTATTATTGTTGAAGTTGAAATTAATTTGATATTATTCGATGTGTATCATAGACGGCACGGTGAAATTGGTTTCGAAGGTAGCAATACCAGCAAATCCAAATAGCGGAACTAAATCACAACTAACTTCCCTTCTGACGACTCCTACACAAAACAAGACTTTCCTCGGAACCAGACGTATTTATATGACGAAATGTAAATATCAATTTATATCACTAGACTTACAATTCTATGTATACCTATTCAACATTTTATATTTGTTTCGAATAGCGGCTGATGGCACAACAAAAGTTGTTTCCGGGCCTACAAGCATTTTGCCGAAGACACAATTGCAATCTGGAAATCAGCAGTCGTTGATCAAAGTTTCTGGCCAAGCAGGTGTTTATTTGATTCGGTGTTATAATAGCATAGACGAATTTCTGACATCTTCAGTTGATTAATTTCCTTTTTTTTTCACGAAATAGCACCCGTGCAGCAAATTCAACAGAAGGTACAGATTTTAAGAGGACCGGATGGGAAGCTGCAAGTTCGAGGCTTGATGCCTGGTCAGCAATTAGTTCAAATGCCAGATGGAAAATTGCATGTGTTGAATACTGGTCAAGCGATTGCGACCACCCCCGCGCAATCTGCTGCGAACAGCTCAACTACACAGGTAACATTTTTCAAGTCAATTTTATACACTCTGAAAATTTGAAGTGTTGAAGTATTAAAACAGCTTATCAAATTATGAAACGTTCTTCAAGGCAAAACCTGCTACCACAACAAGCGGAACCAAAGCGGCTGCAACGCCTAATGCTACAGCTGCCAAGGCTAGTCCGACTAAAGCAACAGCGAACGCAACGCAACAAATTCAGACAGCGCAGCAACCGCAAGCGCAGTCTCAACAGGCTGCGCAACGTCCAGCAACAACCGTGGCGATCGCAACACCAACGCAAGCAACCAAAAACGCTATTGTGGTGGCTAACACCGGACAACTTGTTCAGGGTACACAAGTACGTGTAAAGCAATAACTCCGTGAAGTGTAAATACCGGTGATTATGAAAGTGAAATGAGTCCCCTTTCTTTGAGATATTTAGACCTCTGAAATAACAAGAAAAAAGATCAAGTTGTTTGAAATTTTCACTTGCACCTCTTTCATAATCACCGGCGCAATTGTGGTGCAAAGCGTTATGCAGAAGTACTAATATGTTATGAATTTGTAGGTTCTGTCCTCCGGTGGCCAAGTAATCAGTGGTAATCAAATAGTAGTCACTAATGCGAACCTGGCTCAGCAACTTGCAACAGGCAAAGCTCAATTAACGACAATCGGTGGCCATCAAGTAGTGATTCGTAGTACACCGACGGGCAATCAAATTGTGCATTTAAATTCAGCGAATAGTAGTATTATAGTTAAAAATACTATCACACCGAATAAGCAACAAGGTTCGCTCTTTTAAACTAACGTACGACACGGTGGAGCTTTTAAAACAGTTGACCTTGAATGACCTTCGTAATGCCTCTGCCTATAAAAACAAGTTAACGACACCTATACGTGCTCCTAGAAATCAAGCGCACCTGTTTTAAATGCTCCATCCTGTATAATTTAGACGAAAAGAATCCGAGAAATATTAATGATCCTCTTTTTTGTGTTCAGTTCCTGCGTTACAAACTACTCAAACAACGACAGCAACTACAGCAACGACGACAGGAACACAGTCCACAGAAACGACAAGCACCACCGTCGGCAGTAATGCGACTACAGCAAGCGCGACCAACACGACCGCTTCCAATCAAGCCTCCACTGCTCCAGCACCTGGAAGCGTGGAGGCATCTTTGTTAGCTGGTCAACCACCTGGCACCGTCATTAAATGCGTCACAGCCCAAGTGATTCAAACCACTCAAGGGCCTCGCATAGTCTTACAGGGTTTACAGGGCGCGGACTTCACACCACAGCAACTCGCGATGGTGCAACAGCAGGTCAAACAACAACTGCTGAAAGGTTCGATATCAGACACCGTTATACGTTGTACGCATGTTTTGCGTGTAATGTGTTTTTAATGGTGCACGATTCACATTTTAGCTCAAGCTACGACAGGAAAACAAGGTGTACTAGGGCCTACAAAAATTTATTTGGCTGTTCAACCAGCACCGAACAGCCAGCAAGCTCTTCAGAGCTCTCAGAGCTCCACGACAGTAAATACTCCCACCACTCCAGCAACAAAGTCACAGACTGCACAGCAATCAGCTGTTTCACCTCCAGCTGCAACTGGTTTGTATCAGAGATTTCGTACTCCTTAAGGAAGACTGGGTATTCCGATTTTCCATGACCGATTTCGCGCGAATTTTTAGGATTTTTTTCCGAAAAAACAATCGAATATATTTTTCATCGGAATTTCGCTTACATATTTTGTTGGAATTCGATGTACACGTGTGATTTTTTCAAGTAAAAATAATCAAAATTACATGAGTTATATATTCTTTATATACATTTTTTTACAAAATGGCGGCATTTTGAAGGCGAACTACCGATTTTTCTCCTCGATATCCAAATAACATCCTATTTTGTCGTTATCGATTCTTCTTCAAAGAAATTATGAACGTCTTAGAGAAGTTCTAATCGCTGTAACCGAAAAAAAATCGTAGTACAAAGGGTTAACCCGAATTTAGCGAATTGTATTTTGGCTTCGACAGAACCGCAAACAGGAACAGAAAGCATTCCAGAGCTTCCAGCGACAACTGAAAAACCCAAAGTGGTTGTTCAACAAGTTGGACAGCCGAGTGTGCCCGCTGACGAGGAGTCACAGAAAACAAGCGTAGCGAACGGTCAGCAACCATTGCAAACTATGAAGGAAGGAAGCGATTCTTCGGGCAACAAGTTTATTTTAACGCCTGACTATATCCAACAAAGTTAGTAGCTACTCAATGATTTAATAATTTATTTTTCTCATGATCTAACTTAATTAGTAACGATCGTGAATCTTTGCAGCTATTAAAAACGCCTTGAAACAAGAGAATCTGAATCCGGAGATAGAGGAAAAGCTACTGCAACTGCAACGATACCAAGAGAAACAAATGAAGGGAAGTGTCGAAAACTCGATAGCCACCAATCAAAGTCACACTACGCCCACGGTTACAACGCCGCGTGTTCCGTCACGCAAAAGACCAGCACCCTCTAACATTCCAACAACAACTACCCCAACGAGCACGCAATCGTTAACAAACGACCAGGACGGAGAGTGGGAGACGCCTAGAAAGAAACCCGCGATAAAACAAGAGAATCGCGAAACACCAAAGTAAGTTCACGCTGAGGTGAATCTTACATACCCTCCGATTTCGATGATTTTTTGATATATTGCACATTTTTGCGCATCAGCGGTGGTCTCGCTTATTTTCCGAAATATTCGCGGAGAAACTATCGGTGCGTGAAATAACAACGCTTGGTGAAATAACTATAATAGATGTTATTTGCAGTCTCGCATAGGCAGATATGTACGGGACCATCGAGCTCAACCGATGATTATTGTTTATTCTCCGAAAGTTGTAACGATTTATTTATTAATCAATCATATAAACATCAATGCAATCGTAGTACTTCTACTTCTGCAGAACAAACTGCACCATGAATTTCGCTCTAACACGCTTCAAAGTTTACGGTTTTTCCTCTCGAATACGAAAGGAAAAACAGTGAAGTTTAATATTCACTTGTATCTTGATAGAAATGTAGTATTTTTAATATATAAATAGTTTCATTACAAATTTCAACTATTTTCCGCAGATTTTTGATTCTTGTAAAATTTACTAACACGGACTCGGAATCGGCATATCCTCTTCCAACTCCGACTCCGATTCCAGTGATCAGAAATTCCTTCCGACTCCGACTCCACAGCCCTAAATCGACAGAATTTATTGTAGCGGAACAAATAGAAAACCATACAACGGGAAAAGTTGCTCAAAATGTTGAGATTTATAATGTACCCAAAAATCATCGAAATTGATGAAGACAGCAGTTTTGCAGTTTCACTCAGATTGAAAAAAAGAAATAAATCGTTGTGCAAATGACAATTGTTTTGCGTAGGGTACTAAAAGTCGAGCCAACGGAGACCGAGTTGACGCCAAAAAATCGAGCAGCAAAGTTGAAAGACAGTCAGGAGTTAAGAAGAAAGCAGCAAGTGCATTCCCGAATGCAGGTTTTACTGTTTAGACATAAAGAATTGCTTAAGAAGGATATCCTGAAGAAGAGAGCGTTACTAGAGAAAGAATTGCAAATAGACATTCAAGTAGGTTGTCGGAAACATTACTGTAATTTTTTCTTTATTTCGTTGGATATGTATCTCATTCGCTTGGTTACAGAAGGACCTGTCAGCGGAGCTGGCCTCAAGAACGAAAGCAGAAAGACACAAACAGGACGAGGTCAAAGTAGGCAGTGCAAAACGCAAAGCTAATGCTCAAGTGGCTCAACAAGTCAGCCCACCTAACAGAGGCGGAAGGCCAAAGAAGTATAAAGCGCAAGGGAGTAGCAACACGCCACCTGGTGCATCAACTGCATCAGCTACCAACAGAATTAAGAAAGAGAAATTGTATTGCTTGTGCAGAACACCTTACGATGAGACGAAGTAAGTACCAGAATACGAACCTTTTGCATAATGCATATGTACAATCAGAACAAAAATGCAAGAGCTGAAGTCGTTTGGTCCATTTAGAAGAAAATTTATTCTGATTTAAAGAGTGTGCCATCAATCACGAGAAGACTGACTATTGTTCGCTTAAATAATTGTAAACTGTTTGCGATAGATTTTACGTGGGATGCGATCTCTGTAACAATTGGTTCCACGGAGACTGTGTGGGTATCACGGAGGAAATGTGTAAAACCCTTTCCGAATTTGTTTGCACCGAGTGCAGACACGCGAGAGATACTCAAGAACTGTATTGTCTATGTAAACAGCCTTACGACGAATCTCAGTACGTCATATGCAAAATTATTGTGCCGTATGAAATTTCTGGACAGGATGGATGCACCAACATTTATTTGTATTTGTTTTATAGATTTTATATATGCTGTGACAAATGTCAGGATTGGTTCCACGGTCGATGTGTCGGCATACTTCAATCGGAAGCAGAAAATATCGACGAGTACGTTTGTCCGAATTGCCAACGAAACTCTTCTGTTAATTTTGCCAACATGAAAAACCTGAATGCGAAAGACCTCGATCTCTTGAAGAAACTAATTAAGCAAATACAGGTAATATATTTGAAATGGACAATTGACAGTGACCTTCTCAACAGGCAAAATAATTTCATTTCTTTTTAAAGAAATTGAAAATAGATAGTGCACGTCGTTTGTATCGTTCAAGTATTATTTTTCACGAAAGTAATGTTTGTTGTGATATTTAGGCACACAAAAGCGCTTGGCCATTTATGGAACCCGTGGATCCAAATGAAGCTCCTGATTACTACAAAGTTATAAAAGAACCAATGGGTAAGTGAATCCATCAGTTTCTCGTGATCAAGATTTACGCATAGATTCTCTTGATATATGTCTGTGGATCTTTATGTAAATTCAATTCATCGATCGAAAGATTCCTTGTTGCGTTGGAAAAATAATGATTAATATATAAATGAAAGCACAAGGATCTACAGCCTGCATATCGAGATTAGTGTTCGGTGTTTCGAATATTTAATGAAACGAATAAATTACAGACCTGCAAACAATAGAATTGAGGATAAACGATAGATCATACAAGAAGCTAAGCGAATTCATCGGAGACATGACAAAGATATTCGACAACTGTCGTTATTACAATCCGAAAGAGTCGCCGTTCTTTAAGTGCGCGGAATCCTTAGAAACATATTTTGTCCATAAGATTAAGAGCTTGAGAGAAAAGTTTTCCGAAGGGAAATAAGTACTCAAATATCGAGAGAGAGGGAGAGGGAGAGAGAGAGAGAGAGAGAAAGAGAGAGAGAGAGAAACTATGGGAAACATATGTGAGAACAGTAACTGAAACATCAGTCATTTAATTTCTGCAGTGAAAAAAAGGATCGATTTGTGCCAGTACACGTAGGAAAGAGACATTGAAAGTAGCCATAAGTTCGTAACAATAGGACACGTTAGTCCACTATTTATTAGAGTTGTGTGAACAGTTTTGATTTGCCCTCGCGAGAGCGTACTTTATTTGAATAGTGGCACACAGTGAATTTTGGACCAGTCTTAGTCTGTTTTAATTGTAATCGTTTCATTGCTTGCTAGATGATCAATTTCAACAATGAAGAAAAAACACAGTCTCGCTTGAAGAAAAGAGAACGAACGCGCGATTTACCGTTAAGGTTGTAACAAAAAATTTTGATATCTGTATCATACGTTTTAACGTGGCGACAGGCTAACTTTTATTGTTGATCTATGTCGATTTAACAAGGAAAAGACGTGCAATACAAAATGATTTGTTTCGTTACGTTCGATTTGATCAAGGGGATAATACTTTCATTCGGTTATCTTTGTAAATAAACGACGTCTATAAATTGTGGTTCAAAATTCATTTATCGTGCACAAGCATTATTATTTATGTACATCTATTCAAATACATGTAATTATGCATACTACGGAGATAATTAACAAAATATATCAAATCAGTGCCACCGAGCGTTTTAGAGCAATGAGTTTTTAGTAAACTCGATGCGAATCCATGAGAGACAAAGAAAGATGGAAATCTACGCGCATGCAGTTAGATAACAAAAGAGAAAAGAAATGAATAAACAGGAAAATGGTCCAATTGCTCTGCGACATTATACATTCTATTTCACTAGAGGAAAAACAATGCTGGAAAAAGAAACGAGTAAATTTTCTCTCATGTAGGTGTACGGAATATATTAGCAAGCGCATAATAAATTGTACAAATTTGTTTATTGTGCTCACAAGTAACTATTATTATGTTGTTTTATCACATAAATTTTCTATAAAATTGTTTATAAGTAACACGTACGATGTTAGCTCGTAAGAAGTAAGCAGGCGTGAATCCTGCCTTGTATATAATATTATATTCAGGTAGAAAATGTCTACAAGGAAAAAATAGACTATAGAATTTTGGTTCTGATAGGACGAGAACATGTAGGAGGAGGGATGAAAGTCAGTCGAGAAGCAAGTAAGCTGATTTCAATGAATATATTGTTTATATTTTAGCTATTAAACTACCACTCATGGAAATTAGTGAGAAAAAAGGGAAAAGGCTGTACCACACACTGTACATGTGCAGATATCTTCGTTATCTATAATCTTCGAAGAACATAAACAGGCAATATTATTTCATGGACATATATATATATATATATATATTTATGTATAAATATACGTATTTGTATATATATGTATATATATATATATATCATATATATAAGTATAAACATATATGCATACATATACATACTCAACTAAAGAAGCAACCGAACGAGCTCGCTTCGGAGATTTCACTAGCGAAATACAAGAAAGTAAAAAGATAGTTAAATATCGAAAAATTTCTGGGAACGAAAAGCATTACACCCGCAAATAATTTTTCTGCGAGGCTCTAAAGAAAACGTTCACCCAACGAAGGGAAGAAAAATGCGTTGAAACATATAAACATGTTCTCTGATAGTAAGAATCAAGAGCTCCGTGTGCGTGCATATTAATTCTATGTGTTTTCACGAAGTTCTGTGACCCGTCTTTATCGGTCGTCAATCATTTGTTCAAGCGAAAGAAAGCAGATCGCTCAAAGCAGGTTGTACATTTTCGCCAGGATAACGCTTGTACAGTATTTTTAATTCAAAGTTCACTGGACCTGGCACTGATCTGTTTCTTACCTTCGACGTTCGATTATAGTTAACCGGAATACCATAGTTCGTTACTTTGCCCAGGTTTATACACCGCATTAGCTCTACCATAAGCAGCTCGGTCCGAGTGATCGTATCATCACACGTTGTTGTTAAAAAAAAAAAATGGGAAAAAGCGTTTAATTGTATGCGTGTCGGCGCGCCGTTTTATTGCGTGATGTGAACTCGACAAGTTTCCCTTCAAAATTGTATCATTCGATCGTAATTAGACCACGTTTCTTTTAGTTTTCTTCGCTCTTAATTCTTTGCTACGATCCCCCTCGGCGGCTTCCGATCCTCCACGATCCCCCAAACGTACTGTGTAAATTTTTCTCTAATTAATATTCGATCAATAATATAGCAAAGAGTTAAGTGATACGTTTTAAATAGAATTTTATGTTTACGGATGGATTCACTCCTCGAGATTCGACGAAACACGTGCTCGAGATTCCTCCGACGTTGCCTCGGAGCATTTTCGGCTCGCGTAGACCTACGAATAAATATTAACGACGAGTATTAACAAGTATTTGAGCCAAGGAGACTCCGCGAGCTTGAATAAATCGTAACGTCACGTACTAGCTTCATTTATCCTCCGGGGCAAACGGAGGAAGCATTATATCTTTGTCTGGAAGAGTGAATCCCTTAATTTCCTTGCGAGGCATGTATGTTAACTCATTTATACGAAAATTGTTTAATAATATCTCGGAGGAGTCCCGCATGCGTACACGATAATCTTAGCCGGACTACGATCATTCTGACGAGGTTTTCCTTTCTTCTGTAGACACGACATTCGACGATGTATCGGAGCAAGGTTTCTTCTGTAAAAAGAGATTGTAGAAACACTTTAAAAGAAAAACACCCACAGACAAACAAACATGTATTAGATATTTAGCCGTGTAAGTTTTTTGGCTTGCTGCTGAAGTGTAAAAACCGGGTGAAGAGAGATTGCAGCCGTGTATATTTTACGCTGCTCCATTTTCACTCCTCTCCGCTTATTAATCATGTAACAAGGTGTTTATTTCTATTAAGGAAAAAGCAACAAAGTGTGATTACATAAACAATATTCGTCTAAATCTAATACTACTAGTTTATAATAAATATATTTGTACTAATTTTAATCATAAACTTTGTTGTTTTTATTGCACTATAAATATAAGTTAGAGGAAAGCATAGTATGTTAATTTACCTTTTTTAATTTGTAATTGCTTACAAAATAATAAAACTGCTGTATGACAGTGGCTTCATGAAACTTTAAACAGAACTATGATTAATACCGTTCAAATACTGCGTGTATTCAGCTTCTTATTTATTCTTTTTGCGTAAGTGTAGAAGAGGGGAACAGTGTTTGCAAACACCATCTTTTCTCTTTTATTATTCGGCTAGATGTGGACTCTTTGAAGTATGTACTTTGAAGTTCAAGCATTACTGGAGCCCACATTAACAGCTGTTTACTTTCTTCTGTCATAGGTAAAAACAAAAGCGAGAAAATGTCATTCACCTGAAAGAACACGTATATTTTATTGTCGTTTTTTTAACTTTGTTTACATGTCCCTTTTTTTACTTGACGTAAACCAAAAAGTGAGCGTTATGCACATGTTGTATACACATCGACTTCCCACACCGGTAGCAGCAGTTTCCAAATACAAAAAATTCTAACATGTGGTTCAAAACTATATCGTACACTCTTCGAAAAGGTCCGCAACCTCGGCGTAAGTACAAAGTAAATACGTTAAAAATTATTATCCACCGTTCGTAATGTCCGTGTCGGTCTTGAAAATTAATACAGACAATTGATAAATGTTCGCAGAACTTCATCACGTGCCAAAAGCACCTCTACCTGGAGAACCCGCGAAACCATACACGCTTACCGAGATTCCTGGACCAAGGTCAGAAGCTCTCCTCAATGAATTTTCTAAAATTCAGGTTTACATTTTTCATTCATTCATAATATAGATTTAACACTTTATCCATCGGAAGCCTATTAAAACTGGATCGTAGACTATCCAAATTTATGAAATAATCGCTGGTAGATAATGTGTTAACTTAGAAATTGCATTCACTGACATAGTACTGTTGCAAAACGTTACAGCAAGTGGGCTCGATCCAATACTTTGCAGATTATCAGAGATCTGTTGGGAATTACTTAGCAGATATCGATGGAAATGTTTTCTTGGACATGTTTATGCAAATTTCCACGCTTCCTCTCGGATATAACCACCGATCGATCTTGAGTGCTTTATCGTGTGCAGGGAATCATGTAAATTCAGTAGAAAATTGTTCTATTCATTTTAGCGATCGTGCAGACATTAACATAATATAAATTTTTAGCGGATTATGGCAAATAGACCAGCATTAGGACTGTTTCCCGGCTTAGAGTGGCCATGTAAACTTCAAGATACTTTGCTTCAGCCATGTGTAAGACATTCCCAACAAGATAGCAGAGTAATGATACTTTAGAAATAATAGCGTCTCATGCATGTAATTTCATTAGGTAGCTCCAAGGGGATTACCATGCATTTTTACAACCACGTGCGGCGCTTGTGCAAACGAGCATGCAATACAAGCTGCATTTGTAAAATATGGGGAGAGACTCCGTCGAGGAGGAAGCTTCACAAACGAAGAAAAGAAAAGTGCTCCCTTCAACGATCCACCCGGTTGTCCTGAATTGTCCATTTTATCTTTTGAAGGTACTTTCAAGTAATGTATTAGGTGTCCTGCTAACTCTGTTACGTAAATGCAGAAAGATCCTTGCGACAAAGTTGGTAGGACACTCTGTATCGCAGTACGTAATATTATAAATTGATAAAATGAATAATAACTAGGAGGATATCATGGTAGAACTTTCGCCGCACTGGCATTGACACACCATAAGTATATAACGAAAGTCGACATACCTTCTCTTCCATGGCCAATAGCGCCTTTTCCACGGTACTCGTATCCGCTATGCGAATATGAGGAGGAAAATAAGAAAAAGGATACGAAGTGCTTGCAAGAAGTATATTTAACATCTACGCGTTTTAGAGCAACGTAGCTGTTAAAGTTAGTAAAGTTTACATCCGTGTTGTGTTTACAAGGTAGAGCAGTTGATAGAACAATATGACAAGTCAGCGCCGGTAGCTGGTATTATAGTGGAAGCGATACAATGCGAGGGAGGAGATAGGCATGCTTCGCCCGATTTCTTTCATTGTTTGCAGGGCATCGCTAAAAAGGTAATATCCGACTTGAATTTTCACCATGCAGAGATTGTGATGGACATTTCGATTTTATAGAAGGGCATTCCCTTAATAATAGATGAGATACAGACAGGAGGGGGTGCGACAGGAAGAATGTGGGCTCACGAGTATTTTGAATTGGCCACACCCCCCGACATTGTTACCTTTAGTAACAAAATGCAAGCAAGTGGCTTCTATCATTCTTCCGAATACATGTAACGTATTATTTATTATAGAATATACTGGATATAGAATATTTTTCCTTGAATATCTTCTGTTCTTTTAGACCTCTACGTCCATATAGGATTTTTAATACTTGGATGGGCGATCCAACTAAAATATTAATATTAGAAGCGGTACTGCAAACTATCGAGACGGAAGATTTGTTAACACACGTTTGCCACGTCGGTAATTATCTGCTTTGTCAGTTAAATACGCTGCAACAAGAATTCCCGCAAGTTATAAGCGCTGTTAGAGGCAGAGGTTTTATAATTGCATTCGACCTGGCATGTAGAAACGTGAAAAATAAATTGCTGCATCAAATACGTTGCAAAGGTAAAAGAAACTGTTGGGAATGCATATTTTAAGATATTAGCAATTTGATAATCATCCTAATCGTTTACACGATGTATTTATATCGATACAAGGCATTCAGCTCGGAGATTGTGGGACCAGATCGATTCGATTAAGACCAGCCTTGATTTTCGGAGAGTATCATGCCGACATCTTTTTAGACAATCTTCGTTGCTGTCTACAAGAACTCTCGGAAAGCTGATACAATTGTAGGTGATATTTTAGATTTTTATTGTCCCGTGTATTTATCAAATATACATATATAAATGAAATCAGATTAATTTCGTTGTACGTCATTGCTTAGAATTATAAGTATAAATTATAAATATAATTAGAAAAGGAGTGTACCGAGGCTACAAATAGCAGTCCTGATTAACAAGAATCATTAATAAAATGGATTTTGCAATCTCCAATTGCATTTTCCGAATACAATCAATATCGCACAACACAATCGATATAGCATCTAAGAAAATTCAAATGTCGCGGGTTCGGTTGCTTCACCGAACTAGGACTAAGCGGCACAAAACAAACACAGACGTGTTTCGTCTGTGAACCGGTTTTATCCTGCGACTGGTTTGTGCATTTTCGGCAGTGCATATCGATAAGACAGATTCGCAAACAGAAAATCCCATTGCATAAAGTGGTCTGTACTGAATTCTAAATCTGTGACGGTCAGTGACGGTTGAGATATTGTTGGCTTGTATACAAAAGAGATCGATATCAGCATGGTAGTAAAGGAGCGGCTCCGTTCGGCTTGATTAGAGCTCAAGATTATTATGGCTGAGAATTTTCATTACATAACGGGAAAGTGCATTTCCATCGAAGTGCATTTTTCGCGACGTTCAGTAGCATCGTGAGCAACGGCGAAGGCTGGACGGAAAACTCGACTCGGCGTATCGGGTGCAAGCTGCATCAAAACGCAACGATAGCGAGTCGAAAACGGAGACAGGTTTACGTGCGGTTGTAACACAACAATTGCAATCGCAGTCTTAACCGTGGCACGCTGAAGCGTAAACAGTCACCATGGCAAAGTACGAAGATATTGCGTAATGCCTAGCCTTATCTAATTATAATATAGCAGCGTAGAAGGCGCATCACTAATTCAATGATAATGTTTTGTTTACTATGCCATGCTGCACATTCAATTCAATCACTGTTACGCTTAATCCACCGGTCGTTCTTTTTACAGCGGCATGTCACTTTTTAAATCCTTGATTTTTGTTAAAGAAAATGCTGATTTTAAGTTGGTGTGAGTTCGTTAACCGTTTATCAACAGATATTCGTACACTTTATCCACCCCCTCTCCTCCCTCGTAATATTTCAATATAATATACGTATTTGTTAAAGAACATTTACTCGTAGACCTCCGCTGTAGATTCACTTATCATTTCCTCAAAGACTTTTCTTAATCTTTTTACACGTATAGATGTACACGGTGGACTCCCGTATAACGCGACCAGAAACTTGTTTAAAAAAACTGTATCTATGTATATACGCTATACACAGTAATGTTAAACAATTTTTACATCGTGTTATATGAGAGTCTACTGTACGTAATTGTAGATTATCTTTGTACAGAATACTTACGTATAAGAATTATTTAATTTTGTTTCTGTATTTGTTAGATCGTATCCTATTTGTACAGCGTTCGCCTTTAGATACTAATCGATATATTGTATCTGTATTTAGCGCTGGCAATTTCTTAATTGTAATATCTTTACTTACATCTATAAAACTAATTGGACGTACTTCAGATAAGCGTAAAATACTACTTTCGAGGAGCAATATCTGTGCGATACAGCAGAATCTTTATGTTGTTCTCATATTTAATGTATTAGTAACAATATTCCTCAATTAATTATCCAAACTTTCAAGTAGAGGTCTACTTTAAGCGAAAGCTATTCAAACGTCGCAACACATTCTTATCCTAAACACGTTTAATTGTATTGCGTTAAGTGTGTTACCATATGTGGCAGAACTTTCGAATGACGTATTCGGGGCTCTAATCTTATCTTATTTATTTTGTTATCGGTTATTGGGGCTAATCAGTAGCCCGGCAGCTACTTCTTTAGTTACAAATGTTTACTACCTAGACCTATCCATGTATCCAAATCGGAGCAAGCGTAACGGACATTAATATTGTATCTATGATTTGCTAAAAAATGAACGATAATGTAGTTTTACAATTGTGCATAGGATTTTTTTATCGATTACATCAGGGTAAGCTAGTTTACTCGTAATTTGTTATTGTTGCCCATATTTTGAACACAGTAGAAAGACTACAAAGATAATAAATTGTACAGAGACGATTACAAAACAGTTTGTTTTTCTTTTTAGAGAGATGATGATAGTATTTGTTTATGACACTGCGAGGTGTTGTAAAGAAGACGATGATCCTGCAGAGGCAGTTATGTACTTCCATCCAGCATGGGTATCTCTTACCCAAAGGCTAGCTTTAGCAGGTCAATTAATGGCTGTTAATCAGTTTCTTACGATTTCGTTCTCTGCTCCGAAATCGATCACGCTACAGGGTGGAAAATTTGTATTGAGAAAGTTTGGACAGTACATTCTTGTGAGTGTATAACGATTATATTTTATTTATCATTTGATAACGCTAGAAATAGTATTGTACAAAGGATTTGCATGCCACGACTTTATAGTAGCCGTTATCTGCTATAAATATGTACTACAAATTATCAGTTTACTCCGAATGAACATATAGCAAGATCATTTTATGGCTGAATGCCGTGCATCTCAGCATGAATTAACATTTGGTATGTATATATGATCGTCTATTATTTTGTAGGCAGTGGGAACTGATAGGAATATTCACGATTGGATATTAGAGAGGCGTGCGAACACGTTAGAATCGTTATTAAAATTTTTTCATTGCGATCTTAATAAGATATTAGAATCGTTTAACAACGATAGAAACAAATTCACAGAGAAACTGTATCAAATGTTTGAAACTTATTTGCCAATACTTCAACATAGTGCCAATCTTTTTTCCAACATACCTATTATCAAACTTCCAAAGGTTAGTGCATGGCATTCTTTTTATTATGTTCTTTAAGTGTATATAAATGATTTAATTAATCGCTCTTTGTTTCCCTACATATATATATGTATATATATATATATTGTATCGATGCTAATTTCAAATTTTTCTCAGAGTGCTAGTAACATATTTTTAGAAGCGATCGAAGTATTACAATATTGTCAAGAAACTAATGGTGTTGTGGGTGGTGCGGTCTTCTACAACAACAAGTGAGTTATATCAAATTACAAATCACTCGTCCATGATTTATAATTAATTATTCATTTTCATTTACTAATGTTTTAGGATAGTTGCTACTCAATTAAGCGCAGACTTGACCAAACAAATCGTTATAACCGATCCATATAGAATAAAGGTATATTCAAATTGCGTTGTTCTAGTGTTTTGCATTGAAATATATAATATTAACAAATATCCTTTCTTCCCCAGGCCCCAGCAGAAAGAGTATCAACGGAATTTCACCTACCTGTTGGAGTGCAGTTACTGAGAGTGTACATAGAACAGAAACAGTTTGCAAAGCTTATGCAGGAGGCAAATAATGAACGTTATTACAGTTCTTATTTCGACTCTGTCATGAAGAAAATGATACAGAGGAAGGTAAAGCTACAACCGTTTGCGCGATTTTTTTCCGAGAAACTATTGAATCTTTCGTATTGGGATTTCGAATAAAAAAAGTCAAAATTCCACAAGTTAGGTATATATATTTTTCAGAGCATGTCGAAGACCAGTAAAGAGCTGCCCCTATCTGGAATGAAGCGCGACACTTCTCGTATTTTCACCGTACCTGAAGAAGGAGAACTGGACTCTTCGCAGTACAACGACAACAACCACTACATACCCTCCGTTCCGCTTACCGCTTACAATTCACCGGTGAAACGTAAACAGGAAAGCAAATCAGACCGTCCGAAGTGCGTGAATCCTCTGACTCCGAGCGTTTGCTCTACACCCTTGAAAGATGTAAATAGAGTTCTGCACGGTAACGTTATGCTGATATGCAACACGAACGAGGATGCCAACGCGGAGACAGCGGAAGAGGAGAAGGAAGAGATCAAAACAAACGTGGACGACATACCGGATGTCGTGAAAGAGGCGCTCAGGTGTAAACGCTTGAACAAATTGAGAAACGTCCCGCCGAAGAAGAAGGTGATCAAAAGAAGAGAATTTACTAAGAGGAGCTTGAGTATGCACGATTTAGAGTCCGTAAATTTGTATCGCAATAGAATATCGGTTAGAACGTACGGATTAGGTTTGCCGCAGCTGAAGGAAAGCATATCACCCGAGACATCTCCACAGAATAAACCGGCGTACAAGAAGCAATATCACACGATCACCGATCCTTGTTATCCGGTGTTTCGCGGCGACGGACTGCCGGTATCGATGTCGTTATACGAACAATACATATCCACCCATTACGAGGAGCTCACAGATGATAGCAGCAACGCGATTAATCGCAACGACTTCTTAGCCAGTTTGAATAATAATTGTCACGTTCAGAACGTGAGAAACGACTGTGATACCGCGAGTGAAGACAATTTAGAGAAGTTGAATAGTTCCCGGGATATCAAATTGGATAATAAAACGAAGCAGGAGACTTATCGTAGATCAATGAGCCTGCCGTTGAAACCGTTGAACATCACCGAGAACGACGACAGGCGAAAGTCAACGTCCGAATGCGGCAACACGTACGACTTTCTTCAAAAGAAGAAATTGGACGGGTTGCAGTTGACACCGTTGATGTCGAAGCTCAGCTTGCTCGCTGATGAAAGGACCAGCGGGTTCTGCAGCAGGGAAACCACTCCCAGCGAATTTCGCGATTTATCGGGATTCTCCACGGCAACGAACCAAATGATCAAACAGAAATTAGAGGCAGTCAATAAAGAGATAGGCAGCGACGGGGAAGACGAGCTTGAGGAGGACTGGGTCATCACGTCCAAGGATGAAGTTTGCCTCGAGGCGTCCGAACTGTTTCTCTGCGGCCATCAGAACATGGTGCTGGTGCTGTTGATGGAAAGCGGGACTGCTAATAATCCCGATCTTATACACACTCTCGTGAGTATAATCTCTTTTATAATTACTGGCAAACGGATTGATTCACGAATCGGACGCCGCGATATTTG
Source organism: Lasioglossum marginatum (assembly GCA_028455795.1). NCBI lineage: Eukaryota > Metazoa > Arthropoda > Insecta > Hymenoptera > Halictidae > Lasioglossum > Lasioglossum marginatum. The sequence goes on along the minus strand of CM052264.1, from coordinate 6,692,156 downwards.
TGATCACTAGACTGCGGATTTTATGCATTTATGAGAAAAATGGGAGGACGTGATTTAAAACAGTGAAAATATTAAAACAATTTAAGAACGTCCATGTTATTTGCAGTTTATTAAAATCGTTAAAAATGTAAAGAATTTTGTACATGGTTCCAGTGTCTCGTAATCGACGAAGAAAATTTTTATTTTGCATAAAGATCCGCAGTCTAGTGATCACCTCGTGTACAATGTACAGTGTAAATAGTAATTCGTATCTGGTTTGAATTTTGATCTAACAATGCGCGTATTGCAGTGGCATACCTGTGTGAGTGCATTAGGGAAATTGGAGACGAGACTGCAGCAATGCTTAGAGCCTCTACCATCGAACGAAAACAAAGAGCTGTATAGTATTTTAAATATTGATAGTCAATGGGATACGATCAATCGTTCCGGACTATGGGGAGTCACCGAACTGGATATCGTGTCCTGCCTTCACGATAGATTTTCTCGTGCTAGTAATCTCACGGACATCATTGTTAGGTAATACTTTTAGTTATTAGAGAATATAATTGAATTAGTATATTTGCATATATCGGCTTTAACTTGCTTTGGTAGATATACCCGCATCTTTTTGCTCGGTTCGAGAAACATATGTACAATGTCCGTTGCCGAAAGAATTCTTAGAGCGAAAAGATGTAGTATAAAATACGATATATGTATATATTTTTTTTCTTTAAATTTTTCTGCTATCTTAATTCTTTGACAAAACGTTCTTCATAGTGACGTTTTGATAAGCATGGTAAAAATTGCATATGTTTTTTATTAATCAACTAGAACGGAAGATACGGTTGTTTATGGTAACCAGTGCGGGAATATAGAGGTATTTTACCAACAAGCAGTGGCACCAAATACCTCCGGAGGACTTCCAACTCCTGCGGATTTAATGGGAATTGTGTCTCTAAAAGCAAAACGTAGGCTGGAAAGAGATCATGGGATTGTTCTACTATAAATCAAATTTCAATTGTCCGAGCGAGAAATGCTTCCGCTGTAATGCCGTTCGCAATTTCATTGTTTGACCACTTTTTGATCACTCTGTTCGTTACATTCCGTGGCATGCCAAATTAATGATATTAGATCATATTTTGTATATATTTTTCTTGCATATAGAATAGTTACGTCGCGATGTTTTTAATAGCATTGATTGAGAGACATTCTCTTTACCTTGTCACTCGATAACGCAAGGGCATTGAAGGCGAGAATGGGATCCTTTAATTAGTGGCCAGCATGTATCAGTAGTCGAATTCTTCTTACTAATAGCAGTAACACGTTTGAATAATCACGTATAACGTCGTGTATACACTCGAATATGTATATGCAGATAGTATTATATTTATTTAGCATGCGTACCGCGTTCTCGGTAAGAAACGATCAGTTCAAAGTTTCATATCTTTCCAAATTCAGAAGCCAAACACTTTCCATTCGTTTAATCAACTAAGGGACTACTTTTACGACAGAAAGAAAAAAGATGTTGTACGTAAACGATGTTGATAGAAACGTAATTACTGAATTTTCTACATGTATTTTTGTAATTCAAATTCGCACCGTACCGATCATAATTAATTTAAGAATTGGCTATAATGTCGAGAACTTTTTATATCGCTCATGTGTATCAACCATGCATAATAAAACCGGTATTAAGCCATCGATATTTTCTCGGACACGATAAGTCATGTATTTTAATACGAGGTGTTAAATGTGTTTTAGTAGAGACATTTGTTTAACTCAGTTTACGTTTTCTTTGATTGCAGTATAATGAAAGGTTGACAAATTTTTATGCATTTCAAAAAATTAAAAAAATGATCATTCTGTATTCGGAGTACAACGATTTTTATTATGTACGGTTTTCGAAACGTATTAGTTTACTTAAAGTCACAATAGTAATCGCATGACACGAAAAATATCTTTCCGAAATCTAAGCTTTCTGTGTCTTAGAAAACAAAGAAAATCCTAGTATTCTACTGCTACGTCCAAATTAAGTGATAATTAGTGTTAATAATTTATTTATGTATTTATACATCATGTTATCGTGAGTAAAGATTTTTAATACAAGTAGATATAAGATAATTAATATTGTTTACTGTTTGACTTAATGATTCTGTGTTGTATAAATGAATTCATGTTGTATGTATTAAAGGTATAATGAATTATTTGTATATATAAATATAATATAAGAAGCATCCGATAATTTATTTATATAATTTACGTGAAATAACGAATTAACTTTTTGTTAGTGTGGCTAACAAGTTAAATCTTACTGTTAAAAGAGGAAAAGATACATCATAAAATAGCGCGTGCAATTCTGTCATGTATTATTCTTAAGCTATTTGTTCACGTTCGATATTTTTGACTCTTTTGTTATGTACTTACAATTGTTACTTTTATGTTTGTACCAATATACATTGTTCGCATATTTAATCCATCTCGCTTATATCGTTTCTTCAACAATTCGATCTAGTCATCTGTATGTACATTACCATAAACAAACATTCCGATTTTGTATTGCTTAGCAATCGTCGGAAATCAAACATTTCTTTGCGAATCAATTAATAAACTTCAGGCTAACATAGGCGGAATATGAAAATTTATTATAACGATAACGCAAAGTTAATGTTAATAATTCTTTTATATCGACAGATAGGGTGGAATGTATATGTTATACTTGACTATGTTATGTTACTGTAAGATTTCTACCGTTTCTTAATTTTTTGTTAAATTGCCATCATTACATGAAATAAAAAGAATTGTTTGAACGCCACATATTTTCATTCTTTTCGAGCAAGAGCTGTGTATGTATTTGCCACGGATACTTTGAATGTTGTGTACGAGTTTATCGCGAATACTTTGAATATTGTGTATCCTGAAATCATTGAATTTTTTATTCTCTCTTTGGCCTCGATGAAAATGAATCGGGCCAAGCCCCCTGGTTTAACAGGTTGCTAAACATGTTTACGCGCCGCGTGATCCTTTTTATGTTAATCTATATATTAATAAAACACGCCTTCAAACAGGAATCGAACCGCGCGCTGACGCATATCCAATCGTGTTTCGTCATTTTGAACGGCAAGACGGCGAGCCTCCTCAAGTGGAAAATTTTACCCTAATCGAATCGTTTGTTTCTACAAACGTAAAATGGCGTTAAATGCAAAATACCGTTAGCAGATATTTTCAATATTCTAACAATCTTAATATTATACGAAACACAATGAATGTGAAATCCATACAACATGCGACAAGGGGAATAATAAATACATACAAATATTGTTAATATTCGTTTAACTGTAAATAAATGGATAGGGAATTTTTATTTGACAATCAGCGGAGCATTTACATTTTCATTTGTCGTTTCATACGGAGCAATAATTAATGTCGCGCCTTCCAATTTGAATAATTAACGTTGAGCGTGATCATTTCAGAGGCGAGACTTCGTCAGGATATCAGGTCGTGATCAGCTCGTGTAACGAGCGTGATTTACGATTCGTATTTCTAGAAGAATGCGACGCAAACAAGCCTCCGCGATCGACCAATCACCGTTCAGGATACCGATCACCGATTTCGACGCGCGTATATTTAAGCAAGGTACATTCTGCGATTAGAATGACTTCGAAGCAATCGGCACGAGAATCGGTATCGCACTTTTCACGGGTAAACAATGGTAAGGACACTGTATAAATTATAAGTATGGATTGTTTTTTTTTTATTAAAAAAATTATAATAAAATTTTACATTTAATCCCGCTTTCTTAAGAATTTAAATATTTTCCACTTTTCACTTGTATCTTAACATCTAGCTTTGTGTAATCTCTTCTTTATCTTTCAGACTACGTATACGGACAAAGGCCAGAAGGTGAGTGAAATTACTATAGAGACAAGCATGAAATGTTCATCAAGCCTTATTCGTTAATTAAACTATAAAATTGTAGCCTTTGGGAGGGAAGTTTCTGTCTTTCGACCATGTCACGTTTTGGGTCGGAAATGCGAAACAGGTAATTGGAATGGCCCTGATGTTAAGAAAATACTTTTATGCGATTGTTTCATTAATTCTATTTATTGCTATAGGCAGCTGGTTATTATTGCTCTAGGATGGGTTTTGCACCTTTGTGTTACCGTGGTTTGGAAACTGGCTCGAGAGAAATAGCATCGCATGCTGTTAAACAAAATAAGGTACACCAAGTTAACTTTAATCTCAGACCTTGAAATATATTTTTAGTAAAATAAATCGATTAGAATTTCAAATGTTACTTTCAGATTATCTTTGTGTTTGAATCAGCATACAAGCCCGATAATGGGGAAATAGGGCGTCACGTTTTACGACACGGCGATGGTGTTCGCGATATTGCTTTCAACGTCGAAGACATTGATACGATTGTAAAGGTACGTGATATTTAAATGAGTAATTATTAGAACAAACATCAAATTTCGAATTTCGTAGATTGCCAAGGAGAGGGGAGCGAAAATCATAAGGGATGTATGGGAGGAGAAGGACGAACACGGTGTTGTAAAGTTCGCCACTATAAAAACTGTAAGTCTGTTAGGTATTACCAAAAAGAAATAGATTAAGTAAAAGCAATATTTGAATGAGTATTATCTGTCAGTATGGGGACACGCATCATACGCTCGTAGACAGATCAAAGTATAAAGGATTCTTCTTGCCTGGGTTTCAACGACTGCCAGAAGATAAATCTATAAAAAATTTGTAAGTCGTATGAAACAAAAAAAGTCATATAATAAATCGTATTTTTCTAAACTGCGCTGATCCCATAAAAATTTATTTGTTTAGGCCAAAAGTTGGATTAAATTTTGTGGATCATATTGTTGGCAATCAACCGGATAAACAAATGGAACCTGTTGCAAAATGGTAGACTAGATAATTTAGAAATCGAAAGTTACTGAATGAAAATAATAAAAAAGCGAACTGTTTTTTTGTACAAATTTTGGTTTATTTTAGGTACGAGGAATGTTTACAGTTTCATAGATTTTGGTCGGTAGACGATACTCAGTTACATACAGAATTCTCTGCTTTACGTTCTATCGTTATGACTAACTGGGAAGAAACTGTAAAAATGCCTATCAACGAACCAGCTGTTGGCAAGAAACGTTCTCAAATACAAGAGTACGTTGAGTATTATGGAGGAGCGGGTGTACAACACATCGCTCTGAACACAGATAATATAATTCAAGCTGTAAGTAAATATAACAACAACGATTTCCTTTCGAGAAGATTCATTTCTGACGTTACACGCTTTCATTGTATTCCAGATACAAAATTTGCAAGCTAGAGGTATGGAATTTCTAGACGTGCCAGACTCTTACTACGATATGTTAAGAAGTCGTTTGAAATCTAGCGGAGTGAAAATTTTGGAAGATCTTAACACGCTTCAGGTATAAGAACAAACAATTCTACACAATTTATACATTTAACGAAACCTAGTTAACAGTTAAATATTATGATTCCAGAAACTAAGAATTTTAATCGATTACGACGAGGATGGATATCTTCTGCAAATATTCACGAAAAATATGCAGGACAGACCAACACTTTTTATAGAAGTCATTCAAAGACGTAATCATAATGTAAGTATTATAGTAATGGGAGCTCTTACGAATCGAGTATCTAAGTACTCAGGGTACTCGTAGCCTTGAATCGAAACTTGAATTTGAGTACTCGAGTATTCGAACTCGCGACACTGCGATCTAATTTAAACGAACGTTCAAGTACTCAAGTTCGGATACTCGTAGATTGGAGCAATAGTGAAAGCCCTAGTAGTAACTGTGTAATCATTTCTATTCAAGAATATAAATGACTCTGTTTCGTTTATGCTATAGGGATTTGGAGCTGGAAACTTCCAAGCTTTGTTCGAAGCTATAGAAACGGAGCAAGCTAGACGCGGCAACTTGTAAAATCCTAATTAAGACTAAATATTAATATATACAGGTATGTTGCACTTGAGAAATTTATATAATAAAGATTTTATTATAAACATAATAAAGAAACAATGTTCATTATTCTTACTTTTATGTTATAATCTTTTTAATGATGCACATTGGAGAATGGAGACTAACAGTACATTAATTCCAGATGTTGTATTTAATGGCCAATATCTATTTTACAAAAATACACACAGCATGGTAGTGTAAAATATGTAACATTTCAATTTGAAGCGTAATAATCGACCATTAAAATCAAACATTATATAATATTATATTTCCATTGTGTCGTGACATCGTATTATAAAAATGTAATATCAACGATAGGCATATCTGTGAATTACGGAACTTAGTAAAGCAAAGCGACTGTTAAACTGTGTCTATTTTTAATGATTCTCTCTTTCTGTGGCCAAGGATATAAGTGAATATTCTTTTGTATAAAAAACTGTAGTATCTAGAAAGAATGGGATAATATGCGGTGACAAAGGATATTAATGATAAAGTAGCTCACTTATCCCAATTTCTGGAGATTTCCATGGCTCAGATAACTGTCTGCCATTAATCATGAATCTGTGCATAGTTTTCTTCATGCAGTATCATGAATGCCAAGGCGAAAGATGTCATGTTGACAGAAGAACGAGTTCCCCAGTGGCTTCAGCACAAAGATTTGCGAGAAGGCATGTGGTGGGTCTTCGTCTGCCTGTAATGCAAATAAAAATACCATAAGCAGAAATTGTAAAACAATATTTTCTCTCTAAAAGATTAATTACACAAATCAATCGGTTATAACGGTGGATTAATGCAGATATAGGAATCGAATATTTTACAAGAGAATATTCTTTGAATATTTTCACACGTGATGAGCGACACACAAAAGAACTATTTTAATGTCAGTATTAAGCGTCTTATATTTCACAAAAATCTATAATTAGTTTGTTATAATATCAATGAGTTGATGGACAATCATGCAAGAATTGTGCACACATTGCACGAATGTAATGAAAATAAGAAAATTACATGCTACAATGGTAAGCGACTTACCAGAACATAAAATCGAGAAGAATTCTACATTTCCGAGTCTGTCGCTAGATACTTACTTTTTCCATTAACACTCTCTTAATTTACATAAAAGGATTCGTTATATTGTTCTCTGAATTTTTTGTTCAACAGAAAATATATTCCTGTTAGTTCAGTAATTTAAAGTTTTCCATTACTTTATATTCGTCAAATTATATTTTACTAGATATCAATGAACTAAAATACGTATTAAGAAAATCATAAAATTTCATCGAATTCAAATAATCTTGATAAGATTGTTTCTACGGGTGATGCAACGCTATTAATGGAAGTGATATGGTCGTCAAGTGCAAAATTTTTATTCTAATGCTAACTTTAGTGATCAAATTATTTTACAGCACATACAAAAGCAACATAGCATTAATATACACGTTTGGGTAAGAGTTAACAAGCAAGCATACTCTGGCAAACACGAAGCTAGTTTAGAGAGTAATTAGTATTAGCTTGCCTGTACTGGTACAAAGATCAACCGAAGATCGGTACCCGACGCCTAAACCGTGTCGTGCAGCGCAAGTCTGAAGATGTCATGCTGCACGTAAAAGCTGGTGCCAATTGGCTTCAGGACAAATGTCTGGATGTATGCATGGGGCTGATCCTCATCAGTCTGCCCAATCATCAACAATCACTGACTGAATTTTCTTATTTCATCTTCTTTGCGGAGGTAGGTATATAGAGAGATTGTTGCCGGACATTAGTCATAGCTCAATCTCTGTCTTCGTATGGCAGCACAAAAAATGTAAGGCAGTACAGTACACATTTGTGTAGCGTGTCCAGCCGATAGAATATAATGTATAGACAAACAAAGTACTTAACGACAAAGAGACATCGATACCGAGTTAAGTTACTTTCTTTACCCAAAAAATTGCGAGGGTGATTCAATAACAACTGAATTACTCTCATATATTGTTCTTGGTATAATATAAAGATGGTAATAAAAAATTAAATTACTGAACCAATTGGAATAAGAATTTTGCACATTACGGATACTTAATATTTTATACGTTGCAAAATTTTCATCGTTTATTTTAAAAACCCTTGTAACTTTCGATCGTATGAAATTTGCAACACCTCGACGTTCATTTTATCATGACATATATAAAAAAGTATAAGCTATAGAGATTACTCGATAGTTTCATTTGGTTTGATGACAACGCAACAGATGCGGTTTCTTTTATATTACTTATACAAGAAATATAATACAATCGTTCCTTACCTGCAACCTTCCTAAAACATTAATGAGTACACCGCCATCGAACATTGGTTGCGAATCAATCGCAGTAATTATCCGATTAATTTTTTGAAACGATAAACTCTGAAAATCGAAAATGTCACTAACATCACGAAAACATGAAGTAACATATATATTAAATCTCATAACTTGCATAATAAATGGGGATATTTGCCAATTTGATTGTTCAATTATATGACATGTACGAAAAAAGGAAAATCAGACTGACTGACGCAGGATAGCAATGACAGAATGAAATATAATAAATTTCTGTTGTCACAGGCAATACTTACAGTTAATTTTTCCATGATTTTAATAGCACCCTGTATTTGCAAACCTTCAAATGTCATGAAGGACGACTCGGTCTATGAATGGAACATCGTGTAAATACTATGAAAAAGTTTACGCCGGTCGAATGAAAAAGATTGCGGACAGTTAGTACTTACATTGTACATGTTTATTAAATTCGCTCTTTGTGCGGGATCGTCGAACAGTGCATAATACTGTTGTACGAAACCCTTTCCGATGACTTCATATTGGGGATTTAATGCCATTACGGTAACTTGTTACAATTCACGCCCACTATCCGACACCGGCACTATCAGTCTTGTTCAGCGATTTGATCGTTCGGTACTTTCGTCTTTTATAAAAATCCTACAATAAATGTACAATGATGCCTATTAACATCCCTCGTGTAAGATATGAGCGAGCAGGAAGCTACTTATGCCGACCAATCATTTCGATGTATCGAGGAAACCATCGGATTATTCTCGAACTCTCGAAAAGTTTAGATATTTGGCAACGTTTATATGCGTATATTCGCACCGCTAACAAGAATTCACCGTTTCAATAACCAAGCTCGATTAAGATTAATTGCTCGTTCGTAAATCGTACGATGTGATTGCACGTAATTTTATCGAAATTTTTCGCATGTATATCGACGGGCAATACCAGCTTCGACGAAATTCTCTATCAGGAAATAATTTGCGAACGTCGTTTAAACGATGACATTCGATTGGTTGAACGTCTACGCCGGATGCCGACCGACGCGACATCTATAGATCGATTCCCGAACGTCGGACAGTTCACGGGACGAAAGTGAGGTTAACTTCCTTTTTTCCGGTGTGAAAAGCCGTGAGGTGTGTAGCACTTGTCACCGTAGAAAGTAATCCAAAAACATCGGAAAATTGGATGATAATCGTTTCGAGCGAATGCCATCGTTTTGAACAGTGTTTATTCCGATCTTTTTGGTATACCAAGTATTTTTTCGTATTTTTATATTCGTATTATATATGTGTACAACAATAACGATTTCGACTTTTGTTTGTATTCGATCCGTTCAATGTGGAATGCATGCTCGAAAATGTACACATTAGGAAAAACATTAGTTTCACAGAATGTCGTGTTGAATTTCGAAAAAATGTGGATCATGTGTGGCTCGTGTATGAGGTTATGTGATACGTTTAAACACAATGTTTACAAGTATCGACGTGACGCGCACGTCTTATTGTATCACGAGTAGTACATGTTCTTTCTAGAAAAACCATGTATAATTATAGGTTTCTATCGCAGACGTTGTTGTCCAGCAATTTCTAAGTTAACAAAATTTTTTTCATTTTTGTTCCAGCACATATCTTCAAGATGGTGAAGATTATGAAAACAGGGAAAGTCGTGTTGGTCCTCAGTGGCCGATACGCTGGAAGAAAAGCCATTGTAATGCGCAATTTCGATGATGGTACTACAGAGAAGCAGTACGGACATGCTTTGGTAGCAGGAATTGACCGATATCCACGTAAAGTACACAAAAGGATGGGCAAAGCGAAGCTTCACAAACGTTCCAAAATCAAGCCTTTCGTGAAGGTAAATTTTGGAGTCGCCAACTTTCTATATGCTTTAATAAACATTTTTATAATCCTTTTCCTATGTATCGTTCCAGATTTTAAATTACAACCATTTGATGCCGACAAGATACACCGTGGACTTGCAATGGGACAAAGTGACTACGAAAGATCTTAAGGACCCGATGAAGAGGAAGAAGGTCCGGTTCCAGACACGTGTTAAGTTTGAAGAAAAGTAAGTGCCAATCTGTTTTGAAACGTACTCGAACAATTTTTAATAGACTAGTAGGTGTTTAATACAATAAGTGGTGGATAAATAATAAATGTTTGTTTGCAGGTATAAATCTGGTAAAAACAAATGGTTCTTCCAAAAATTACGATTCTAATTTTAAATAAATATAAAACATACAAATACTTCGAGTGTGATATTTTTTAATCATCCTGGATAATCAAGCACGATGTTAATTTATTACTCATTCGCAATATTTATACATTAAGGAGGTTTTTTTTCTTGTATATCATTGAAAATACTATATCTGAAAAGTAGATCGATTTTATGAAACCATGATAAAAAATACGTTAGAATTGCAATATATAATTTTTTTACATTGAACTAGCAGCAATTTAAAAAGCACTAGGAAATATATAATTTAATAAATATTGTATTAAAAAAGTTTTCAGTGTTGTAGTCTATAATGAATTCTCATTACTACAAATTATCACTTGCTAATTTTTTTAATACGTTCATCTAGCGCTTCTATATTATTTTTTATAATTTCTAAGTTGGACGCAAAACTTTCTTGCACTCCTTTCAGAAGAGATTTGTTGCTCTCCAAGTCGGATGTGATTTGTAATTGCAGCTCGTCTAGACGCGTCAGAGATTTACTGAATTCCGCAGCTGGAAAAAAAACCATTAAAAGTTCATTACAAATCGTAATAAATATTCGAGTACGAGCAGAGCATATTTAATGTATATACACACCTTGCTGATGAATTGTATTTAAAGCCAACATTCGATTCACAGTTTGCGGTAAGATTTGTGACATTGTCTCAGTTTGTTTCATGATTTCGTACATTTCTGATATCTGAAAGAGATTTTGATACATATTTTTTCCGAATACACTTTTACTATCTTCCTTATAAACGATGTATCCACAAGTAAAAGTTTACCTTTTGTTCCTGCTCTGTATCTAGTGCTAACGCAGCCTTTTTTTGCGCGATATTGTCCATTCTGTGAATTACAGAAGCCAATCGATTTTCAATGATATCTAGTTGGAATGTATCTAATAATGCAGCTTTTGCTCCTAATTGTTGAACAGCTTCCATTACTCCTTGGCATTTGAGATTCTGACAAATCATTTTCATTATTCAGCTATTATTCATTGAGATTAATATAATTGCAATATTAAATAGATTTTACCTGTGAAAATTTTGATAGCTTGTCATTGGTTGTGCCGATAATACTTTCTATATTGCAAAGTCTCTGCTCAAGCAGTGCAGTTCTTGCCGCTTCTTGCATTCTTGCTTTTTCTGGGAGGTATGTCATCTGATATTTCAGTACGGCAGGTTCAGCTGTTTTATCAACATTTGTACTCTGTGACTTTGAATCAGATTCAGAGGTAGGAATACTTGTTTGCTTAAATGCTTCTATTTGAGATATTAATTGCCTAAAACATTGATTGGTCAAGAGGAAGTTTGTATTTTTATGGGAATACTGTAAACTGCGGGCTGCCCATCACTGGATTATACGATTCTCGCACAGCTCTAATTATAAGCACTTACTTCAACCTAGTGCCCTGCGGGTCCGACAGAGTCGCAACAAGATCCGTCCCGAGGCATTCTTCTAACTTTAAGCAGTCTAATTGCTTTTCTAAATCCTGTACTTGTGAAATTATATCAACAACAGATTTTACTTCCGTTTCGTCCTTCGCTTTTTGCTATTTGTAAGAACGACAAAAAATATAAAATTACCCTTCTAGCACATTTTTATCTTACAATTAGGTTTATAGTACCTTCACATCATTTATTTCTTCATATAATTCCTTAATCTCGTGCTGTAAACGTTGATATTTTTGAATCGGAGTTTCCTTCTCCCCTTCGCCAGGAAGTTCCCAATCTCCGAATCTGAAATACGTGACACGTTGTAATAGACATAAACGATATGTTTTGAATTATTTATCGAAGGAGATTTACTTGTAGCCTGTCCTTGGTCTAAGTGACACACAGTCTGAGAAATCAACTGTCTCGCTGATAACATGTTTACCTTTAAATTTATTAAATGCCTCTGTAGCACTAATGTGAATTTTTTGTATAATATCGGTTTCGTCCTACAAGCAAGAGTATTAACAAAGTAATAAGGGTATTAACAAAGAAAATAATGTTGAACACTATACCTCGGAGTACAGTTGAAATTGTTCAGATTCTGGTAAGTCAGTTGTCTCGTACACATCTACTTGATCGTACGCCTATTTCACAAATCCAGTGTTACAACAATTCGTAAAGAAAACGGAAACAAACATCGCATAAAATCTCATAGACCGCAGGTATATAATATTTTCGTTAATCGCTATTGTATTTCGCATCATGTTTCATATTTAATAACAAGATTATGTAGGTCGACATAGTTTTGACGTAAGTACTTACAATGCCAGGTAAATCGGCATATTTCGGATCAGCCATTATTCACGGTCAAACAAAAAGGTATTGTCAGCTTCGAGACAATTTTACAGAATCCGAGAAACCTCTAGTTTCACCAACCAGGACAGTAGAAGGGATTTCGACAGCAGATAGCAAATTACTAAATGAATTGTCAATTGCCAAGTTTTACGTGTTCGTTTCCATTTACGCGACTATCGCGCTATCTTGCCGTGAGAAACTGCACTATTAGCTTTTTGCTATATATATATTTTTTTTATTTATTAAAGCTGTGGTTGAAATAAAGAAAATTCATCTGGATGAATTGTAATTAATCTACTGTGGCTGTAAAGAAGACAGCTGAGACGTCACAGGTTCAAAAGTGACTTCTACCTGTTCAGAATTATGATTCGGTAGCATTGTCATTCAACCAATAGCAAAATTATGTGTATACCTATGTATAATAACCAATCAGAGTAGACTGTGACAGTACTATAGACTCTAGTGCGAAATCTGCGAACGTCATTGTTCAATTTCACATGACACAGAAAAGGCACGCTTTCCAATATCATTTTTATTCACAATACAATTGTACAATAATACAAGCAACTACGAAATAAAATATGTTACATATCAAGAAGATTCTCGCGTCTCTTTTATAAAATATAAAACGATAAATATGTATCCAGAAGTATAAAATATATTTTTCGTGTGTATATATATATATAATTAATAGAAGTCTTCCTCCGTAGCCTTCGTTCCCGACGTTTGATTTTTGATTTGCTCTTGACTGCTGTACATAGCAGCTACTTGTTGCGCCGAAGTAGCATCCTCGGCGTTTTTATCATCGCGAATACGAATAAATCGAGGGAACCTTAGAGATATGCCCTTTTCCGGATCCACGATACCAAGAGCCGCCCTGTGAGCAGGCGATAGGGACAAGTCTGCGCATTTGATCTCCCAAACTTGGACTGGTTCGAACCAGTGGTCCGGTTCGTGGGACGAATCGTATCTGTAGTACGACTTGGGTTGCGGCACCATGTGCTCCTTCAAGGACTCGGTGTGCTTCTGAAGATCATCTTCGCTGAACCCAGTACCGATCTAAATAAGACAAAAATCATACAAATCCATAAAACTGCATCGCTCGTACGATGCTGTAAGAATCCTTATAATGCTTACCTTGCAGATACTTTGATATTCTTCATTCTCTTTATCGTAACACGCCAAGAGGAATCCTCCATAAGTTCCTGTTCTCTTCCCTTTGCCTATGTATCCACCTATAACAACTACATCTAGCGTGTCTCCGACACCGTCTAAATAGTCTTTCTTCAATTTCAACCAATTTCGAGAACGCTTGGCAATCTCGTACGTTGCATCTCGCTCCAAGGTCTTCACCATGAGGCCCTCGCAATTCCCTTTGACCGATTCGTCTAAGAAACTTTGCACTTCTTCCATCGTAGTAGTGTCCAAGCTCGTTGCAAATTTCCATTCACCGTCCGATTCTTTGAAATTCGCCTTCAACAACTCGCGACGTTTCGCGAAAGGCTCTTTGACCAGCGGTTCTCCGTTCAGATACAACAGGTCGAATATAAACACGCATACTTGTACTTTAATGTCTGCCTCGTTCGCATCCTATGGTATAACACAATTTTAAGTTAATTTCAAGGCTCGGTAGGCTTAATGTTGAGCGCTATACATTTTTTTCGTAATTTTGATTACCTTACGCTTCCTGGTACTAAGTATTTGGAACGGAAGAATCTGTTGTTTCTCGGTGTCCCAAGCAACCGCTTCGCAGTCGAGGATACAGCTTTTAACATCCTCCCCTCTTGTATTCTTGAACCGTCCTATAATATCCGGATATTTCGTTGTGTTGTTTTCTTGATTCCTACTGTATATGCTAATGTCGCCATTCTCAGCAAAGTGAATCTGCAAAGCATGCACACTTGATTACACCTTGCTTTAGATTTTTATAAAATATCGTCAACGATGGAGGAATAAAAACCTGCGCCCTTTCTCCGTCGTACTTCCATTCGCAAGTAAATTTCAATCCCTCAAAACGCGTTAGAACTTCCTGAACACCTTTGGTTGGATGCGCTAACATAGGTTTCATTGGGATACCTGGTGTAATTTTGCACTGCATGCATAATTTTTCAACTCCCTCTTTCAATAAAACAGGAACTATTTTATCATAACTTGGACATTCGCTGAGAAAGGTATTTTTCATTAGTACACGTTCAAAATTGATGCATTGTAGTAAAAGAGAACACTTACCAATACGTCGTTTTAATAATAAGCGCGATCTCGTCGTACTTTTGTTTGAACGAATCACCAGACGCTTTTTTACTCGCGTCCAAAATTTCTAGTGGTGACCCTTGATCTGGCGGAGTCATTGCGCATGCCAACGCTAAAGCCTACAAGTAACAAATATTAATATTTTTACTATAATATCTATGAGGATGTCATTAAACATATACTCACTTGTAACACAGATTGTTCGGCCAAACCAATTCGAAGCTTACCAGCCAAGGACCTAATGAGATACCTGGCTTCGGTAAATCGACATGCTACGAAGAGCGTCTGAATCTTATCCAGCTTCTTACTTAGAGACTGCAAACATTTTTCGCGTTTAAACATTGATGCAATTGATGTAACACCGACAAGGGAGCATTCAAATCAATTTTTGAGTATCGTACCGCATTGCCGGTCATTTGTGCGATTTCTTTCAGTTTAGTATACACATTTGTCACTGTCAGAGGGGCTGGTTGGAACATAGTTCTCTGATTGGAGCGACTTCCCTCCGCCACGATGCCCAAGTCTCCGACTTGTTGCACGTCTGCTTTTATTTGAGCCAAAGTTCGACCGGTACACTGTGCTATAGCTTTCATGAGATTTGTATCCGCCACACCCAATTCGATTCCTAAAACAGAAAATTTTGTACACGAGCCCCTTGGACAGAATAAGAGGATGCTGCGAATGCTCACCTTCATAAGCGGGTGCAAGCTGATTAAGACATAAATATATGCTTGGAAGTAAATCGTTTGGGCTTAGAGCTATAACAGATCGCAAGTAATTGGATAAAATCTCTACTATCTTTAATCGAGCGCTCGTTTCCTCTATCAGCTCTAATGTCCGCGTTAGCGCTATGTATGGAACCCTGCAAACATACCAAACAACTTTACCAATATTCGAGTCAAAATAGTAGGCGAGAGATAAAAATTCATACTTTTCACCCTGCTTCCAAAACGCATCATTTATAGGATGATACTTAGAGGCGCTAGGATTATAAGAATGGCTCGCAGACTTCTTTTTATCCCCATTGCTATCTTTCCCGCTCCCCTTTTCCTTCGGAGCTGAAAAATAGCAATTCTATTTGAACTCTACTTTGTAAAAGAGAAGGGTTAGGTATTATTGTAATGAACCACTTACCAAAGAAATTATGCATTTTCTTGGCTGGCTTTTCCGTTTTTTTTTCCCCATTGCTACTTTCTGCCTGAATTTCATTTTCTTTTTCACTATGACTTTCTTCCTTAATTTCATCGTCAGATTTCTTTTCTACGTCGAGAGTCTTTTTGTCTGTTTTTTCTATAGTATCCGACTTTGGACTATTTGGTATCTATTAATCAATACACATAATGATTATACCGAACAAATGAATATTAATAAAATTGAATGATAAACGAACGTACCACCACTGGTAAGTGGCCATCTTCGTCACTGGAATCATCGGTTTGAGCTATTATTCTTAATCTCTTTCTGACCATCTTTTTAGTACTCTGTTTCGTGGTTGTTTTGCTAGATTCGTCGGAGGAAGATTTTGATGGTTCATTTTTTGGAGAGGCTAACTGCTTTTTATCCTCTAGATCTGAATCTTCCTTTTCTTTTTTTGTATCTTCCTTCTTCTCTTTCTTCTTTTTTGCGCTGCTTTTCTTTGAAACATCCTTTACCTTTCCTATTTTCTTTTTCTTCTTAGAAGCGGTAAGCGGAGTTTCTGCCATTCTCTTGTGATTTTCATTGGGTGTCCCAGGTGACAACTTAATCTTCGGCGTTCTTCCTGAAACATTAGCACCGTACAACATTCTAACCATTCTTTCAGCCTCCGAATGTATGCTATTTTTTTCTTACTAATTGTCTTACCATTTGCTTTCTTTCTCGATGAAGGTGTTGTGTCCGATGCCTTTTCTGATTTCTTAGCAGCTGTAGGGCTAAGAACAGAACGTAACATGAGAAATGTCAAAAAATCCGTCTAGAGTGTTAAGGGCAGGTAGAAGGTACATTACACAGATTCTTTACACAGATATATTACAAAATGATCGATATCAATTTTTACCTGGAAGACTCACTGGTGTCCGTGCTATTTTCCCGTTTTCGTTTCGAGCTGTTCGGACTTTCTTGATCCGCATTTTCGCTCGATTTGCTATTAGTATGTAACCAATTAAAAACATTGTTAACCGGCGGCCGGAAAATACTGTCTAACCGAGATACTTTGCTCAAGAACGAGAAACGCGAGAAACAATGATCGAATGTTTTCGCTCGAGCGCAGAGTACCACGAGCCGGAACATAATTGCAGTCCGGTGAAATGAATACACAGCATTGTATCGCAACTTACCTTGAACCGCTCCTGTCACCGCTGTCCTTCTTTCCAGTCGATTTCGTGAAAAACGATCTGCGATTCACACAAAAATAACATGTAAAAACGTCTCACGCCAACTACACGTTATAAATTGGTCACAACAAACCTATTTCCACACGATATTCAATTTCTTTAGGATATACTTACGTTATGCTACGTTGTGCCATTTTGGCGCGTTTTCTATACTGCGACGCAGCAACTATATATATATACATATCCCGCGCTTTCACGGCGCGATGGAGGATATGATGGAGGACCAATTGAATTTAACCGTTACCGTTCAAACCACGAATAAGTACAAGAATACATTTTGTTCACCGTTTCGTAGTTTATAGGGGAGAGAATTTTATTCGAGATCGGGATAATTTCGGGATTCTTCAGAATATTTAGAATTCGTAACGATCATCTATAATCTATAGCAAATGAGATGAGATACAATGAAACAGGACAGTTTTATTTTTCGATACTTATATATATTTCTCATGTCTCTTGAAATTCAAACACATCTATTTATTATCTATTGATAAAATAATACAATAAATATCCGCATTATCCTAAAATTAACAAAATATCATTCTTTTTTTTAGTTTTGTATTTCCTTGGCCTAAAGTGTGCAATTCGTTCTTTATTATTATTTTTTTTTTTTGTTATCCTTTCGAAGCTTTTTCCAAAAATCGTGTTCTTAGATATTTAAATGCAGCATTATCTTCCGTAACAACAAACAGCATTAGCCAATAAGTTTCACACATTCGGTGTTCGACAAATAAAGCGGACAAATTATGACCATCGACAACGCATCGAATACAATAAATCTTAGTGGTACCGAGCCTTGACAGCAAAGAGAGTTCTAAGGAGAAAATGGATCGGTGAGGAAAAAGAGAAATTGATCGCTCGCACGCCCATGGATCGCGAAGTAACCGCGTGAACAAAAAAAGAAACGGCAAAGAAAAATACGACGGAATAGAGGCAAGATATATTTTGCGCTCGTTATTCTCACGATTATCTATATGGTCTATATTAATGTGTCTAGCGTTATGCGTCTAAGGATCATTGAGTTTTATCGTTCAGTAATTTACATTCGATTCTATACATAAAGTCGTGAAGGGCGAGTCCCAAGAAAATTCTTACCATGACAATTCCCATTAAGATCCAATATGGACTCTCTAGCAGCGCGTTTATCTTTTCTTTTTTCTTTTCTTTTTCGAACAACATCACGGAAACTCGGTACGGATTCTCTTATACAAATTTGTATCCCCTTACGCCTTACATCCTTATCGACAGTTCCAATCATTTAATGTCTAGATGTTTGTTTTATTTGATCATATTTTGTTTTTTTTTTTCATCTCAAGAAACATCACTGACTGAAAAGTCGAAAAGAAACGCTCGAACTACGAATTTACGATTATCGAACAGAACTTTCAAGCTTCACAGGAGCAACACAGAAAAATCAAAGAGGAGAGATATAGGAAACGAAAAATTTCGCGAGAACAGCTTCAAAGTGAATTTTCAGTGAAAGGGAGATCATACATAGTAAGATGAACTCAGTGAATACCGGCGGATGCTTCCTATGAAATGCTACAAAGCATATCGGCAATAAAAATGAATCTTTACTTTGAGAGCCTTACATAGACGAAGATTAATATTCTCCTGTACCGTATTGTAAAATAGAAATTTGTAGAAATTACTACCGCTAAGTCAGTTAAGTAGACATCTCTCATTAACCGGCGATATCGACGAGCTTTCAGGGCAAAGTGTAGCGTACGTATGGGACCTCCACATCGTTACCATCGGAGTCGTTACAGCAAAGTTCGAAGACCAGGGCGCGTACATGTGGCTCCAGCTTCTTTTTCGATACTTTCTTCACTACCTCCGACATCAGGAGTCCCATGCGTTCCTGACATTTGGCCTTGGGCATGAAGAACGAGTACAGCATGCAGACACCCTGGGACAGCATGGTCACCTCCAGATTATGGTGCTCCTTGAAGTAGTCGAGGAACTCCTTGAGCGTCAGTTCCCCTTTTACTTCGAACCGGTCCCACAGAGTCCATTCTGAGTCGTAGTACTTCAATTTCGGAGCAGCGACAGGCTCGGAGAAGCCGAAGAAGGGTAGAGCCAGGTTGACAAAGCCGTTCTTGTAAACGGACAGGTCCTGTATGCCGCGGGTCAGCTTGATTAATTCGAGACATGCCAAGCCAGCCACAACCGAGGTGGTAGTCGCGATCGCTGGGATGATTTTGCCGGCGATCAGCTTGCTCTTATGCCTGTCGGCTGGAACAATTTTGTAGTTGGTGGCGCGGAGGTTCGAGGCAGCCACGATAAAGTCTATATGGAAGTTGGAGTCGTCGTCCTTTTCGAACTCCTGAGGATAGATCACCAGACCGTTCAGCTCATCGATCTTCGGCAGTTCTTCTTGCAGCTGAGTCAGTCTCTCGTGATCTACGTTGCCGCTGCCGTTCGACACTTGAACCTGCGAGTCCGTCTCGGCGATCTTCACTCCAGACTTGGGCGTGAATTCCGGTACCTTGACGGTGCTCGCAATCCTAGCGACTTCCTCCCGGTTCCTGTTCGTAGTGATCCCGTAGACCTTAGCTTTCAAGTTGGCGGCTGCTACGATGTAGTCTAAATGCAATGGATCGTTCACATTGAACGTAAGCGGCTCCGGACACCTCTTCGGCCCAGACCAGAACGGCTGACCGGTCGATGTTACTTGATCAGGTGGGAAATTGAACAGAAGCTGTCTGATCTGATTGCTGTACTGTTCCTGCCAATGACAACGCGCCCATGCGATGCAATCGGCGAACGCTTTCGGTCTCTCATCGACCAGCGCTGTTTTAACAGATTCTAATACTTCTAGTGGCTGTACACCAGGCAGTTTCAGTGTTCTGTCGACGAACTGGGAATCAGAGATGTATTGAGCGGCGTTCTCCGCGGCCTGCCGGAACAGACCTTCGAAATTGTCTCTGGCCCATTGTAGAGTGTGCTCTATAGCGTTCGGGAAGTTCTTTAACGTACAAATTGGTATACTCTTTTCCGGGGGGTCTTGCGACGAACTATACGACTCTGTTAAAAATGGAACAACGACTTGGGTGTTACCCTTCGTACCTAGCGTACCAGATTCCAATAGAGGCTTTCTATAATATACACAACGACGATCCATATAAATACGAGCGTTTACGTTATCCAAAGCGTTCGCGACACCGTCCAAGACCTCGAAGAAGTCGTCGTTATATATCTTCTCTGTTTCCGGGCAGACTCTGTTCTCGTGAGCGATTACTTTCATGTCCGGGTTCATACCTTTGATGACTCTGGCCGCGGTCGACGATTTCGACTGTTGAACGTCCGACGGCCTGAACAGAAACTGCCTGTTCAAATTCGACTTTTCGATCAGGTCCATGTCGGTGATCGTGACGCTACCGTTTTGAGCGCCAACGCCCAGCATGGCGAAATTTTTGAGCAACTCGCAACCGATGGCACCTGCTCCTACAACAAAGTATTTCAAGTTACCAATCTTCGACTGGAATTTGCGGCCGAACACAGCGACCTGAGAGTCATAACGGGATTCTGTGGGGCAGCAGTCTTCTTCAGAGAGTTCAGCGCGATCCGCTGGCAGACACTCGATGGCATCAAAGTACAGCCACTGATATATAGGGTGGAATTTTCCCGAGCAGGCCTTCATCACTTCCTGGGCTACGATCCCTCCAATGGTCGCGTTCATCGGACTTAAATTGCCAGAGGATATTTTTGCGAACGTGGACAACAGTTCGGTATTGATTTCAGTTTCGCTGCCCATTTCCTCCTTCACCGCGTCGGCTAGAGCTAAAAATTCATCGGCGTCCTCTTGATTCCATGGCCTTGGCAGTTTTTCTTTTGTTTCCTGGTAACGGTGAATCATCTTGAAGCCCAAGTGAATCTGTTCCGAATAGTCGAACTTGGCGAAATCTGTGACCTGAAACTCCGGCTTCTTCAGAGCTTCCTTGAAGGGGACGAAATGCAGAGTCTTTGGCATTTTAACTTGAGTTACTATGCCGCCGCGGACGTACTCGGAATATTTCGATGTGTCCCCAATACTGAAGGTGTACGGACCAAGAACTTTGATCTTGATCGGGTCGCACCCATTCAATTCTGTCATTCCCTGCACCTCGGAGAATGTGACGTAGTCACCATCCTCCATACCGTGACGAGTGTCCTCCAAGCATGTCACAACACCTTCGGAGTCCTCCGAAATGCTGGCTACCATTGCGCTGACAGGTGGCTCGCCATTGGTGTCGACCACGGTGAACGTATTCCCAAAATCACAGAATACTTGAGAAAATAGGCCTCTGGTATCTGCTATGATAAGCGCTATGTCATTCGCATGGGTGATCTCAGAAATGCGCAACTGTTCGCTGAGAGGAGCTTCGGTAAGTACAACAACTTTGAACTTCTTGATGTAACAATCAGTTAGAGGTCCAGTGTGATGACGAGTAGGGACATAATTGTTCAGCTCTGATAAACGTTGGCAACAAGCAATGGCTCGATTTTTACCTGAAAATAAACCGTAATGTGTCAGTCTCGCGAACGAAATAGATTGTGTTATTAGATTGGAGGGAAAGTTCTGAGATTTTTTTCATTTAAAATACAACAGAATTTTCGCTTCAACCTAATAGATCAATTTAAATAGATATATTTTCATTATTTTCAAGATCAAATACAAAATATTGTCTATTGGATCGAAGCAGGTATCGCATCTCTTAATTATGATTCAGCTACTTATTCATGACTACATTCTCTTTGCATGAAGTGATGCAATGTAATTATCTTAACAAAGGAAGATAGGAAGTCACCTTTGATTAATCAGCATATCAAGGTATGCAGACTGTACTCGGTAGTTGACAAAGGAATAGATATAAAACATATATAGCGTTAAATCAATATCAAAAATTATATAGAATGATATTAAACAGACAAATATTGACTTAAGCCGCTTTTGTTCTCTGCAATTGTTAACAAAAACATATTCAATTCATTAAAAAATATGCATTAGGACAGTATGCGGGATAAGAAAATGTTGAGAAACGTAACTCCGAGCCACGTAAAAATACTGTACAACACAATTGTGATTACAAGAAATTACAATAAAAAGTTTTTTTTTGGAAGAGTACAGCGATTGTTTCGAAGTTCCAGAGGGTTAAATTCCGGCGATAAAATGAGATAAGATTGAAATAATGGCAATAATAGACATGCGACTTGGACGTTATATACACGGTGTTGTGTAGGGTTAACTCCGTGTGTTATATCGAAGTGGCGAAAAATTCGAACAAAATCTAACGTAGTAATACATATACATACATACACATACACACACATATATATATATATAGTATGATTCATTTAAGTCGGAATAAGATTGAAATTTTCTGTTATCGATATTTTGGAAAAAACGTAGACGTACGATAAACGTTCTTCCTCGAAGATTTTTCTCGTAGGAAGTTTCGAAGGAGGAGGTGGACATCGATGGTTCGCGTGAAATGAAATGATAGCGCGAAGGGGTTAAAGGTGTTCGCGTGCGAGGTGAATCGCGCTCACCTATGTCTGCCTCTTTGAGGTAGAACTGCGAGCCGAGATCGGAGATCTGGCACAACGCGTCATCGTGCAAGGTAACGGACTTGACGCCGCCGAGGATGACGTTCTTGGCGATTTCGACGCCGAGACCACCGAGGCCGGAGATCAGGACGTCGGAGGAGGCCATTCGACGCATCGCGTCGTGGCCGAGGACGTAGAGCTGCCTGGAGTATAGGCCCTCGTCGATTTCGGCGGGAGCCCGAGACGTCGAGCCATTTTTCGCCATGTCTGCGATCGTCGTCGAGTCGTCGGCTCCTCCCGTGGTGGCAGCAACGCGTCGCTTCTTGGCTGGGGGGTCAACGGAGCTCTCCACCACCTCAGCACTAGACATCGGACTTCACGGGGCGCCGTATTATGTCCGTCGATTGTTTTTTTCAACCCGTCCGACTGCACTTTAATAAAGCCCGTAAACTTCACCGCACGCCACACCGACCTTGCCGCACGCGCCCGCTCTCTCTCCTCTCCTCTCCTCTCCTCGCTGTCACTCGCTCACTCTCTCTCTCTCGCTCGCCGCGCCTCTCTCCTCTTCTTCCTCGTCGTAGTTGCCAATCTACCCTTTCTAGACTGTGAGCGCACTTTACCACGATACCACTGTCCATCCAAGAATGATGCTTGTTCTTTCATCCGCGCTGTTGCTACTCCCTCGCAGTCGCACCACCGCTAATCGCGATATCATCGATGCTTTCTCGATAAAGTGGGGACGAGGGTTCTAGCGCGATCGGTAAAACAGGTTGGTCGGATTTCGCGAATGGCGCGACTTCCTTCGTTGCGAATCGGTCCCGTTCCGCGACGATCTTTGAAGCAATTTTGATGAAACGTTATTAATACGGATCGAGCAAGGATCCAGCATTTCCGGGATTAAAATTTCCTTCCCTGTTTCTTTGTTTCCCTGACGTTTGGTTAACCTTCCACCGTGAATTTATCGGTTCGAACTGCCGCGGCTGATTGGCTCGCGAAACGGACCAATCGGATCGCGGAATCCCCGAGCGAACCGAAGCGATTGGTTGCGAATGGTATGGACCGATTGCGGCTGAAATAATTCCGACCAATCTGCGAACCGAGTTCGGTGTTTCTAGCAAATGTTCTAACCCGTGCGAACGCCATCTGCGAACATGCGTTATCCGCGAGCATGATCGCGTCTATTATCTATCTGTTTCCTCCGTCCCTGTTTATCTGACGTGGCAAGATGTTTATCTGATGAATTATGTATGCGTCGCCGGCAAATTATTGGCACACAGTTGGAGAATCGTTCGTCTCGCGCCGATAACGAGCACAATGGGTCACATTGTCTTTTTATAGAATTTTTTTATCGGCGCCGGACAAGCGACAATGTTCTGACCATTCCATTCGCCTGCGAACGCTTTTCTTTTGCGTATCGAGCCGGCTATCTTTAGCGGCTACGAAACTTTTCCCGAGTCCGACAGGCATGACAAAGAACCACGACCCATAAAACAAACAAATATACTTTATTGCACAAAAGTTGGTCCACACCGTTTCAGGTCTGAACGACGCGAAACATTATTATTCGGAGGTAGAATTCGATGCGTGACCATGACCGTTGGAATTCACGCCTAAGTTCTCACACACAGTTATGCTATCTACGTGGAAATAAATCGTCTACTACACACTACACGCCTCCGGTCGCTTCGAAAACACGCGATATCCGTTGTGTCGTTACTTTAAAAAAAAGATAGAGATATATGTATATAAATATAATATATCGATTGGTCCCATTTCGTTTCTTATTTCGTGTCGTGTCGCGAAAATTCTGTCCGTCGAGATAAACAAAAAGTTCGACCCTGACGGTTTCGAAACTGGCTCATTTTATTTGGAAAAATAAAATCATGGAGACTGCACGAAGATAACACGGAATCGCTACTCTGTGGAGATCAGCGGGCAGAACTTGTATGACGATCTACAGCGAGTTGCTACAGAATACAGAATCTGCGGGTCCTCAAAGTCGCTCGCTGTCTCCTAACAAAGGAGCATCTGCGACGCGACATCTGCAGACCTTAACAAAATTCTTCACGTAGTTCTTGCAAAAATATTAAACAACCCTCGTGGCTTAGGGCGAGAACCACGTTTCGCGGAATACCTCAGAAAATATTAGAGCTGCGGGGATGATTACATAGCGAAGTTGTGCATTCTTTTAACAAATTCTCTTTCTATTTTATCATTTCTTCCTTAGGCTCTTCAGCCTGTTGGCCTGGTGCACGTCCAGACATAGTCGTTGACTACCATACTAATTTTATAGGGTGTTCAAAGAGGTTTGTCTTCGTCGTTGGGGATCGGACTCCCAAATGCCCTGCGCGAGGTTTCATCCTCCTTGGCGTGGGTCGAGTGGATCGCCTCCTCATGTTCCAGTGTCCCGAATGGCGACGATGTGTGCGACACCGCTGGGAAAGGTGCCGTAGGGGTCTCCGATTCCGCCGTGTCCGGCGCACTGTTCACCATCTCTAAGGGGCCGCTGAGAATAGAGTCCGGGGACTCGTTGAAGTGCTCGGTCGGCTGGACTGGCTCGCCTAAAACGTCGATGGTCTCCGAGGGCCTCCTCTCTTCAGGGACTGTCGATGTGCGACGAACGCCCGCCTTCTTGTACCTGTGACCACGTCATCCTCCAATCAATTCACAGAATAGCAATGTAGTCTGGTCTACGTGCAGCTACACATTGCAGACAGGAGTTCATTCTGATGTTTTCGATCTTTCAACAAATACATTAGTCCTTTCAAAAAGATTTTGATTACTATTGATCACTTAATTCCCATTAGACATGTCGCCGAACTTCAGCCCACAATGTGTACAACGGTCTTTTGAATTCCTCTTCTACGGAAGGCTTACATTCCAGTAGGTTTTTGGAAGCAAAGTAAGATTGTTAGACAGCTTTCACACGAGCCACACACTTGTCCTACTTACTGATTAAGGTGTATAGGCGATATAGCCTGGTCTGGACTCATTCTGACGACTCCATTCCCATTGTCCCACGAGTTGTGGCGACGGTGCTGGCTTTTGTCTTTGTAAGTCTCGGCTATGTTATTGTGGCTTCCTACGATTCTTCGTTTGTCCAATTCCTTTTGAATCTTTTCCGGCATGTTGCTCGTCGACTTGTACAGTCCGCGCCTGATCATATCCTGAGACACGGAAATCATTCTTTATTGCAAGAACTAGAACTTATATGTACCCTGAATCGACATAGAAGCCAAACTTTGTGTACGCACAGAGGAGAGAGGGGTGGGTTCTACATTAGGGTTGGTCCAAACGTTGGTCGCGCCAGGTGCGTCCTCGTTGTTGCTGTCATTCAGCACTTCTGCGGAGTAGGTAGGTCTGGCAGGTATAATCGGTGATCGACAGCATACTCTGCAATAATAAACCCTACGGGATTAGTGAAATATCGGCTGTCGCGACTGGCTCGGAGTGCGTCGCACTTACGAGTTCACGTCTTCCAATTTCTTCAGAAGTCGCTCGTTCTCTCTGCAAACTAGCTCCTGGTCCCGGATCACCTGTTCCCTGGTGGCATACAATTCGGCGTTCTCTCGACGAAGAGCCTCATTCTCTGTGATGTATGCGTGAATCAGCTGACTCAACTCTGGCCGCTCCATTTCAGACAGTTTGTCCAGGTCGACGACTGGAGGCGTCAACGGGATCTTCCGCTCCGCTGTAATCGTAACGATCAGTGTTTGGTAATTAGCTAATATTGCAATCTATCGGCATCGTTCTTTCATTTTACCCTTTGATTCGCTTCGAACTACGTTCTGGCCATCTCCGCTGAGATGAAGGGCTGCCCTAAGGTGCTCATTCTCCGTCTGCAAGGCTCCCACCTCGCGTTTCAAGCTCAGAATCAAAGCTTCCCGAGCATCCTACACAATAGTGTTT
Source organism: Lasioglossum marginatum (assembly GCA_028455795.1). NCBI lineage: Eukaryota > Metazoa > Arthropoda > Insecta > Hymenoptera > Halictidae > Lasioglossum > Lasioglossum marginatum. The sequence goes on along the minus strand of CM052264.1, from coordinate 6,665,317 downwards.
CTTTTATAATGATTACTCTCAGCTTCGCGTGTTTTGTTAGTCGATAGACGCTCTCTGTACAGTTTTACAATAAAAGCACAACGTTGTACTCGGGAGAGTCTACAGAATCATGCCGAGTACAAAGAACAATTGCCAAAGTTGAAAATTAGACTCGTGCGTTAAAATCTGTGGATACCAGCAGATTGTAAAACTGAAAATCGAAGTTGGACCGTGTAATGAACAGTCGGCCGTCTCACCATCACCACGATGGGCTTCGTTCGAATCTTCTTCACCCTCGCTGCGTACCTCAGAGTGTTCAGTGTCTCACTGCCGTTGGATCGGGCTGGGGAGACGCAGGCAATCTAAAAGTTCCGCAAACCAATAAGCCTGGGCATTACCGAGAAAAGCGATCGCGTGGAAATTACGGTGGCACAATCGTACCATCAACGTGACGCCATTCCCGGCTAAACTGTCCGCGAGGAGTTTGGTCAGCTTGCTGTCCCGATAAGGAATGTGGCCGCCCTTACGTTTCCCATCGCTTAACGAGGATATGCAGTAGCCTGTCCAGAGGAAAAAAAGCGGCCACTTTCAAACACAGCCCGACCTCCGGTTACGTTGTATTAACATTCAACAGGGTAGTTTTAATATAATTCTCGTTCTGTCTCAGTTCGATCGATCGCAGTTCGAGACATTGACGTAGCACAAAAAAAGACCACTGGTGCCCTTTTGTTTCGAGACGATCGATCTTCGCGGGCCGCGTCTGCATAATTGACGCCGAGAACTTGCCCGAGCCGTAGCATCAAGCGTAATTCAATTACGATAGAGTTTACATTGGACTATCGGCGATATCGCCGCGTTTCGAGAACCCCCTCCTACCTAGAACCATCAGACTCTTGTTGATGTTGTTCGCCTCCTCCAAGGTTTTCCCTTCGCTCTGCGTCTTCTTCGTCATCTCGCTGCCCGCCAGATCGACGAAGTTGATCTTTCCTTGTTTCGAGATGAACACGCTGTTGTCCATCTGTTGTTGTTCGGTGTTTAGTCATTTACTCGATTCGCTTCGATCCGAGTACTTTTGTTTCAACACTTTACC